>JACCPG010002496.1:0-322343 GCA_016069955.1 Drepana arcuata | reverse complement strand
CTTTGCTTAATTTGGGACTAGGTCAAATTGTGAGGAATCGTTCCAAAGTATTATTGACCTAAGCCGATTTTAATGCAATAATTTAAATACTTTCACTACCTTAAAAGTCTCGTCTAGCTTCTAAACATATTTAGCTTAAGTAAAAAAAATAGGGTCACCATAAGATTAAAAGAAAGCAAACTCACATTTAGCTTCATTGAGGCAATTTGCTTGGCCTCGGAGACTAATCACCGCAAAGCTCAAGCCGTCACGCCACACCACTTCACATACGACAATTAGAAATCGCCCAATGGGTATTATAAGGCATAGTTCAATTTTAAAACTAATCATTCATATGTTAAACTAATTACATTTCAGTCATTAGTTTAATATTTGACTCAATTTATCTGCCTAAAGGAAGGTAACACTTAACAATTGCAATGTTACATAGTCGTTAAAGCCGCCTTTCGCTTCTGGACCGATGTCATGTTGTTACCTGAAGAAATATAAATCAAAATCAAAATATTTTTATTTGACCTAGATGGGCACTTATAAAACGTCGAAAAAGGTGCACGGTTCAAAAGTATACAAATAGTATTTACACATGGCAAAGGAGAGATGTATGGTAGGTGGTAGATGATGTATGGTGGGTATAGTAGTGTAGGTATACGTTTAGTTTAATCTTTGTATGAAGATATTTCTTTATATTCTTTCTTCAGTAAGGTTCAAACATATATTCTGCGCTTAAACATATTTAAATACCCGCTTGGCGACTGCCGTTCTTCTAATCCGTAACTCGCTTAACGTTGACTTCTGAGAGAAAAAAAAACTGGTCCAGTTATAGTAGATCAAAAGTAGTAGACCAAAGCCTTTATATCATCTCTCAGCACAGTAATTTTCGTGAAGTATAAGGTAATAATAGGTACCTAAGTAATTTATTTGTTCATCCACATTACACTTGCGTGCCTGCTTGTAGGTCCTGCGCCAGTCCATGATGAAAAGGCGATTTCATAATGCTCTAATTTTATTCAAGTTGTAGCATTAAGACACGAGCTACATCGATTCATATAGTATTTGTGTTTAACTATTTAAAATTCAGATATGTATTTGCAAGGGCAAAATTATATTACTTGATATTTATAGGAACGTTTGAAATCTTTCTAATTTAAGAGCAATTGGCAGCAAAAAATATCATGTTTCGATCTTAGCCGAGGAGCACAAGATCCTTTTCAACCGAATGGAAAAATAATGTATTCTTGTATGTTTAGGAAGTAGAAAACCATTATTAGCAATGTAGAATTCCGTCTCATGATTGAACTGAATTAGAATTGCCCGTTCAATCGGAAATCCTGAAATGACGCATACTTTCTAATCTGCTTTAATATTCAACACTAAAATATTTTTTTTATTTACTCGACAAGTTTCATTAGTCGTAATTTCGTGCTTAAACCAGAGAGACCAGTTTAATTTTACGAGTCAATTAGCCCACTGCAGACACCTGCAGCTCGCGCTTGTAGAGGACGATGGAACTGTTGATAAAATTGAAAGCATAGTACCTACATCAGAGCTTTTATTTATCGTATTATAATAAACTAGTTCCGCTATATTTTTTACCTTATTAAGAGTAGATCTGTTTAGAATGGTGAAAATATTATTGGGTATTAAGAATTCCTAATTAAAATTTAAAACCGGTCACGAGCGTTTCAGGCCACGAGCAGGGTAGGGTTCCATAGTTCCAAGGATATCTTATAACTTGGTCGACTATTACTCGTTATCCTGTAAAGCCAACTCAACCGTGATAGCTTTCATTTAAAAATCATTATATTATTATATACTACTAACGTATTTTTTTATAAATCTCCAGCAAAGGTTTATCTGGAAAAGGGGGGGGGGGCATGGGTCTAACTAAAATTACAGCTTTAAAGCTTAATATTTCGTTAACGGAACCCTATATCGGAAAGTGTTCTTAATACCCCTACTATGAATACAATCAATAATTGAAAGACTGATTTTTATTTCAGTATTTAAAGTAGCTATTCACCGTAAAATCGATGCTTAATTGAATGCCGAATATAAATCGCTTTACATTTTTTGCAAAGAAGTTATAAAACGAATCATGAAAATTCTAATCACATTCGGCGTGATGATATGTATGTTATATCAATAAAATAATAAAATATCAATAAAATGCGACATTTTGGAAATTTTTCAATAAGAATTATTATTTATTTTCAACAAAACAATTTACAATACTATACTTAAATCTAAATCTTATTATTAATAAATGCATGTTATCACTCATTCATACGTTCACTGTTATAACTTGATCATTAAGATCTACGTTTATACATCATATATCATCATGACCATCATCATCATATTATAATCTAAAACACTACACAGTCACGATAATCATTAAGTACTTGAAGTTTAAAATTTGTATCAGATCATTGGTTAGCGGCCTGATGATGACGATTCCTCAGCAGTGATCCCAAGATATTGTACATGTAGTTTCTCAATCTGGAAATAAATAAAATAATTGTAAATAATCTTAATAAATCGCAGATATTAAAAAAAACCAATGAAAGGACTCAAAATTGCGTGACAGATCCTTAATTATTTGTACATACGTCACGTTATTTACGCTTTAATTAAATTTATTTGCGCAAAGTATTGTAATATATTTACCAAACCAATTAAAGGACACGTAATCGTAAGTTATTATGGTAAATGTAGATATACGGTTCGTTACTATTATTTATACCTATAGGTAAGACATCGTATTTTTGTAAATTATATTATCAAAGTCTCAGTACAAGAGTTGTTGATAAGTTTAATATTGTGTAAATAGTACGTCAAGCTAAGGTTGAGATAGTGGTCCATTAATGAAATATTGACATTACCTACTTTGCTTCTTCATAGAGGCGTCTTTTTTCTGACCTTTGCCGTGAGGTCTCGTAGACTTGACCTCACTAAGAGGCTCCACGGGCTTTTCAGCCGTCTCCAGGACCTCGGGTTTCACTATATCACCCTGTGGATTCTCTTCAGGCTTTTGCACCTCCGCTTCAGGCTTAGGCTTGTTATGCGGCTTATGGGGCTCGGGCTTATTGCCTTCGCTGAAGTAGTCGAAGTCGAGAAGGTCGCTGAGGTCGATCTCGGACGCCGCTTCGATGAAGGACTCCGCAGGCGCAACCGCTATAACAACTCCGTCAATGTTCAGTCTGTAGTTTTCGGTGCCGTTTTGTCTCTGGTCGTAGTGCGTCGCTTTGTCTTTGTCACAGTCGGCAAGAGGCGCGGCAGTTGCGGCGACCAGCAGGCCCAGGGCCGCTACACACACTCGTCGGTAGTTGACCATCGCGGAAGGTGTTCGGCAGCGCACTGATCCGCCGCACCGTGGGACCAGCTATGTACCCACTCACCGCTGCATCTTTTATTTATTCACCCAGATAGCGGTACAGCCACCGCGGCACCGACCACACTAGTCCCGACTTAACTGGAATTGATGCATCCAATCGTGCAATAAACGCTGAGTTTGTTACACCATGATACTAAGTAAGCTAAGCTGCTTTAAAGCTGTTATCGTAACGGAACACGCAAACGATGACCTGAAACCCATCATATCATACTAAAGATAATTGTTGTATTTTTAGCATAATGTATTTAAAAAGATAGCCTCGTCCTCGAGTCGGTCTGATTCAGTGACCCGGTAACCTTTGCCTTCTACGCAATAAATTATTCATGTAGGTACATGAACACATTGTGTTGTTTTGCGGTACTTTTTTACAAATTCATTAATTAAGACGTTGAAAATCACTACGTATTATAAAATAAAGACTCCCGCCGCGTCTGTCTGTTCGGGATAAACTCAAAAACTACTTAACAGGTTTTCATGCATTCTTCAATATACAGATTGATTCATGGAAAATGTTTTAGTGTATAAATGTATTTAAAAAATGTTAAGGATTTGCATCAAGTGGTTGAAATGTACCTACGAAAGAAAGGTCGGCATCGCGCGAGTTATACCTACCCCTGGTGTTACAAGCGTCCATAGGCGGCGGTAACCGTTTACCATCAGACGGGCCGCATGCTTGTTTGACACCTAAGTGGTATATAAAAAGTAAAATATGCATAATAAGCTTTACTATTTGTACCTCATAAACTTTCGCATTTCTAATATTAGTAGGAAAGATCAGGACCAGGAAGGGAAGGAAAAATCTGTTGTTCTCAAATGAGTATTGTTATGTTTTTACCACATGTTCAGTTTCATGCTTTCCCAGTTAGTATAAGATCTTGTCAATGTAATTATTTGAGTGTAATACATTCGATAGCCTGCAGCGCCGGTCTGATACAAGTCTGTGAGAGCAGAGCCTTCAAGGTAACCTGTTAAAATACAAGCTGCGATGCGACGGCGCGCAGCTTTCGACTAACTGTACCACCTACTTGTCGAGTCGATAAACGGTAAAAACTCTGCTTTATTTGCCCTTATCTGTCGATTATTGGCTAGTTGGCCTACATAATAATTGCTAAGTATCCAAAACACACTTCCAAGCGGGCCATCCGAGCTCACACGTAAATATTTATATGTAGGTATCTATATTAGTTTTATTATAGCTGGTTAAAATCGGAATGAATTTATATTTTTCTATTGCATTTTTAATTAGATTAAAGTAGACCAGTTTTATTATATCGCGGGTGACCGAGGGCTAGCTAGTTCCGTATAAAGTAGGAAGTGTTTGTGTGAGTTCCCTAGTAACTGTATAGTCAAGTTGCCTTTCTCGTTGCAGTCACCTGTATACAGTCTGCCCCGGTTTGGTCACCACAAGTAACTTGTCAGATGGAATAGTTTAGTTTTTGTGTATTTATGACAGGAAACGCCTGTCTCACGTCCACTGCACTGCACTGGCATCATCACAGTATATATTTTAATCTTTGACTGGTATACAAGCATTTATTTCACTTCCAATGTTTGTATGTAAGTGTGTTTGTTCGCGTCAAATCTTGCAACTGACTAAAGAAATTATTTTTACAGACCTAGCATATAACTATTGTTCAAAGGCATAAACGTGATGTTCTTTTGCAATTTCAAGAATGTGTAAGGGAGACAGATCTTAGGTAGGTAGGTACTGCATTCGGGTGCAATTGCAATTCTGAACGGAAGATCCATTACAAAGACTACTATTGTATACTGAAAAATCCATTACGTCTCACCTCGACAGCTGGGATTGCGTGTAATATTGCGTGTAATCAGATGTCAAGCCTCTTTGTACAACTGAGTCTATTTATTTACAATAACAACAATTAATAATATTTAAAAAGAACAGTTGAAACTAAATACTTACAGATAAAATATTTGTCCCAAATCGGTATCCCGAGGCAACGTGCCAAGAAGACTAGCAGCTTTGCCACGCTGGATAGCAATGCTGATTCTCTGAGCGAGATATGTTCCGGCCCGCCTGTCACGAGAGGTCTCGACTAGACGGCACGAGACCTCTTTAAAAAGGTGGTGAGCCTCAGGACCCCAAGGCCCCAGAGTTTCAACCGCAAATGCAGCAAATATGTAACCTGACCCGAGACAGGCATACTTGCGGCGCTTTAGGCTTGAACGAAAATAATTTCTTTATATTTATTAATTTATGATGGATATGTTTATGAAAATATGAATAAAGCCATAGTCAATAAGACACACAACTAAAATGTTTCATAAATATTCATAATATTAATTATATAATATTAAATATAATCACAACAGATGATAACAGCCAAAGAGATGTGTGATGGAGGATGGCAATAAGACTACTTTGAATGCTCAGAAACTTATTTTATTACATCGGATAGTAAAGTTTATTTATCTTTAATGTACATAATATTATGTATGTACTATTGTATTATTATCTTTAAATTATATCAACGCATTTTTTGTGTAATTGAACATATTTGTGTTATTAAATTTACCTAAAAAAAAATATTTTTTTTACGTTATACTAGAAATTTGTAGAGAAAAATATTCATACACATATTCTTTGTAGGACTATTTATATATTTTTTTAAATGAAATTAATCCTGAAAACATTTAACTGCTCACTTCACGCTCATCTTCAGTCCATGAATCACTGAATCACACATCATAAAACATGCTTATTCTAAAAATTACTAAAAATAACAAAGTAATATCTGCATACTTAATATCATGTCACATGTAACGAGAACTTATACATATATATCTAACAGTTATCTTGTTTTTATATAAAAAAGTGTAACGAAAAGGAATAATAATATCACAAACATAATATCTTCACAAGGCACTTAGGAAGACATGAAGGCATTTCATATAAAAATGCATGCACACTTAGCTATCTAAATACACTGTCAACATCGTGTGTAAACTGGCAATTGGTTTCTTGCCACTGTCACCCCGGATGGTATTCGATTTAAAACAAATTTTGTAGTGTTGGCGCTCCTGGTGAACGCGTCCATAGGCAGCATGAACCTAGACTATTGGGCGAACTACATGCTTGCCACCTTCGTAGAATGAAAAATAAACTATTTGGACCTAACATGCATGCGATCGCTGATCGATAACGGATACACTACAAGTCACCCTCAGTCGCATTTAACGTGCTATTATTCTATCTTTGCTCACAATCTATCTTCACGGCTACTCACAAAGGTCACAAGGTGACACATACCGCCTTTTCGCTCTAGTTCTGTATAGGCAACCTCTTACAAACCTCTTTCGCTTCGTCCACATTCACCAGTCTCTTCATACATGCTACCCGGTTTCGAGTACGCTTAATACTCCTTTCTTTGAGCGTCCGATCGATTTGATTTATACAATTTGTAGGATTATTCTGTAATGTGCGCAATGCTAAGGCTGTGGTTTATAGTTCGGCAGGTGCGGCGGTGGGCAGGTCCTTGGCGAGCGCGCGCAGTATGCGCGGGTAGAGCGCGGGCGGGCGCAGGCGCGGCGGCGCGGCGCGCAGGTAGCGGCGCACGCGCACGCCGCACGCGCCGCCCGCCGCGCACACCTCGTGCGCCGCGCCGCACACGCACAGCGCCTGGCGCCACACGCCGCTCGTCACTGCGGACACACGCTCGCTCAATATCACCAGTGTACCGCCACTCGCATACAATATAGAGGTATCTCAGTTCAACATTTTTGTTGCTCGACTGCAACAATGATCATAATAAATTTAGCTCCCTCCCTTCCGTTTACTACCAGTGAACCGTCGACCCTCTTATACGTTATGAGACACACTTTTTTAATCTGACTCTCATATATGTTAATCTTGGTCTGCCTCTTCCCCTCTTTAAAAGTTTTTGTTAAAGAAGCTATCATGTCACATATGGTGGCCTATCATCTTTCCTCTTCTATTCTCGACTATCTTTGGTAACCGCCACGGAACTGGAATATTGCTGGAAAAAGCGCTGCGTCTGGTTAATGCTGTGTTCCTAAGGTTTCCAGAACTCCACAAGGTATGTGAGACTAACAGAAAGTGGAGCGATAATTCCCAGCAGCTACACACGGAAAGGTTTAGCAGGTTAAGGGGCCCCATTCGTCCCCAATACTAGTAACTCACAGAAATGCTGCATGTCAGCGTCGCAGTACTGCAGGAGGTGCTGGATGGAGGTGGCGCCGCTCACGGCCGGCAAGCTGCGCCCCAGCACTATGGTGGAGTTCGGCTTCACACATCTTGATATTGCTTCTTCTACTTCTGCTTTCAGCATCTGTATACATTGTATATTTATATAACTTCTTGAGCTGCAATTAGATATCAATTTATTACAAGGCAAAAAGTAAAGGATGAAGAAGTCGAAGCCTGAAGAGTCCGATGATGTCACTTTCGCTCTTCGGGCTTCGGTCGCTTTGACAAAAAAGCATTATTCCACATGAGCTATATAATATATATATACTTTTATATCCTTGAATTAAGTTAATGATGTGATAAAATTTTATGCTTCTTTTTGAAAAAAAAAGGATATAAAAGTATCTACTTCAGGGTAATTTGAAACAATAACAGTAAAACATGCAAGTTGTCAAAAAACATAGGCTGAGTTTACACTGGGCGAGCATCTGTCACTCGCACACACATGTTCTTAATCCACTTAACGGGTGCACTATTATAAGACTTGGCTCGGCTAGTATACACGCAGCTTTAGCTCGGCAGGTGACATAGTTACCTCGCTGTCATCGATTGCGCTGTCATTGAAAGTCTTCTTGACATCTTCCCTTATGACGTGAAGTTTGAATAGTGTTGGGATATGCTGTAAAAAATGAAGGAGTATTACTTTTTTTTATAATAGAAATGTGCCAAACAAGCATACGGCCCACCTGATGGGAAACGGTTACCGTAGCCTATTTACGCTAATTATACCGGAGTATCACTTGCGCGCTGCCACTCTATGTTCGGAGAGTTATACAGTGTTGGCAGCATAATAGGACTAATACCTCTGCTGCCAACACAATATAACAATCCTCCCCTCCCCTAAAGCTCATTACTGGTAACCATATTCACCGCGTAGGAACACAACACAATAAATTATGTTATTTGGCTACAGACTTCTTTCTATAAGGTGCACGTCCTGTCCAATCGGGCAGCTCTAAATTCAAACGGAAAACCCCGTTATGCCCTGCCTCTCTTACGACTACATTGAAATTTTTTTAACACATCTATATATATCAAAATTAATATTTTAAAGTTTCGAACAGGAGTCACGATTTGTGGGCAGAATTTTTTCGTATATAGATATAATTAATCAGATTTTATATAGATATGGGCACAACTAATCCAGAATAAAGTGCTGTTTTACAGAGATGGAAAACATTTGCAATGTGTTGCCTAGAGTACAGCAAAAGGGATCTGAAAGTTAATATTACGAAAATAAAATTCGCGGGTAAGAGCTAGTTAAGATAAATTTACTTACATTAGTATCAGCCAACATCAGAATCCTGTGCACATGAGACTGGTCGGTTGTATCCGGCGAGAGTCTGTTCAAACAGTCCGGGTACATCTCAGCCAGTACAACACTGTTCTCCCCACCCAGCTTGCATTGGTCGTACTCCTTCACTATCAGGTCGTCAAGGCGGTCGTAAATCTGAATTGCTGTTTTAGGTTTGACACCTGCCATAAAACAAATGTGGTCGATTTGAGAACTTCCTCTTTTTTAAGTTGGTTAAAAATTGGTTTCATTCTAAATGTCACGCTTGGAGGACAAGGCGCTGGATGTGGTTGTTTCGGCCGACAACCAGGCCGTTAATGCGATAAACATCTGCTGTTAGCATACATATAAATAAACATAAAAAAAGTATTTATTGTACAGATTTTAAAGCAGTTTCATTGTCCGCTTGATTTTTATTTCTAGGAAGGTTATTGCTTCCTGATTGAAGTATTTTCTCGTAGTCATGGTGGACTTTATGACATAAATTCTCTCAGTTTATTACACACTTACCTGGGGCTTTAATGCTAGCATGTAAAATACAAAACACATGTTATTTAAAAATATATGTTTTAATAGTAACTTAATAATTGTGGTAAAATATGTATGTATATAGATAGTCTGAACTTAGTCAAACTACTCTTCACCTACTTCGCTTTGCTTCGGTTTTACCCGCGTAAAAACCAATTTCATTTGTATAATTTTACCTAGATTTATTTTCGGGACAAAAATGTGTTAATCCAGCTAATAATCAATATCTGTGCCAAATTTCATTCAATTCCGTTCAGCCGTTCTAGGGTGATTGAGGAACAAACACCCATACACACTCACCAACTCACACAAAATAAATGTAAAAAAATTTAAGGCAAGCTGGTCTCCGAGAGATATAATTAAAATATGTCAATATTCTGCACACAACTCTAGTATGAAAAAGATCCCTCATACTAACATTGTATTTTTTTTTACTCAACTATGTATGTGAATTAGAATATATGAACTTGAAGAGCCGTGGTGGCCGAGTGGTTCGGGCAGTTGCCTGCGACACAAAGGTCGCCAGTTCGAATCCCGACTGTACCAATGAGTTTTTCTGAACTTAAGTACAGTGATTAGTCACACCACAAGCTTTACGGTGAAAGAAAAACATCGTGAGGAAACCTGCATACGTCTGAAAAGAAATTCAAAGGCGTATGTATAGTCGTGCTAGAGTAACGGCGATGGACTCGCCATCTGTCACGTTAGCACCTAACATACCTCTGGCGGAAAGTGGATGTGTGGGTATTACCCATACACCTCTGCCTACGCCTTCGAGGACCCTTGTGGGAAGGCGTGAGGATATATATATATAACAAAATTTTTCATCTTCATAATGATTTTACTAAAAAATATTTAAAACTCAATTAAACTTTTGCATAATTAATGAGTTTTTCAGAACCCAGCAGAAACATAAATTTACCAAAAAATTCTGCAACAGAGTAGCAGTCAGCATCTTCAGCCCAAGCCAAGATGACTTGGAGTGCTTGGAGCAGGGAACATGGCAGTCTGAAGAAAAAAGACTGTACTCTGATTGGCTGCTTCTTCTGACACCCAGAACACACCCATTGTACTCTGAAAAAGAATAATGAAGTCTGTGAGTTACAGTCGCTTGAAGTAGTGACCAGCCAAATAGAGATTGCAGGGTGAAACCATGGCAGTCTGTACCAATAAGTTTTTTCAGAACTTTAGTAGTGTTTTTTCACACCATCCAATAGATAGAGCTGTGGTGGCCGAGTGGTTCAAGCAGTTGCCTGCAACGCAAAGGTCGCAAGATCGAATCCCAACTGTAGTGAATAGTCACACCACAATAGCTTTACGGTGAAGGAAAACATCAAGAGGGAACCTGCATACGTCTGAGAAGAAATTCAAAGGCGTATGTATAGTCATGCTTGAGTAATGGCGATGGGCTCGCCATCTGTCACGTTGGCACCTAATATACCTCTGGCGGAAAGTGGATGTGTGGGTATTACCTATACACCTCTGCCTACCCCTTCGGGGAACCCTTGTAGAAAGGCATGAAGGTATAAATTAACCATGTTTCATATCATATTCTATTGCAAATTTTACTATATATAAAACTTACTTGTCAATGACTCTGGCACTTTTGCACACAACCTGGCAATCAGGTTTGTTACTGGGACACTTAACACTGCTTTGGAGCAAACCAAACTTTTGCAACCTCTCAACTATTTGGCTTTCCAAATTTTTTTCACCGTCATTGTGCACCAACTCCTGGTACAGTTTGAAATTCCTGAAATTAAAATATACAGTACATTTAATGCAATAGAAGCTTCTTTGTAGCAGTGGCTAAAAGTTGTTTGATCTTCATCCAGACTGAACATCTAAATGATGAAAATTTTTTTGTCCCGTAAACCCCTCATGCAGCATTTCTAGATAACATGAGCTTGCCAATGTGTACCTCTATGCTAACCTTTCCATCAGATGATTAATATTTGCTTACAAACTTTGGAGTATAAAAATTCTGTGCTCTCTGCCTGTTTGCTTTAGCTTTGTATAATAATAAAATTTTTGCTCTTACCGTTATAAAAGTCAACTTATATATTTTTTATTATTTATTACTAATTTTTTACCGAAAAACAGAATATTGAGTTATATAAATCTTACCCTGGACAAGTGGCAAAAGGTAAACAGGATTCATTTAATAAAGTTTTTGTGTTACTTTCGTATGTGGTAGAATCTGGTTCCATTGTGGAAATAAATTAGTTTGGCCTTAAATATGGATGTTACTCAATGCTTTCAATGGAACTTAAGTTGATATGAAGTTGAAGACATTTTCCGTCCAATTTACGTAAGCTTTATTATTATAATTCTAGATCTGACGCTTATTTACAATACTTATATCCATTTATATGTATTATTAATACATTAATACATTTTAATAACAAACAAAATAAAATGTTATATTGACATTTGACATCCATTTATTACTCATTTATTATGGTTAATTTTTCCACAGATTAGTAAACAGTTGCAGCTATACTCAGTCAAACAGTCTTGTCATCTTTACTTTTCAGAATCACCAAAAATAAGCGCATTTATCTGAGGATAAGCGATAGAATACATATAACTGATTAAATAGAGAATAAATAACAAGAGCAATCCAGCTTTTGTTCTTTGGGTTTTCGTGATCGTACATAAATTACAATATACTAAGATTAAAGGTTATTTCCAACGTTTCTCGGATACGGATCTTTTATTAGTGCTTCAACTAAATGTAACAACTTCAAATATATACGTAGTTGACTAAAAGAGTAGTTTCCATGCCATGACTATATTGTAACAAAAAACAATGGTAGGTCATTCACTCACTCTTCCTATTCAGTCACTCATTTCGTCAGTCAGCCAGTCAGTATTTTCAGATGCTTGATTAAATAGTAGTTAACTTTGTGTTTTCGCAAAAAACATATTTTTTTGTTTACTTTCTGAATGATTGGTGACCAATTATAGCCAAATTAAGCTAAAGTGCACCGGGCCTGATTTATTCTCGTAACATGTAAGTACGAACTCTTTTCAACACTCAACATTTCGATTAGAGTAGCGTAATTTTCTAGTCTGGTTTAAGCTCGCTTCCTATGTGCAATTATTTAACTAAAACCACATGTTGATATATTGAAATTGTCCATGACCTTTATTTACCATTTACCATTAGACAGATCATATGCTTGTAACCATAGTGAAAAAGAAAATAACTTTATTGGCTAAGTAGTAAACACTTAATAAATGTGTATGATTTCCGTGAATCAATATTATTCTTATCGAGTATGTATAATTATTAAAACAAATTAGCTTAATAGCTTGTGTGATATTTGCACTAATAGATACTACCACGGATGGATAATACATAGATTTTCAAAAACAATGGGAAACAATAATGCAGCCGGCCCAATGGTAATTGGTAACCACCACTATGGATGTTTGCATCATCAGGGATACCATTTACACATTAATGAAATCTCCACACACACTTCTTTAAGAAACCCATGCTATATTTTCTTGCATTTACAAAGTTATCATACAACTTCACCTATTTAATGTATCTGTTTGGAAAGTTTATATTAGTTACATATAAATTAAGAAGGTAGTATATAAATTTATACATATGCATTTATAGCCGTGAATGTGAATTAACAAATCACCAATCCTCCAAAAGTATAAACTCATTATTAGAAACATTTAGTAATAAATAAGTAATCTTCTGCAGACCTATTGGAAAAGAACATGTAAATAAGTCTCTTGCAGGTTCTTTAATTAGACTCACAACTAATGTGCTTGAGTATATTATACTAGAGAGTACTTAGTATAATCACCACAAGGAATGTTAATTTGTTTAGAAACATGTAATTTAATCTTGTATTTACAATAAGAAAGTTATGTAACTGTTTAGTAGATGCTTCCTTACGCACCTTATATTTCTTAGTTATTTATGGTAATGAGGATATATAACACTGATATTAAGAACCCCTTATTGACTAAAATTTGTACACATTTTTGTGCTTTTCGCCAGAGATATATTTTAAGTGCCAATGTGACGGATGGCGAGTTCATCGCTGTTACTCAAGCACGACGAAACATATGCCATTGAATTGTTTCTCAGACGTATGCAGGTTTCCTCTCAATGTTTTCGTGTCGTGACTAATCACTGTTCTTTGATCAGAAAAACTCATTGGTATAGTCGGGATTCAAACTTGCGATCTTTGTTTCGCAGGCAACCACTCGAACCACTTGGCCACCACGGCTATTATTTATTTAGGTTTTATTTCATTTTTTGTGTAAATAGTATTCCTCTAATAATATATTATTTTCATTTGTTTCATTCGATGCTAAAAAAACATTATAGTTACCAAGAATAATATTATGAATGTATTCCATACTGTAATTTATTCCTTCTATATTCCTCAAATATTTTTAAAAGTATGTTTGCATACGATTTATAATGCATCCATAATTCTGCTCCTGGTTTGTTAATTTGGTGTCCTTTACTCCTAAAGGAATAAGTGTCTGTGCTTCTAAAAGGACCGCAAACGAATGCGCGGTCTACCCATGAAAATCCCGTATACCCGTAGGCTCCAATTTCCACGGACCATCAATTAGGGATATACGCTTGTACCCCATGAAAGACTTCCCACTGAAGGCGTGGCGATATGTATGTATTACATAGAACCTAGCTAATATTGTGGTTAAAATGTTTAAGTTAAAACTACGTGTGTTTGTAGTAATATTAGTAGCGCGTGATTAAGGGCAATAGTCTGCTCCGTGACGCAACGCACGTATTTTTGTCAGCAAACATTTTTCTTTCACTACCGCTCTGTGAAATTGGCTTACGCAGCTTATAGCTCGGTTCATTTACGTACAAATGTACTTTTGACAGTCTATCAACGCCCTGTACGAAGGGCGTTCGGGTATTGTTACCATAAGGGTTTATTTACGTATCGATTAGCCCACGTGCAGCGTGTTGGTGATCAGTATCATAGCGCCTGTATCATGCCAATCGTGGGAATAAAATTCTTAAATTATAAAAGACTTGCATAATCTGGAATGTTATCAACCTATGTTGCTAACCGCGATATGATCCAACGAAAATTGTGGTGGGAAAAACTTATCCAAGATATAATATAATTGTTCAAAATTTGATGCTTTCAACCTTTGGTCGTTGATATTTATTGCAGACGAACTGTACATATTTCGTTTAGAAACTTCACTGTGAAAAATTTTACTAGGGTTCTTGGTAACCTTAACGTAACCCACTAGGCGGCAGCCGGGGCCGGTGCCGGTATCAAACAAGGAACTTCCGTGTTAACGTTCTATTTATATAGCAACTCTAGGAAAAGTGCCGATGCACTCACTAGGGTCATAATTACGCGTACTACACACACGTGTACGTTGGGTAAAATAACTGGAACTTTGTCTTGAAGATGAGGTCTATACCAACCTCTCATATTTTCCTTTAAAACGGTATATTTTACAGAAATACCTGCAGTTTTTATACCATGAAGAAATTAAACCTTTCGACACAGCCGACCACCGTATCAACATATGTAAATAAGCTTAAAATTGTACTATACAACCTTAGCCTCTTTACTTTACTAAACACTAACTGTTGTTATCTATTGTTTTGAGGGTTGATATTGCTCGTCTACCATTCGTACCGAGTCCCTCAAGGGTTAGGCGGATATAGTAGAACTTTGAAAGTAAAATAATATTGTAGGTATTTGTAAAATGATCCAATTCCGGTAGCCATTAATCGGCTCTAGTTGGGGGTTGCTCTACCGTTTAGATAACTCGTTACTGGATAAACCCCTCTTCTTTAAATTTACGGCTTTAATATATTATGGAACATCACTCGATGTGAGGAAATGAACGATAGAATATGGTAAACACATACATAAAGTAACTTTTTCTATTCGTGCGTGGAGAAAAGTGAGCGTACTTACCTACTCGGCATCACCCAAATGGCGACTGCAACAGCAATTACACGCAATGTCAGGCTCCCCTGACAAGACTAAGGCGTTACGTGATGGTAGTAAAGTGGATAGGTTACGTTTGCATGTACTTCGAAATGAGGATATCCACAACACGCATGTTTTTAGGACACAATCTTCTGAATATGGTAACGAACTGACTATGTTAAATTAATCCTTTCCTTTTCAGAGAACTTACCTTGAAAGAATAATATCCTGCATTTTCTAGATTCATAGCATTCATTTTGTTGGTGGTATTAATTTAACCTTTGCAACTCGCAACGTTTGCTTCTATTGATGTAGCGCAGCAAATTTCGAGGTCTCAGTCTCAGAGTATTTATTTTATTGTTAAAACTGAAAGTCGACCTTTATGCTATATGCAATTAATGTTCTATCCTTAGAACAGGGGCCTTCGCCAGCTTTGTATCTTCCGTCTTAGTTGAAGTGTATGGGAAACGGAGAGAGTTGGTATAGCTTGTGTACTGCCTGCAGATTGTATCCTTTCTATTGTATCTTAATTTGGCTTGATTGCCTTTTACTCAACCGGGTGTGTGGGCGCAATGTAACTGTGTATAGTGTTTTGAATGACTCGACTCCTAAAGGCAAGGCGTCACGACGACTGGCGCACTTTCTACATGTACGCCGTTTTAAATCACGAAATTGATATTATCTCATTTTAAAATGTCGCTCAGTGAGCACCAGATTACAATTCTCGTTTGTTTATTCTATTAAACCATGGGTGGTCGTTGACAACATGTTGGCAAGCATTGCTTTTCAATAGAGAAGATGCATACACGTTACGCCAAGAGTTCAGCGCGTCGCTTTGCTTAATAAATTTGCTTGCGATCCATTCCGTGACTAGCAGTCATCAGTGTCATTCAAGAAAACTTTGGAATTGGCTGATATCCTGTAGTTTTTGATACAAAAGTTAGGTTACGTTTATTAATAGTTATATCTTTTAGGTAAAAGAAAGTTCAACCTTTCGTATATCTGGTATACCATGGGGAAAATGTAACCTTTGTTATATTAGCAGTCTGGCTGTCGCCGAACGTAATGCCACTTCGACCTGGATTTATAGGGCATTGTTAGAAACAGTCATTTTATAGGGTCGTCACCCTATGCTAAGATCGCGAACTCTGGCATTTCCACATAAGAATGTTGATGTGGCTTCAGATGCATATTGTATGTAACGCGAGCTCGCTAATTCGAACGTAACCTGAGCATATTTTATCAAAAAATAATTTTTTTCTAACAAATGCATTTGAATATACCAATTTTTTTTATTAGTCACACCACGACCTTTACGGTGAAGGGAAACATCTAGAGGAAACCTGCATACGTTTGAGAAGAATACTAGTTAGTGTGACTAATCACTGTACTTAAGTTCAGAAATACTCATTGGTACAGTCGGGATTCGAACTTGCGATCTTTGTATCGCAGGCAACTGCCCGAACCACTCGGCCACCACGGCTCAGTCACGTTGGCCCCTAAAATATATCTCTGGCGGAAAGTGGGTGTGTACTACTTGTACACCTCTGCCTAGCCCATCGGAGACCCTTATGGGAAGCGTGAAGATATACCAATTTTGTCTAAATGTAATGTTAATTATTTTTACACGAAGATTGCAACCAAAGTAAATACATCATTAAGGAATTTAAATGTAATTAAAAAAGTAATCACGCTGACTCAAATAGATTTATGCATTACATAATATCAGATCGAACTTCTGCTGTAGTTTCGATGATCGCATTTAAAATTATTGTCTTGATGAATTGTGCATTAAAGTGGCTCAGAACAAAATCAACACAGCGATCAATACCTTAGCGGGCTATAACGATACGTTGATTATTAGAGTGCGAGGCAGCGGCTATTTTTTAACCACTTGAATCTACAGACGTGGTTATGCTTCTGGCAAATGGGGGCGAGTCTTGTGTGTATAAGAGTGTTGATGTTTTGTTATGGGCAAGATGTCGGCGGGGCGGCTGGGTGAAGGCACGCCAGGCACGCGGAGATGTCCGCCGCAGTTATATTTAGCAAATCTGTCCTTTATGCTACCAGAGCTTTCTACAGCTCTTCTCAGAACGCCAATAGATCACGTGTAATATGAAAATGCATATATCTTATTTTATTCGTTTAGATTTTTTGCAAGTCAAGAGGGATCTGGCGCTCTATTATCTCTATCGTTAGGGATTCGGCGTGATGATATGTATGTATGCATTTGTTTATTCAAATCGGCCTCTTCACATACCTGTGCAATACCACGTGATTACTTATAAGTACTTATTGTACTCGATACATTTGCTTTACTAAAGTGAGATGCAAACATGAGTTGAACGGACTAAATATGTCAACACTGAATAGTTCTCGAGTGTTAAACAGAAAAAAAACCAAATACTTGTTTGCTAACTGTTGACGTATACGGTCTAACATCTTTGTTCTTTTTTTTAACTATGTAGGCTCATTCATATACCATATAATATGTCAGCACACTTACATATAATATTAAAAAGTTAAGCTGCCAATATTGGAAGATATCCTAGGTTAGACAAATGGATGATCTTATTTTTTGGACTTTGAGAAATCTACATTTTGTGTGAATTCTATTTATAAAAACATCTACGTAAAATGTTTAGAAATCACTTTCTATTTCGTCACTGCTTTGTCTGGCAACCCAACAGCTAGCAAGCGAAGGGGAAAAGGCCATGATAAATTCGATTAAACACTTTCCACCGAACTTGCGTTGCTATCACAGTGCGATCTTGGTATCAGTGAAGAGATCTGGAGGCAAATTTCCACGTTGTTTAATATGATTGCGTATACACCTGCGTATACAATTATTGTCCAATAACGCAGTTTTCCACACGCACGATACGTAATACATACGTACCTACAGATGCAATAGATCGTTTTGACGTAACCACTCGATTTGCAACAGATTTTAGTACCTTTTGGACCGTAATTTGGAGTCTTAGTTAAATACCCGACGTTGCCAAACTCTTTGGCAACGTCGGGTCGGCAACTATTTGAAGATAGACATACTATGGAAATGTTGTATGTTCATTTGAATAACATTATAACATACAGACCGTAATATATTAGGACCGACCAATCAATTTTTTTTCATACCACACTGGTGGCAAACAAGCATGCGGTCCGCCTGATGGTAAGCGGTTATCGCCGCCTTTGGGCGCTTGTAACACCAGGGGTATTGCTCGCGCGCTGCCGACCTTGCAGGAATCCTTCACACCCTTCTTGAAGAATAGTCCGGATAAGGAAGTTATTTACCGTATCTACAAGCATGTATGAAGAGATCGATGACTGAGAATGAAGGAGAGAGTACAAAAAACTGGCGCTCTACTCTCCGTGCCTACCCTGTGAGAGTCCCGGTGTGGTCATATGAAAATGTATATATTTCTAAGAAATCATACTTGCTGTAGAGGAGTGTACGCAGGAAAAATAGAGCTTTGTTTGTATCGTCTGAGTGTATAGAGCTCGTTTCCTGAAGTGCAGGAAGATGCGCACGCGTCGAACATCCGCACACGTTAATTGTAATTGCTCCGCCTCTCGCACCGTGCTCAT
The DNA here is from genome assembly GCA_016069955.1 of Drepana arcuata. NCBI lineage: Eukaryota > Metazoa > Arthropoda > Insecta > Lepidoptera > Drepanidae > Drepana > Drepana arcuata. The sequence continues at coordinate 303,339 of JACCPG010002496.1, read as the reverse complement.
TGCTCGTCAAATTGCACCATAACATGAGAAAGTCTCGCAAAAAGCACCAATTTAATCAATGACTTGCCTGTTCATCTACCACAGTACGGTATCGAAAGATCTGGATCACTGTGGCAGCAGTCTAATATATTTCAGATATGAGACTTGTAATAACCGTGCTATAAAAATATTTGTATATTACTTAGTTGATTTTTCAATTGCTATGCTGCTAAGTGCGTCACTTGTATACTTGAATATGTTGGATTTATTAAGGAATTAAAATAAAATATCAAAGTTTGGCATTAAAAGTGAAAGGTACACCGCATTATAGCCGTTTCCTTTATTGCACAGGTTCAATATTTAGGTCGTATCATATCATCTACGGACATGTTATTGTCTTCGATAACAGCGACATAGTTGTGAGAGGTGAATTCTGAATGTACATAGATGTTTACTAATAGAAAAAATATGACTTGATACACTTATGAGCTATGACACAACATTATAACGTATCGCGGCACCATTAACCCGTACTTACTTACACAGCGCAAGAACTATTAGATCTGAACTTTCACCTGCACAATAGAAACTGTGTAGCAAACCAGATAATAGATAGTTACATGTATTGATTTTAGCTCTCACGTGGGAATGATCAATTATGTCATACTGACTTCACGTTTCAGTGGAATCAAACGCCCATGGGATTATACGTGGTGCATTGTCTAGTTAATGTAAAAAATGTTGGTCGTACCGTTGCGTGCTCTAGTAGTATTTACAGCGTGTTCCCTATTTGGGTAGTGTGCAAGTATTCCGATATGATTACAAGCAGTATGTTGTTTCGGTGTCACGGTCTGTGACTGCACACCGCAGCGTGCACAAGTGACCTCTCCATGTACGCAGACTCCGCCGCAGCTCAAAATCTGGGTCACCCACCCGGCCCGCGGCGCCACCCGAAACTGACACTTTACCATTTATCCCTGCTACGTAGGAAAAGTATCGGCGACGATTTTATCGTATTTGAATAATGATAAAAAATTTTGCAAAGGTATAACAGTTATAAAGTGGATTAACTAAATCACTTCGTCTAAAGTTCTGAGCTTTGTGGTGTATTTACATGAATATATATTGCAATGCATATGTCTAATGGTCTGTTTGGGTTATATTTGAAACTGAATCAATACAAAATAGCAGCAATATCGTTAGATGAGTTAGATTAACCTATATTGTGTTTAACATGTAATACTGTATATACTGCATCAATAAAAATAAGTTTTAACATGCAACGTCAATCATATAATCAAATTGCGACAATGCCGGTTCCCAAGCCACGTCATAGTCCAACACAATGTGCCAATTTAGCCGAGCTAAAACGCTTTAACAATTTCCTGTCGTAGACTGCACCACGTGTTCGCTCTTGGTTATCCTTATCCATTGCTTCGGCGCTTTTTTGCTCCATCGTAGACTGCGTATCGTATATCGCGCTTTTTCAGGCCATTCCTAATTCAGCTCAGTGTTCTACAGTTTGTTTCTGGAATATTTCTGAAGGGTCGGCAACGCGCTAGCGAGACCCCTGGTGTTCCAAGCGTCCATAGGTGGCGGTAACCGATTGCCCTCGGATAGCCTGCGTGCATATAAAAAATACCAATTTATACATTTTGTTGAATTAGCGTTAAACGGGTCCAAGTTTTACTCAAAGACAGAATTCTATTTACAGAAGAATTACCTCTATCGAAGAACGTTTAGCACCTTTAACACGATTTACATACATAATTGGTTTCAATAAAATATTTTACACAATAAGGCTTATGATTTAGAATGTTTTTATTCGGTTAGAACATGTTCAGTGTTCAAATGCTTAGGTATACATTCACAGGAGTGTGAAGTTTTATCTACAAGTGCACAGACCGACGCGACGTCCTATCTTGATAGGTCCATCACACATCCGGATAAAATTAGCCGCAAACTTGCTCGTTTTGTTCTTTCGTCATGTAATTTGAATCGATGGTGTGCCGCGGATCAAGTTTATGATAGATACTAGATGTGGCGCGTCAAAACATCCCGAGGGCTCATGAAAACCTGCAAGAGAAGGAAAGTTGTGTACTTCTGGCATATGCTCGATCGGCACAAACTTCTTCAGCCCATCATGGTGGACAAGATTGAGGAGAAGCTACGCGTTAGCAGAAGGAACAAGACGGGGCTCCATAACACTAGATAATGGGCCGGAATCTCTAACGTAGAGCACCTGCTTCGCTTGGTGATGAATAAAGGACGATATGCGGAGCTGTCAGCCAGCCTTCAATAGTGGAGAAGCACCGCAAGAAGAATGTCCCGCGGTTCCACCCGCGTAAAATTTATTTCAGTAGTTTTTTCCTGAAATAAAACACACATATGTGTTAATCCAGATAATATAATCTGTATAATCTGAACCAAATTTCATTAAATTCCATCCAGCCGTTCCGGCGTGATTGAGTTACAAACATCCTCACAAACTTTCATATTGGTAATATTAGTAGGATTGTGTCTGAAAACACTAGACTGATCATTCACTACAGATTAATGATTAATCATATTCAATAAATTAAAATTATATATTGTGCACGAGTCATGCTGTCACAAGTCGAGATGTTAATGGACCCAAAGTGAAGCAATAGATCTATCTCATACATGGTGTAACATGCTTAATGCTGTCAAGGTACAAGTTATTGTCCGCCAGTTTAACTAGACTAATATTATGAAGAGGCAAGTGAGTTCTTTGGGGAGAGGGGAGGATGTTGGTGTTGGCAGCAGAGGGATTAGTCCTATTATCCTGCCAATACAGTATAACTCTCCGAACATAGAGTGGCAGCGCGCAAGTGATACTTCGGTATCATTAGCGTAAAAAGGCTACGGTAACCGTTTCCCATCAGGTGGGCCGTATGCTTGTTTGGCACACTTCTATTATAAGAAAAAAAATGTTTTTTTTTGCTTGTCAAATTGTTTTGTGACAGACAAACTTAAATTTACGATTTTTAAAATTATTTTACCTATGGACAGCTATTCTATTACTATTGAATACCAAATATACATGTCAGTCTTAGTCAAATTGAATTCACATAACCAACGTGCAGTTGCATCCGCGTAGCTTTTAATTTTAATAAGACATGGTATTCGCAAGTCAAGATTATTCTATTTTGTTCTGTTTTGGTTGCATCGCTCTGGGTACACTCACCGACAGTCACGTTCACCCCTGCGTAGCCATCGCACGCGTTAGATGTGGTTTTAATACTTCACTTTTACAGTGTTCTTTAGTAGCCCGGATAATTTTGTTTACCGCGGAATTCTATTGCAACTGTTGTGTGGAACATTAGTGTGTAAACAGGATTTTACTCGCCCTCGAAAGGTGTTATTTCGTTGTGTTAACATGTAAGTGCTTATTTTTATGATTTGCTTTGCATTTTAGTACACTTCTATCGAATTCACTATTTGGTACGGATATGTACCGTGATAGTGAATTCAATCTCAGAAGAAGTAATAAGCGAATCTGGTTCAGTTTTGGGACCGGTTCGAAAGTGTTTTGTTGTCGCAACCGGATTAAATACGGACAAACATGTTTGCTTTTTATATTATTAGTAAGCTTACAATAAATCAGCGTGAATGTCAAATGAAATCTATATATATAAGAGATCCCATTTGTGAACTCACTCATCACGAAATCTCAGTAACTATAAGGCCGATTGATTTGAAATTTGGTAGGAGTAGTGGTCCTTACGCGGTGTAGAGGTCAGCTAAGAACGGATTTTATGAAACTCCACCCGCAAGCCGGAACGCAAGGGCGTTAAATAAAAAATCACGTTTTGCGCCTGAAAAGGCACGTTTTTTCGAAACACGTTTTTTATTACTTTTCACCCGGGCGAAGCTGGGCGGGACAGCTAGTAGCTTATATGAAATACGCTCAATATATAACACCTCTGTCTGAAAAGTATCTCCTTTATCACCATACCCAGTTGGACGAATAATTAGCAATAAGTGCAACACCTGGTCTACCAAAACATCCCTAAATGTCAATGTTAGCTACAACAACGATCTAATTTCATTTTTTATTTCCATCAACAAAGCGTAATTACTCAGTTTACTTGTTTTATTTTAATCTATCGTGCTGATTTAATGAAAAACTGGCCAAGTTCGAGGCTGACTGGCGAGAGGGCTTCAAATCATTTCATCATTCTTTCATTCATTTTTCATGCCTTGATGATTGTATAAAGTTAGGCCGCAATCGTGCTTATTAATATTTTCAAAACCTTTAGTGATGTCTATCTATAATTTTCTTATTTAAAAAACAATTTATCATTCAAAAATCAATGTATTTTTTGGATTTTTTTATTGAAAAGAGTAACCATGGCGTTTCTTGCCGGTTTTCTCCATGGAAACGACTTGGACGTTTTATGAATGCCCATCGAGGCCTATGTGAAACAATGGATTTATATTTCGATTTTTGATTTTGGATTATAATAATATAATATATCCTCACGCCTTCCCACAAGGGTCCCCGAAGGGGTAGGCAGAGGTGTATAGGTAATACCCACACACCCACTTTCCGCCAGAGGTATATTAGGTGCCAACGTGACAGATGGCGAGTCCATCGCCGTTACTCAAGCACGACTATACATACGCCTTTGAATTTCTTCTCAGACGTATGCAGGTTTCCTCTCGATGTTTTCCTTCACCGTAAAGCTCGTGGTGTGACTAATCACTGTACTTAAGTTCAGAAAAACTCATTGGTACAGTCGGGATTCGAACTTGCGACCTTTGCGTCGCAGGCAACTGCTCGAACCACTCGGCCACCACGGCTTTTTTGGATTTGGATTTTGGATTATGAGGCAATGAAACATGTTTGTTGATAAACAGAATCTAAATGCTAAGAACCTTTTTGTTTGGTCTATATAATACGGACGGAACCCTAAAGAGTACAACACATCTGACCATCGGCCATCGAACCCGTTACGTCGTTTTTAGAGCGACGACCTTGCAATGCTCAAGACTTAGACGGCTTAAACAATTAACCATCGACAAGATTTGTATAAAGATTTCTATAACTTCAGGCCTTCCCATAAGGGTCCTCAAAGGAGTATGCAATGGTGTGTCAACACTCTTGTGACAAATGGTGAGTCCATCGATGATTACCAATTACGACTATACATACTTATATATTTGAATTTCTTCTTGATCGTATGCCGGTTTTTCCTTCACCGTTCAACTCCTGGGGTGATTATTTTGTAGTATGATTATTATTAACTGTTTACGTATTTCAAATGAGACCATAATGTTTTTCGTATTGCTCTCTTCAATGTCAAAATATAAGACACATTAGGTATAAAAAATCAACCGCAATAAGCGATGACGCCATCCCAGTACCGCGAACAATACCTAGATTAAAATCTACAGTTTTTTGCACGTTCCATTCGCTAAAGCTATTAATCTATGCTAATACATATTATGTATGTTGTTCATTTTCATTGTTCATTCCGCAATGAAAATTCAATGAATCAAATTTGCACTTCAAGAACTATTTTCGAAATACAACCCCTAATGGAAAAATTAATTAATTTAGGCAAATTTGTTCGGGTAAACTCGAACGACCTACTAAAAGAGTAATATTAATCAGTTTCCAAATAGTGTATATTCGATTGGTTTTCATAGTTTCCAAGACCTTACAATTTCCTGTAGTGAAGTGTTTTTGTCGCGGTTCGTAGCGGCCTATTTCCATTGGAGTGTCAGGCGACACACCACACAACTGAGTCGCCAGAGAGTCTGCGGCTTGTTCTACAATCTTTGCGTCAACGACACATCTGTATATTAAAAGTCTATTCACTTACGATTCTCTACACACAGCAATCACATCACTATCTTTGCAGTTATCTCTTCAATAGACTATTCGATTGCCCTTTACAGCTTCCGTTATAGAATCTATGACCCAAAGTTTGTTAGAGTATTATTTTCTTCGCCACTTATGTATAATAGCGGTATTCACACCACCAGTATAGTAGTCATGTATATTTTGTGTATATCCCCGTTTCTAAATCACGATACGTCTTTAAGTTTATTTTCTATTATATGCAGGGTTTCTCACGATGTTTTTCTTTACCCTAAAGCTCGTGGTGTGATAAATGACTTAAATTTCAGTTCAGTCTGAATTCGAACAAGTAATATTTGTCTTAAAGGCGTCTGTACTCGAACCACACGGGCTCTATGGTTTACCGTTATTAATGATAATTTATTGAGGCTTACATATGTATGTTATGTTATTCTATTGTACTAGTATGTTTGTCCATTGTCTATTTTCGGAGAGAGTTACACGTTGTTGGAATATTAATCAATTGTGGAGCTATAATGTGTTCTACAGCCTCACCCACTTAAATAAATGTCAATATTCAAACGTTGAATGATGCTTCTTGGTCCGTTCAGGCGATTAATGCGGCTATCTATAGGCGCTGGAATCTTGCCAATTGATATATGGTTAGATAGTATTCACAATCAGTTATTTTTTCTTCTTTTATTTCCGAGTGCCGTTTAAATTTCTACGTTAATTAAAAATAAGAATCTTATTGTGTCAGGATTAGACACGTGTAAATTCTTATTCTCTAATGAAGCTACGACACTTAAGTTTTGGCATGAACTGTAAACTGCAGTCTACAATTTCTTAATTTAATTCTAAAACAAAGACGCCCCGTCTGTGTGAAGGCGATAAACTCTATGTCAATGTCTAGTGTCTAAACGGATACAGCTTTTTCTAGCAAATATATCTATTTGTCAATGAAGGTACTATTAAATAAGCCTTTAATTTTTATGTTTTTTCTATGTCAAGTCAGTAGTAGTGTTATAATGTACTAATTAGTCAGAGTATGCATTTATTTAACATGCCAAAGGCGCCGGATTGTCGTGACTGTGGTGCGTTGTGAAAACTTGCCCTTGTATAGCACTTATATATGTAAGGATTTAGATCTTTTCAAGCCACTTTTGATGTATATTCATTATTTAAAATTTCTTGTAATTTCCTTTTTAATTGAATAACTTGTTATATGTATATTGTTGAATACTTGTTATCTTGTCTCTTAATCAACATTGACATTGTACTCGAATTGTTATATTTCGAATTGCGCTACAGTAAGAGATGGACTCTATATATTTCACGCCTTCCCACAAAGGGTAGGCAGTGGTGGAATATCGCCGCAGAGATCTTGGTGTCAACGTGACAGATCGGTATCCTTTGAATTTCCCTTAGACGTACGGAGATGTCATATTTTTTTTATTCGTCACAGAGAAACTCATTTTTACAGTGGTTTGATCTTGCAATCTAGACTGAGATTTTTAGGAGAATTTGAGTTAGTTTGGTAATGGTAGCAGAGGAGAGAATTATTTCTCCGCCACTTTCCCGGATGTTGCCGACGACATTGCCTTCAGCAATCCATTGTATGCAGTCCGTTACATCGATCACAGCGTCGCGGTGATGTAATATTTAACGAGTTAGGTGACTGGAAGCTGTTATTGTACTCTACAATAAATAAAAAACATGCCTAACTTAATAGTGCTCTCTATTAGATTTATATAAAGCTGATCGGTCTCTGAGCAAATATCATTTTGTACAGCTATTACCTCAGCCCGAAAAGCTCTTAGCAGATATTAAATGTAAATAGAAGGAATAGAGATAATTTTTCGCTTTATATGACTTTAAAATCAATTCTATTTGAGACTTTTCAAATACTGTCTAATTGAAATCAACTGATTATGGTTATTTATAAATTTAGAGTGTCAATATCTTTCAGATGTCATTCGAGAAAATCGTTTGAGTAGTAATTTATAGATAGATTTAACGGTATATGTATGTTAGTGTTCCATCAATATGCAGACAGTGCAACGATACAATGCAAAACAGCAGAGCAACGAACTCAAAGGAAGAGTCCTTGCCGTAAACGATTCTCCAGACCCATATTTGGAGCATTGGATAGTGATTCACGTGTCGGATATTCTATTTTAAGCATTAAATTAATTACCTTTCTTTGAATTCGATTGCTTTTATAAAATAGACAAACGTAGGGACAACCAAATTATTCAATGTATGAAAGAGAAAGCTAAATGACCTCAAAAAGGTCGCAGCAAACTGGTCCGGTCGGCAGATCGTATGTATTATCTCAAGCCAGCCACGTGCTGGGCTCGTTTTGATTTTGTATGCAAAACACACGTGCTCTTAACACGGCTCAGGCTTTGCCACACAATGGCGTTTGACGTACAAAAGCGACAAACGCATATAACGTCTATAAATCTATCTCACTCGCACTCCTGTATTATGATTGAAATAAAACGCAGACAATCTCGGAATATGAGGTACAGAAAAAGTTATTTGAATCTGTGGGTGATGTGAATATTTTTAATGTGAGGAATACTTTTACGCATCTACTGGTATTCCAAAAATCCCTGATTATGGCAGATAAATATGATATCGAACAAATAATTTTGTTAGTTTAATCACTGTTTCATACAGTGTATAATGATGGCAAGAGCACTTCATAGTTAAATTTTTAAATCTATGGGCATTATTATTGTAGGTGCGTGCGTGTTATCAGAAACCATTATTAAAAGGAAGTTTCCTCTACTCGCTTATTTTATATAGTTTGTTTTGTTACAGGAATGCATATTTATAATATACCTGGCACTATGGCACTAGGGACTATGGCACCTAATATACCTCTGGCGGAAAGTGGGTGTGTGGGTATTACCTATACACCTCTGCCTACCCCTTCGGGGACTCTTGTGGGAAGGCGTGAGGATATATTATTATTATATTTATAATAACGTTCGAAAATATAATACTGTTATCAATTTATTATCAACATGAAGTTAACTAATTATGCTGAATTTGTACCAAGTACGTATACACATAATTGTTTTATCGAATTTGGTGGTGATCTAGCAAAAGCCGGTTTTTTTTTTATAGTTACAGTTGTATTCACATATGGCTATTGCAAGTATTCGCATAACAAATCATTCGCGTGTGGTCGAGCTATATCGGCTGCGCCTGCGCCGATGGCGCGGCGTCGAGCGACGGAAGTCGGTTATTTAGCGGACCACGTTGCTATGAGACTACTATATTTATGTTCACGAAGCCTGGGAGAGCGGCCTTCACCCGACCGATGTCTATTATCTTGTTAAGATCCATCTAGCCTAGCCTTAACGATCCAATCATCACTCAAACTAAACTAGTCGTTGTGTCACTATACCCTATAACGACACAATACTAACTATTGGTCCCTAGGGACCTAGGAATAGGTATGTTAGCTAGTAGGATATCGAAATGTTCTATGATGTGATAGCACGATCTTCTGGACATAGCTCCAGGAATTATTTATGAGAAAAAGTTCGTTTCTGCAATAAATTCCCACATTAATTTATTTTTCTTTTTTTAATACAACTAGAGTGGCTAAAAAGCATACGGCCCACCCGATGGAAAACGGTTACCGCAGCCTATTTACGCTTACAATACTGAAGTTTCACGTGCGCGTTGCCATTCTGTGCTCGGAGAGTTATACTGTGTTGGTAGCATAATTGGACTAACCCTCTGCTGCCAACATAGTATAACAATCCTCCCCCCTCCCCAAGGAGCTCATTACTGAAAACCTTTGTTTCTGAATCTAACATATCTTATCTTCAACTGACTAATAATTAACAGTGCCACACGGCTGAAGGCTCTTTTTGATCGAGCATGGCGCACAATTGCACACACTATTCCGAAAAACAACCTAAATAGAAATCAGTTAAGAATTTTCGTCTGAGAAATGGAATCATATCCGTGCCCATTATGTAATGTTAATATTTTATTAGTTATCGTATTTATTTGTTCGTGAAAGCTCAGGAGCTGCCGGTTCCGTGTAAGCTAGCTATTTAAAAGCAACTAACTTATGGAAGCTGTTTAAAATTGTTAAGTCAACAATAACCTACCTTCCTCTAAAAACTACCATACAAAACTACCATAAAAAAGTTACCTTATGCGGCTATAATTCGAATGCATTGAAACAATTGACTACTCACCATTGGTAACTTTCCCCTTTCATAAAATGCATACTATGTATACTTAAGTTTCGATCGGTAACGATTATCTGATAGCATAAATTGATTCCCGATCACGATTATTGTTTTTATGAGGTACAGTCAAAGAAGAGAATTAAACGAATGAAAATTTTATATTTATACAAGGATAATTTCGAATTCATTTGTATCTCACTGTTCAAAATAGAATATTACAGTTCGTTGTTATTTGGATATATATAAATGTTAAGTTTGATTAAACAAGGGAACGTAGCTTTGCGTGGATTCTCATTCAGACAGACGTACAAGCTCGTATAAGCTCGGGCTTATATTATAATAAACGTCCGTTTTCAAGCTGCCATCACTTGAAATACTTAACCGTTCAATTTAGTTTGTACAGTTTTATAAACTCTGCAATTGGTTTCTCTTATTATCCTGCTATATATATATTTTGATATACATATTATAACGAATCATAATGTCGTATCCAAGCTGCAAGTTATTGCTGCAGACACCCCAAATCGAGAACTTTTCAACAAAAAAGCAAATGAATAATAGACATTATCAATCCAGATGTAAGGAAAAAATCCAAACCTCTGCTTGATTTCCGCAAAAAGTCTCCTTATTCTTCCAGAGACATAATGTAGAGTTTCTTTGTTAAGATATTCTTTAGTAGCTTGGTGTAAATACATAGTTTTGCGTGAGTTGAACTTGATACTCGTGGATCTCGTTGCTGGTTCGCTGGCTGCAGGTCAGTTGCAATGACACGGATGCAGTATTATTGGAACTCCATTGGCACACATATCATGTTCATAAAGCTAGGTATACATGAGTGGCGCTGATTCGATGCAGTCACGGTTGCGTACCCGCTTCGGTGACTCATTGTCGAGTTTGCTAGACTGTGGCGAAACTTTAATTTGAAACAAGTTGTTGGAAATTTCGTCCTGCTATCGTTGCGATTATTTAATTTAAAAATCAGTTTATTGGAATTACATCGATTGATTTCAATAGTTCATAATCACACTAGATTCTAATTGAAATCTAATCCAAATAAGCAAATAGTCGTCATAATAGTATTATAACGTTAACTTTTTACGCCCTTTTGCAAAAATGACGCCGACGAAGGAGTATATGAAGCTAATGTTTTTATATCCTCACGCCTTCGCAAAAGGGTCCCCGAAGGGGAATTTCTTCTCAGACGTATGCAGGTTTCCCCTCGATGTTTTCCTTCACCGTATAGCTCGAGGTGTGACTAATCACTGTACTTAAGTTCAGAAAAACTCATTGGTACAGTCGGGATTCGAACTTGCGATCTTTGTGTCGCAGGCAACTGCTCGAACCACTCGGCCACCACGGCTTTTAATGTTTTTAACATTAAATAAAATTACACGACTAAATACATGAATGTAAGTACAGTGTTTAGTAACACCACGAGCTTTACGGTCAAGGAAAACATCGATAGGAAACCTGTATACGTTTGTAAAGAAATTCATAGGCGTATGTATACTAGAGTGCGTAACGGTGATGGACTCGCCATCTGTCACGTTTGCGCCTAAGATATACCTCTGGCGGAATGACGTACGTAAACCCTTGTGGGAAGGCGCGAGGATATTGTAAATAAATACAAAAACTATCATATATATAATTGTTATATTTTTCTGTAATATTATTTTCTATAGTCTTACCGAATTTCAAAAATACACAAATGTCACAATTATCATAAAACTTCTTTCTAATCTCCCTAAGAACGTTCAAACATAATATAAATAAATTATGGTATTAACTAAACTTAACTATATAATATATCTAAATTGGTTTACATTAATATTATCGATCAATCAAACAAACAACGTACCTACAATGCTCGTTATATATATACCAAGACCATTATATTGTCATCATCATTATCAGCTTCACTGCAACTTAGCTCACCGGTGTGTGTAACTCCTATCTCTTTAAAGTTTTTCGTTTAGTATAAATCCGTGTATCTTACCTATCGTCAGGTCTGCTATTCACTGCCATTAAGCAAAAAAAACGCAATTCCTAATCTCGCTCTGATTTCGTCTTTGGATCACATGCGGTTTGTTTGACATCCATACAGCTCTCTCAATTGTCCAACTTGTCTGTTATTAATTGTGTCAGTCACTATACCTTTTACATGTCAATTTGTAATTTGTATTCCTCTCGTTGTCGATTCACAAAGGCCGTAAGTAAAATTCGTGCTACAAAACGTTCTATTAACACAGATGTTCATTGTTACGTAAGGTAAGACGGCAAATTAGCTTTTGTTATAACCATTATTAAACGTGTCTCACTTGCGCCATTGTAACTATGCGCAACTGCAGTTTTTCTATAAAACCGCTTCAATACTACAATGTGTGCATTTTTTCACTTCAAAGTTTGTTTGTTTGTGTGTTATTTGGGTAACGATTTAATCGGAGGTTTAATAATTATCGAATTTACTGTTAATAGTGGTTTCAATTTGTAAATTGGATCGAGCACTACGACCGAACCGACTTTGGTATCTTATAAAATAATAACAATAATATATCCACACGCCATCCCACAAGAGCCCCCTAAGGGTAGGCAGAGGTGCATGAGTAGTACCCACACACCCACTTTCCGCCAGAGATATATTTTAGGTGCCAACGTGACAGATGGCAAGTCCATCGCCGTTACTCAAGCACGACTGTACATACTCCTTTGAATTTCTTCTCAGACGTATGCAGGTTTCCTCTCGATGTTTTCTTTCACCGTTAAGCTCGTGGTGTGACTAATATCTTATAAATTTTATTAACAAGCTTCACTTGCTTAAACTCATGCGCTTGAGTACAACAAATATATGTTAACCAAAGTTCCGATGCTCAACATTTTTTTAATATCTAGATGGCAGCCAAACTACTGTACTATATGTTTTATGGAAATTCGTCACGGTTTGAATTCACGCTCGGAATAAAATTTATAATAGTGTTTATGTATTATATCCGCTGATGTAATCCGGAAATAACCCGAGTTTAGTGTTGCTTCTCCGGCACGCTAGGCTCTCTTATTCTCCTTTACCTTATTGAGCTATTCATCGAAGTACTTGATAAACCATAGGTTTGATTGGAGGATTTGGCTACATAAAACCTTTTTATTTCTTTGTTACTCTATAGTTGTTTGTAGGTTATGAGAAACTTCACAAGTCTATTCTTGTTCCATTTTGGTCCGATTCAATTCGTGCAAGGTCAGGCTGGATGGCGATGCAATACCATTTATGGCGCTGGTCTCACGGGTATTGCTTGATTCAAAGCGCATAAAGCACCATATGGCTGGTCCGCTGGTCAAGGCCGACATTATCAGTTTTCTCGAGAGGTTCAAGGAAAACTGTTTTCAAATATTTCTGATAAGTGCTTTGGCCTACATTCACATTGTTGAGTGGTTTGCTTGTGATATGGTTTTGATCTCAGTAAATGTAATCAGTACCTACTGGATAAGTTGTTCCAAAGATGAATCATCCACTTATAAAAATACATATGTGTGGGAAACGTAATAAAATTTTTAAAAGTTTTCTCAGCTGTGCTTCTAATGGTATCGATTGATTACATCAACAATGCCAGCAGTTATACTCACACTGCATTTGATCCCCTCCTATAAGATATACACAAAATAACGGCGATTGGATTAAAATCCAATAACGATAGATTTTTGGTCATCGTGATCTAGGAACATTTAATATCTCACGGCCATCCACCCCGATCGACGGGACCGGATATTGATGTCTGGAAAATGTAATGCTCGTTAATAGTTTTGCTGCTGTAAAATCTATTTCGGATATGGAAACGGAATTCATATTAAATACATTAAAGATATAGATATTTTCTAAAAGTTTTTACACATTACACAGACTAGCAAACTTTCTATTCAGCTTAATAAAGATATTTTTCATTTTAGTAGCTGAGTTTAAAGTTAGTCTATTCATTCATACTGTCGCTTCTTTGTTCTGATGCGGATTCAATTCCCACGGTCAAGCTGTTTATCACAAAGTTTCAGTTTAATTACAAATAACAATTCACTGTTACTTTCATCATTATTAGTCAGTTCGAAGTTGTTGCGCGCACGATTTGGCTCAAAATAATGCATAATTTTGTTTCTCGTTGAAACAAACGAACTACGGAATTTTGCAGCGGATTATGCCGAAAGTGTATATGTATTATGTTAACTAGAGTTCTAGCGGCAAATCTGTTATTGCATCTGCAGCCAGATCGTTAACGTAGCCAACCCTGGCGCATCCGATCAATCTATCCATTGCACGCAATTGAATCGATCAGGCGAAACGGATTGCCAATTTAAGATGATTATAGGTTGAATAGGATTACTCTTTGTACAATTTAAAAAACAAGGTTAGAGAAACACGCACGCGCACGCTCTTATAAAGAATATTGAGCATTACTTCAGAAGTCCCTTGTCTGTAGTCACTGTACAGAAATATATTTAGTAGGTACTTATTTTACAAAGAAGGCTCGATTATTGTTGTATGTCCAAAAAGTACTACATGCTTCAACTGCACATTTCAACATAATTTTTGAAATTCTAGTGGGCAATTCAAAAGGGCACATGTTTAGCCTTTTGCATCTGCAGCTGGACGGACAATCATATGTGGGACACTTATACATATCATACGTCATGCAGACCCTCACGTTGTAGAGAGAATAGAGCGGAACTAACAAAACTTATTTCGAACTTGTATAGAAGTTCTTCGTTCATAAACTTTAGATGTTGTTTCTGACTTGCACTTGTGTTGGGCAAACGCACATGTGAATTGTTGGTGTGCTCCGACACATATGGTGTCGGCGCGCCCCTCCGGTCGTCGCCATCGGTCCCCGGGCCTTTTAATTCGTCAGCGGTAGTACCATCCGCGACTCCATCGGAAATTGACGTGTCGCCGTTTTGGATATTTTTATAGACTTATACAAACAGCCTAATATGCTTAAATAGTTTATTAGAAAAGTTAAGAGTGAACAGTGCTGAATTTGTAAATAAGTTTATTGCAAAAACTGTTCGTTAAAGTTCTATAAACTTTGAGGTAAATTTGGTTTTTAATCTCTTTCGAATACAGTGCAGAAAATTTCCTCGTGTGATTTTACGACTGATGATCTCAGTAATCGCTTCATTTATAGTATACAATGTATTAATGCTTTTATCTAAAATGTTAAATGTAAGTCTCCTTGTTCTTGATTACAAATCTATTTCTGCTTGAATTATCAGATAAATTGCCATTTTATCAAAACTTTTCAATTAATCCGAAGAGGTTATTGATGTATGTACTTTGAAGGATGATTACTTGTAGGTTATTTGATTGTATTAATATTTATGATTCATATCATATAGATATCGCTTTCCCTGAATATTTATATAGCAATGGGTATAAAATATAGCATAAGGCCATAACCTTAGACTGGTTTAAAGTTAGATTACTCTTAACAGTACATATATTTCAGTAATACGTATTTATGCCTGGTATTTAACTGCCTTTCCGCGTCACCATACATAATCTATATGTGTGAATACCACTTGACTATTACTTCTCATTCTAGATTGAAACTGTTTATTTTATTGACAAGAGAAATTGCAATTTAGAGGTCTAAACAAAGATATCTCGTTGATAGTTCCAGTCATGATTCCGTTATTCTTATAAATTGAATGTCTTGCAATGCCAGCGAAAGTTTGCATCGAACTTAATAAATCAAATACATAAAATACTTGAGAACCAGTTTTACAGTTGCATTGACCAATAAAATGTATCGTGTCTTCATTTACACAGAGGTGAAGCAAAAATCAATGCAACTTAACATTCCTGTCCCACAATTCGTTAACAAATACGAGGGTTGCAACTGTGGGGGAGACAGCATTTATTGGAATAATATAACTATTGACTTTGACAACACCGTCTTACTCGAATAGCCAATATTAAAGCAAGTCACGGTATCGTTTTACTGACACAGCCTTCACCTCGCCTCTAAGGTAACACTATCTTGGCTCTTGACCTTTCCTTCAGCATCTAATTCAAGACGCTTTATCTACTACTAGCTGTGCCCTGTGGTTTTACCCGCTCAAAATTGTATTTAACTTGTAGATTTTTTCTTTATACAATTATATTCTATGTTAATCCACCTAATCTATGTCTGTGAAGAAATTCCGATCAGCTGTTCTGGCGTGATTGAATAACAAATATCCTTAAAAACTTTCGCATTTATAATATTATATTAAGATGAATATAATATAATATTCATGATCTGTTAGATTGAATTTGTGTAACCAAGTCACCGGGATCGTTAAAATTGGGCTCGACGCGTTTGCAGGGGCGCGGTGTACTTTCTAGGGCGGACCTCAAATAAATATAGGACAGACTTGTGTTGCCAATTTACAAAACACAATCGCTGCTAAGTGTTGCTAAGCGCAAAATTCTTAAAGGGCTGAACCGATTTGGATGATTTATTTTTTGTTATGTTTGATGAAGTCTGAGGAAGGTTAATATGGACAGAAAAAAATAAAAAATACGAGGTAATAAGAAAAAACAAAAATTTTCTTGACGTTTTAGGTGGTACGAAGTTCGCCGGAGCAGTTGGGAATAAATTCGGGCTGAAATAATAACTTTAATTACAGCAACATAAACATCAGTAAATTTATGCATGCGTGTCAACTTGTTGGCAGAGAAGGATTTCCAGTCTCGGCTGCCTCGGCTCATCGTTTACTGAGACGCTTAATATAAATTTACTCTCTTGTAAACTTTTGTCGAAATCGGTTCAGAAGTTAGATATGACGTGTCGAGGAAAGGTATATTGAATAAAATATATTATTTTTTGCCTCGATAAGTAGCCCCTACTATATGGTATATGGTCACCGTAAAGGCTAGTCGGCCTTAAGGGAAATACAGAATAGCTTTTGTATAAATGAAATTGGCCAAGTGCGTGTCGGAGTCACGTGAGTTTCGAGTACTTATTTATACATGTATGTACATACGTACTGTTATAAAATGTGTAATGCTCTGTAAACTAATGAGACCATATTTAAGGAATATCCAGCTTATCTATATAATAAATAAATAAGTATGTAGTCATGAGTTTTTCTTTACCGGCCAGGGGCCATGTTGTGATTTGCAATCATAATTCAAGTATGTTTAAGTGAATCTGTCCCTATAGCATACTTGAATAGTGTTAAAAAAGCAATTAATAATCACTAATATTTGTTCATTGAGTTACGTCACTGAATTATAAAACCATCAAGCAATTATAGATAAAATATCAATCGATTTATTATTATTTGTACTATCTCGTAATCTCTTATATCCGCTGACAAACAGCTGACAAAAATATTTTAAATTCATTTATAATCATAAAGAAAAATATTTCAGTGGTTATTTTTAATTTAACCATTTTAATCTCGCTTCCATTTATTTCGAGGATTTCTGTGAAAAAGTCAATTCTGTAAACAGTGCATGGAGATTTAATTCGTGTACAGCCAACACCGAGCCCTCTACATCCGGTCCCGCCCTGTCTGTTCCGCTAATGGCCAAGCAAAAGGGTTACCGCGACAAACCATTTCATTGTTGCCAACAATAGCCGTTGATTGTCCTTCAAACAATATTTATTACACTTGTTCTAGAGCCATAAAAGTTGTGTCTGATTTGAGTAAACACGCTCAGGCTGTGGGATGAGCTCCCTATTGAGGTTTTCCCTGGAGAGTATAGCATGAAGTTCTTCAAGAAGGTTGGGAAAAGATTTCTGATCGGTCGGCAGTAACCGCTTACCAGCAGATGGACGGTATGCTTGTTTCCCACTAATGTGGTCTAAAAATAAAAACACAAGTTGAGCTGGTTCGAAATGCTTCATAAGCGAACCTATGTATGTATGTATGAAGAAACCAATGAATGTGAAAGCAAAAGTGGTCTGGAAAGAACTGACGCTTTGCTTTCTCTGCCTACTCCGTGAGGGATTCGGCGTGATGATATGTATATTTTTACCATCATATTTATCCTGTGCGAAATTTTCTCCGTCTATTAGAAGGCTTCCACCCAGCCTTTCTATTGTTATCAACCTTCAAAATCATAAACTTGTCTCTGATTGACGCCGATGACTTCATCATCCGTCACGCTGCCACCTAAACAGTCCATCGGCGAAACGGGGGTGTTATTACATCTCCGACTACACAACACATCCTTGTAGAAAGGCGTGTAGATGAAGATTTTCATATTGTATACATTTCGTGCCGAGTACCACCCATAGATTTCTGGGCGTTCCCTAGCCTATTAATCGAAGCAATAACATTAGCTTTTACAGAGTTTATGGCCTATGGTTGCCACCACAACAGTTAAGTAATTTGTTATGTTTTCTACCAACTATATAATAACCATATCTGTTTTATGAGAACTACTATTATTCCATGGTCGACCAGTATATTTAAAACATAATCGCCTTAGACGAATCATTATCTTAATTACTTAGCTTGAACTAGTTTGAAGGTTGTGTTTCCTATGAATTTTCTTCTCATATTATATATTGCACTACGTTTTCATAGCTGACCCGAGAGGCAAACTGCCCTACGGCAAATAAACATTCAGTCACGTTATTTCAAAATTATTTGTGCGTATTTGAATCACATCTGGCACGTAGCGGAACGAGTACGTTATCCTCGTAATGTTTGCGTGTGAACAAACAAGTCAACAAAATGTACAAATTCCCAAGTATTTACTAACTATGCATCTACCATACATAGTTCCATGAAGTACTTACTACGTATCCGTGACAACTTATATCTTAAATCTTAAACAGTCACAGTGGTGAATTTGAAGCCTGGGCCAAGAAACTAAAACTTCTACATAACCATCAAAAGTATTTCATTTGTAGATATCAAATTGTATGTAGGAGGCGAAAAAGCTTAATCACTATAAAAAAATAGTTATGTGTTCAAAAACGGGTGCTGACGCAATCAAGCGTTATAATTTTTGTGGCCATAATTACGCTTTTGCAAATTGTATGTAGCTTTGAGGTTCTGAATGAATTATCTATCCGTTTTAGCATGATGATACTAATTAAAAAAGTAAAAAGAAGCACATCAGAAAGATAATTGACCAAGGAAATATTAGATTAACTTTTCTCCAACTATTTATCGGGGCACACACAAACTCTACATGATAACGCGATTGTAATGTCTTGAGTACGTTAGTTTAACTGAAACAGTAATGTCCCTATGTTTATTATTATTGAACTTTAAATTATAAGCATAAGCTTTTTAAATTATAAGCATTTTTTACGTGATATAGGAGATATTAAATATATCTAACTTGGAACCCTGAACTAAGAAATTTCAGGAGTCTGAATAGCATACGTTTCAACTTCCACCACTCAAGATCTAAGCGCAAAGAAGTGGAAACAACCATTTATTTACGAGCGTTCAATCCTGTATCACGAGATGTAAATTGCCTAACGTCGTCATGTTTTCTTTATCACAATGAAATGTATGTGCTAAAATCTATATATTCGCTTCGCAAAATAACAAATGTGTTTCTGTGCATAAATATAAATACCGACGTATTTTTATGATTCACGTACCTAACCCACGTGCCATTGTTTTTTATTTATTTCTGAGGTGAACAGAATCTACACTAAGTTTACGTAGTCTAAAAAAAGCTACAAATATTTATTTGAACGCAGCTTCAGTGTTTTACTGTTTCCAGTCCGTTCAAAGAAAACGTATATATATTTTTAACTTGCCTGCCCAATGAACCAAGTATAGAAAATATTCGTCGGACAACAGCCTAAAAAATTTTCGAAACGGGACATGTTTCTATCTCACGGTTATGACTTAACATTAAGCTATTTCGGAAGATTTACGAGACAGGCATTAAAAATTGAGGTCTTATGAGCCGTTTCGTTTCTATTTTAAGTTTTATACCAAGCTAAGATAGCGCTGGAAGTTGGAAAGTCTGGCTAATAGTGTCTGGACATTCGAACCTGTACCAGAGCTTGAAAAACAGCAACAATAATGAGACTGTATTTTCGTTCCGTAGTTTTCGTTTTGTAATTTCAACGAATATAATTATAGCCAATCTTTTCTCTTTTAAATCTTATTTACGGATAACTACTGGACGTGGCTCTTTCTTCAGCTCAAAATTCACAAACTTTATAAAAAAAATATGTATCTGCGCTTATACGTATCTTTAATACAAGGAGTATTAAAGATTTATAAAATTAGAGAATTATACCTGTAGGTTCTAGGAATATAATTATGCTCTCTTCTATAATATTTTTCTGAATTGTATAAACTTATCTAAGCCTTGACTTGAGTAACAAAGATAATTAAGTTTATTTCTCCAGACCAGTAGTTATCAGTAAACAAGTAAATGCCGTTCCTAATATTTAAAGCTAACATATCTGTATAGTGTATGGAGTATACTAAAGTTATTTAATATTAACCCAGCATACAGACAACTAGTTAAATATGTGCCTGCAAATTGAATCAGATGGATGGAACCTCGCCAAATACTTGAACCCTGAATCGCAAATTTGTTGGGAAAACTATGTACTTAACTAAATACGAATGCAATCATGGATCGAACGACGAATCGACGAATATATATATATATATATATATATATATTCCATCTGCATGCTTCTATGTCTCGGAACTCCTACTAAGCGGCTTAGCAGATTTTGATGTTTATTTTTCACGCAAGCGAATCTAAGCCTGACAGCTAGTATATGTACCTATATAAAAATCTCTTGGTAATATGCCTAATTAAATGACTTCGTATTGCGTGAGATTTTAATCAATCAAAGAGCACAACCATTACAATAAGTAGGACAGTGTAATGCGCCAAATTTATTATTTTGTGGAACCTTAAAATAACTTTTGGTATATATTTCGGCCATGCTGCTATAAAGATTGTTTTCCCTTTGATGACTATGCTATGAAGCGTACAAGTTTACATAAAACATTATACTAAGAAATTCGAGTTTTCTCGAAGAACGTGCTTCGGTTCTTTCATAGCCTGTTTCGCAATTGAGCCTTATCTAGAATGTTAAATAAAGCATTTAATCTATTGTATAGCTTATTTGTATTATCGACGTGGCTGAGGAAAGTTGGACTCGAAGAAACTTTATATTGTAATGTTACGTTCAGTACATTGTTTGATATAAAAATAATTCGGATTATATGACCGTATTTCAGACAATAAATTTTAGGTTATTCAAAATTAATGCCGCATTTTTCCTAAACTTTATGCATCTACTGTTAGTGTAGTAGGAAAGTCAATATCGATAAAGGAAGTATATTTTTTATGGTTGGAACTCGAGGCCTTCGCCGTGGCCTTTCTAACAAGTTTAATTAATGACCGGCTACCAATACGGGTCTGTAGTAAAAATAACCCATGTATGTCCGATGACGGGTGCGCAGACGGCGCGTCGCGACCACTGCCGTGACAAATTGAATAGTCAGTCACTAAATTAACGTGCAAACGGTTGAAATTTTAAAAGGCTGATCCAATAAACGGCTGCTACTCCCGAGAAATCAGAGGATGATGACCTGACGCCCACAGTACACGGCGATTTCCTGCTTGGACGTCAATCGCAATAAATATGCCCTACCTTGTATTGTTTGGTGACCCCATTGATTGATCGGCAACGTGTAGCATTAGTCCGATGGAAAACCAATTCCCAATCGAGCAACTTGTAAAGATAAACAAACTTGATTGCAGTTACAGGTGGTGATTGAGCGAACACGCCCGATGTTATTTGTTTACTATTGCAATTACATGTTCCTTCTTGGTTCCGACTATATGCTTGAATTACATATAAAAAGATAAGGGTAATCCCATTTGTTTTCTAGATTTACACAACCTTTCAATAGTCACTATTCACACCACTCTCTTCCTCTGCATCTTACAGCCACATTCGCATTGTATATCCGTTTTGTGAACCCTTCCATGTTCAAACCAACGTTTTTAATGTTGAATCACTCCCTTATATGTGCTTTGCGGATCTATACGTTTCGATTTGAAAAGTGGATGATTGCAATAGCTCGATTTCACATTCAGGATATTGTAATTGAGATATGTTCGCAATGCGACAACCTTTTTTCCTTATTTTAAATGATTTCGTTTTAATATAACACCCTTTGAGGATCACTCTCGTTGCTCATAATTAGGCATTGTTTCAAATGCATTCCGTAACACAACCTCAATACAATGTGAGTTTATTCACCCGTTCCTATATAGGCAAATACTTCAATAATCAGCGATTGGTTATCAAATATCGTATGATTTTATTGTTAACTTTAACACCTTTAAGTAATCTATATCTTAACACTTATTGTTTAATACAACAGTGTTCTTATCGTGTCCTTGCTGACTTTGCTGTTAAGGCATTTAGTGTCTTTATGAGTAGATAGGTAAGGCTCTTCTTCTCAAAAGTCTTAGGACGGCTGGTTTACTGCCATTTTCACCAAGTTAATGCTGGAACACTGTTTAGTGAGAATATCTTGCGTAGTAAGAGACTTCCAAGAGTTGTTACGATTGTCAAAAGATATTCAAGTGCTTTTATGCTTTTAAAGCTAATTCTTATCTTCACATATAAGCTGGATGTTATCTGCGTACATAGATTCCTACATTGTTATAGTTCTTTAGAGTAAAACTTAATAAAATTTTTTTTATAAATATTCTA
Source organism: Drepana arcuata (assembly GCA_016069955.1). Classification (NCBI taxonomy): domain Eukaryota; kingdom Metazoa; phylum Arthropoda; class Insecta; order Lepidoptera; family Drepanidae; genus Drepana; species Drepana arcuata. The sequence goes on along the minus strand of JACCPG010002496.1, from coordinate 280,606 downwards.
GGCAAGGCCGTGACTGCGTGTCATGAGAACGGTTCATTGAAACTCTATCGTAGGAACACTGCATTTCAATGCGTCGGTGGGGTTCGTTCATTGTTACACGCTTGCCATTCTAAGTGGAACTTTTTGCCGTGCAAACCACTTCTAAACAGCTTTTATAATGTGGAACACCTTGTGCCAATATTAAACGGTTGCTCGGATGTATGTTTTTTATTACATTTTCAATGCTATCTGATGGATGGTACTTGTGCAGCGGATGTCGTAAAGCTTCTTAGCTCATGTAATTTTCCTTGTTTCCTTTATTTTTATGAACCTACAAATACGAATTTCGTCTTACTTAACTATTTAATACTTGGTTCACATCGCACACAGTTTCCGGGTATAGATGGGTTATAGCTATCCTATGTGTTACGGTCAATCTCAGTCCGTTAAGCTGTTGACATTATGTCGTGATCAACTGACACGCTTAAGTAACAAACACATATTCACAAAAATGTTGTAGTAGGTAGAATATTTTACATGCACAGTTCTTATAGGTGGGGAAATGGTACAATAATAAGTATTACGTGTTAAACAATAGAGTAGTAAATAGCTACTAGCGAAGCACCACATCGTTTCGCTCTATAGCAATAAGCTCCCCCGAGAATGATGTTGTGCTTCCCCCGAGGGTTAACCCGCACAATGGATACCCGCTGTGCCACTGCAGCCCGTTGATAGCAGTGGCTCTGGCCAACCATACGTTTATACATCAACGTTTGTTTTGTTTCAGAACATGTGATTTACACTCGACATGGACGAAAATAGCACCCCCTGTGTTAGTGAGGCGAATCCGCCTCCGGCTGACCTGACCCCTCAAATTAACGGCGATGTATCCATTATTGAAGCTAAATCTGAATGCGAAATCATTGCCGGTAGCGAATGCGCTATTGTGGACGGTAAAGCTGAAAGTGATAAGAAAATAGATGACAGTCCCAATACTCTGGAGAATGGAATTATATTAGACGTTGTAGATGAGTGCAAGAACTCCGTAGAAAACTTGATTAGTCATGAGCCATGTGAAGTAAATGATGACGCTAGGTCGCTGGGAGACCTAGACAGCTTGCCGGCGGGAGACGAGCTAGCCCTGGGCGCTGCGGGCAGCGACAGTGGTGTGGAGGGATGCGGCCGAGCGCTAAGTAGCGGAGGTGGCTCGCGTTCCTGCGCTTCTAGCGTAGTCTCCTGTGGTTCGGGCTGCGGTTCAGAGAGTTCTTCGCTCGCCGGTGCCCCTCCTCGGCCTCGTCGACGAGTGAATGTCTCAGTCGCTGAAACGAAGAGAAGCTCTCCCGTTGGCTCTTCCACGCCGCGTCCTGTAACCGCCCCCCGTGGCCCGAATTTAGCAACTCGTGAACGCGCAAGAAGTAGAGAGAAACCCACTCTGCCCGAGAAGCCGCGACCATTGACACCTAAACCGCGCATCCGACCGACCGGCGACCTGCCCAATCTAGTTCGCGAAAGTCCCGCTCTACGTGCGAAGCCAACTAAGACCTCGACAGCTAGATGCCGAACGCCGAACTCGCCGAGCGACGAAAAGAAGTGGCCAACGAACGGACCACGGTTGACGCCGGTGTCGGATGCGAGCGCGACACGAGTTGCTGCAGACAAATATGGAACACTGCCGCGCCGGCGGAGGGACGAGCAGGAGAGTTCCCCGAAGCACGAGGGGACTCCGCCTTCCTCGAGGCGACCCACGGTAGCACGGTCCATGTCCTCACGGTCAGCGACTAAGGTTCGGGTGCGGATATACGCGGAAAAGATCTCGCAGACCGTGCTTGTTGGCGACGATATCGAATCGGCGCTGGCTGGGGTCATGCCTAATATAGACAAGTAAGTCGCGTGGCAACTGGCATTGTTTGTTAATATTCCTTCCTAGTTACCGTTAGAAAAAACCTGCAGAAGTTTCAAATATCCATAATAGGTACGATATTATCATTTATCTGTTGCTGTCTGCGTATTTTCTTAAAGAACTCTTAATGGGTATATTTTATCATTAATTTGTAAGCGTTTCCATTTCCGTATACCACACACTCACTGCGGTTATGTAAACAGAAAATAACTATTATTTGTGAAGTTTTGTTAGTTGTGCACGGTGGCTCAGTCATGTAGAAAGTCTGTTTTCAAGAACTATACTGAGGTACCGTAAGTGTCTATCAGTTGAGGGCTCTCAGGACCTACAAATACGAGTTAAAAATAGTGTTTTTACGCCCGCAGTCGCGTGGAGGTGTCGCGATGTCACCGCGGCGTGCAAGTGAGCGCGCGCGATGCGGAGATGGCGCGCCTGACGGCCTCGCTGGCGGCGGCGCAGGCGGCCGTCGCGGAGGAGCGCGAGCGGCGCACCGTGGCCGAGGCGCAGGCGCAGGCCGAAAGGGCTGCCCGGCTGGCAGCCATTGCCGAGCTCGAGAGGAACACGCAGAGGCTGCTCGAGCTGGCCGGAGCTGGTAACTTGAAACTTACATACAGCTGTTATACATACATCTACACGCCTTCCAACAAGCGTCTCCAAAGTGTAGGCAAAAGTGTGTAGTGCCATCACACTCACTTTTCGCTGAAGATAAATAGGTGCCAACGTGACGAGCCATCGCCGTTTCTCAAGCACCACGACTTTGAATTTCTTCTCAAACGTATGCAGGGTTCCTCTATATGTTTTTCATGACCGTATCGCTCGTGGTGTCGCTAATCACTGCACTTAGTTCATAAAAAGCCATTGGTGTTTCAAGTATTTCAATTTTGCAATTCTTGTATTGCAGGCGACTGCCCGAAGCACTCGGACACCACGACTGATCACCTTCGGAATTATAGTACGAGTGTGTTATGTTACATGTCTTTATTAGTAGGATTTTATCAAGGGCAGTACCATGACTTGCTTTTGCCGTCGAGTGTGTGAATATGTATCCCTTGAACTTACGATTTCTCTTTCTCTCTTTGCAGGCGCGGGTGCCGGTGCCGAAGGCTGCTTGCGTGCGCTGGACGAGCAGCTGCGCGCCGCTGGCGGGCTGGCCGCGAGGCAACAGGCCGAGATCGACGCGCTTCGGGAACACTGCAATAGACTGCACGTGGTAAGAACCGAGAGACACTCATAACTATACTTCATCATTCTCATAACATGCAGTTATCTAACCATGAGCTTTACGGTGAAGGAGAACATGAAGAAACACATTACATTGAATACGTGAATGCAGGTCTCCAATGTTGATAGAACACCAACTACACCTAATTTTATGTCGGCAGGCGCCAGTGGTGCCTCTGATAGTACTTACCGTCGTATATCGTTTGTAGTAAGAAGTATGGTCGTGCGTGTTGCGCAGGAGGCGTGCTCTGCGCGCGAGGCAGCCCGCGTGTCCGAGGCGCGGCGCGGCGAGGCCGAGCGCGAGGCGCAGGAGATGCACGAGTTCCTGGCTGCCGAGACTGGCGCGCTCACGGACTCGCTTCGCGACACCGAGGCCGAGCTGGCGCGCGCGCACCACGACTTGGACAAGAGGTCAGTACGCCGCGCTCGCTGGCCGGACGGTGGATTCCTCACGGGGTAGATTGAGAGGGAGAGTAGAGCGCTACACCTCTCGAGACTTCCAAATTTCTTTCGCTTCATTTACATTCAACCGTTTTTCGGACAACTGAGAACTCTGATCTACTTGTCAGGAACATGTTTAGATGTACAGACGATTTAACTACCTGATTTATTGAAGTAGCTTACAAATAAAACAGCTTGAAGTAGCATACGTTTTTTAATAGATATATGTGTGGTTGTGGCACAGACGGGCGGAGTGCCGGCAGTTGGTACGAATGTGCGAGCAGCGCCGCCAGGAGGCGCTAGCGGCGCGCGCGAAGGGCGGCGGCGCAGACGGCGCGGCGCGTGCGCTAGACGGGCTCGCGCGCCGTCTGCAGCGCCTCACGCGCGCCGTCGCCCGCGCCTACCGCCTGCCGCGCGACCTGCAGCCCACCGTCTACCACAACGATGCATATAGGTACCCACTACCGTTTTAACTCAACACACCCTCTATCTTATATGCGAATTGCAATACACAATACCTGAAAGAGATTCATCATTTGTAGTCATAAACTCCCGCCAGCTGTTCATACATCTCTGTTTTATTGGTTAGTGGCTCAATTGAACAGAATACCTACCTTAATATCACTATCAAATTCTAATATTTATTTATTTATTATTTGAGTAACATGCGATACCTACAAAAAATTGCAAATAAAAAATATATATAATATTTTTATATATTCATATTAATATTATATAACTTGCTTATTTGCCGCAATTGTATTATTTTGGTAGTTTGAACGATACAATAAAAATGCTAGTGCTACTCGTATGTTGGCAATAAATGGTTGTCCAGTCGCAGCGACAGCGGCGAGGCCTTGACTCCGGAGGACGAGCCGCGGGGACTACTGGCCAGCGTGGCGCGGGCCTTGCGGGCCGCCGGCCCCGGTCCTTGCCCGCAGGCCCCCGCCCTCGGCCCCCAGGCCCCCTCCATCGGCCCCCAGGCCCCCGCCATCGGCCCCCAGGCCCTCGACGACGACCCCTCGCATCTCTCCGACGACAATGATAACTCCGCAGACCTGCTCGACTCTGAAACAGAACCTTGCTTTGTCACCGATCCTGGTATGTTTTTGTCACGATAAACAACACAAAACAACTATCTATTTCATCCATAAGATAATTGGCGCTCAACTCTCATTGCCCACCCCGTGAGGGTATCGGCGTGATCATATGTTTCAATATCCTTGCTTACTCCTTCGGGAAACGTGGTAAAGCTTACTATCTAAATGGTGGATAATTTAACGAATTAATATAAGTATTTTGAATTGGTTTGATTATGAAGTGTAATTGATTTTAAAACACTTATTGAATCGATATTTAGCATATCAAACCCTTCTGTGATAACTAGTAATACGTATATTATTTTGCAGAGTGCCTGGAGGAGTGGTGGTCGGGTGCAGAGGGTGGGGAGGGCGCTGGTGCTTGGAGCGCCGAGTCCGGCTCGCCCGAGCGCGACTGGCCCGGGGAGCCCGACGGGGAAGGTCCGTGTAACAAATCTTAATATAATGATATATTAGAGTTAGAGGAAGGAAATCCTGTTTCCGTTTAACAGCGTATAAAACCGAAACCGTAACAGCTGGTGTACCGAAACATGGTTATCAAATATTTTGCTCGTATACACTTTGACTTTGACCGGAACATTTGGTACCAAGAGTATATAGCGTATAGCCCGTGACGAGTAATGGTTGCCCGTCGCAGGCGAGGGCTTGGAGGGCCCGGAGGGGGGGTCGGGGTCGGCGTCGGAGCGCGAGTCGCTGCGCACGCTGTCGGCGGCCATCGCGCTGCGGCAGCGCTCGGAGGCGGCGCGCGCCTCGCGGGGCTCGCTGCTGGAGCGTGCGCTGCGCCTGGACGCGCGCCTCAGCGACCTGCTGCACGCGCTGCGCCTGGCCGCCGCCGCCGCCAGGGACGCGCCCGGCCTGGCGCTGGCCGCCGCGCTCAGGTACACTCGCACACGCACACCCGCCTGCTGCACGCGCTGCGCCTGGCCGCCGCCGCCGCCAGGGACGCGCCCGGCCTGGCGCTGGCCGCCGCGCTCAGGTACACTTACACCGCCACACGCTCGTTCGCGCGCTGCACGCGCTGCGCCGCCGCCGCGCCGCCAGGGACGCGCCTGCCTGGCGCGCTGGCCGCCGCGCTCAGGTACACTCGCACACGCACACCTGCTCGCTGCACGCGCGCGCCTGGCCGCCGCCGCCGCAACAGGTACACCGCACACGCCTGCCTGCTGCGCGCTGCGCCTGGCCGCCGCCGCCGCCAGGACGCGCCCTGCCTGGCGCTGGCCGCCGCGCTCAGGTACACTCGCACACGCACACCTGCCTGCTGCACGCGCTGCGCCTGGCCGCCGCCGCCGCGCTCAGGTACACTCGCACACGCACACCCGCCTGCTGCACGCGCTGCGCCTGGCCGCCGCCGCCGCCCGGGACGCGCCCGGCCTGGCGCTGGCCGCCGCGCTCAGGTACACTCGCACACGCACACCCGCCTGCTGCACGCGCTGCGCCTGGCCGCCGCCGCCGCGCTCAGGTACACTCGCACACGCACACCCGCCTGCTGCACGCGCTGCGCCTGGCCGCCGCCGCCGCCAGGGACGCGCCCGGCCTGGCGCTGGCCGCCGCGCTCAGGTACACTCGCACACGCACCCCCGCCTGCTGCACGCGCTGCGCCTGGCCGCCGCCGCCGCGCTCAGGTACACTCGCACACGCACACCCGCCTGCTGCACGCGCTGCGCCTGGCCGCCGCCGCCGCCAGGGACGCGCCCGGCCTGGCGCTGGCCGCCGCGCTCAGGTACACTCGCACACGCACACCCGCCTGCTGCACGCGCTGCGCCTGGCCGCAGCCGCCGCCAGGGACGCGCCCGGCCTGGCGCTGGCCGCCGCGCTCAGGTACACTCGCACACGCACACCCGCCTGCTGCACGCGCTGCGCCTGGCCGCCGCCGCCGCGCTCAGGTACACTCGCACACGCACACCCGCCTGCTGCACGCGCTGCGCCTGGCCGCCGCCGCCGCGCTCAGGTACACTCGCACACGCACACCCGCCTGCTGCACGCGCTGCGCCTGGCCGCCGCCGCCGCGCTCAGGTACACTCGCACACGCACACCCGTCCCCTACATAGGGGCACTGTGGCTGTTCGCTAGAAATTGATTTAGACGAGGCGAGTCCGTGGCCGATTCTCATCATTACTCATGCCCCTACAGCTTTATAATTTGGTACATTTACGACTTCGTACTGTATAATGTTGCCATGTAATTAAACACATATGTGTTACTTTCAGGGAGCAAATAGATGTAACTGAAAAAAACGCGGCCGACGTGGTCGTGAAGAAAATTGCTGAAATAGACGCCAGCAAAGCGATGATAGACCAGTACCGGCAATCAGTTGAAGTAAGACCATAAACTAGCTCTATATTAAACTTTTAACTGTCTATGCTTGTATATTCATTATCGAAGGCCGTTGTGGCCGAGTGATTAAGTCTCCCGCCTAGTCATGATTGCAGGTTCTATAATGGGATTAATATACCTATATACATATTCAAATTGCCCATTAATTTTAAAGAAAGATAAATATAAAAAAAACTTAATAAAGGGGCAGAGTTTATTTCACACAAGTATTTTATAAACAGCTCTGTATATTTATTCATTTAACTGCCGCACTACCCTCGCTTACTACGGCGCGAGGGACTCGGCGTGTTCATATGTATGTATTATGTTAAAGACTCCTATTATTTTATAATTAATAATTATTATTATTACATATGTACATGAAATATTTATCAATGGAATAGCTCCCTAAATTTGCAAGTACCGTTAGTGCCGTTAACTGGTTTGATATGAAACAGGTATTTACACCATTCAGGCCCTGCTTGGCGATCTCGAGTCAAGAATAAAGAGCCAAGGTTAATAATGTTCCTACGCTGAGCCTCTCACAGCTTCTAGATGCACTGGTTCTTATGTTCTCTCTGACACAAACATGCACTTAATAAACAATACTTCGTTTCACCTTATATCTCATCGTCCTATGTGTTCCCCAGTTCCTAATCTATCTCTGTGTCAAATTACATCTAATTCTGTGGAGCCGTTCTTTTACATATATTATATTAGTAGGGTGACAGTTAGTGTACGATAAGCTTCCGTGGGTGTGTAAATTATATAGGTAAATGATATTTCCTTAAAGGTTGTAATTAAATTAAAGGCGGCTTCGTTTCTCTAATTTAAAAGAGATTTATTACAGACACATTCAACAACAACAACAATACATAAGAGAAACTACATTTAAAGCCTCTAATTCCAGTAATCTATATTAAAATCTGATATATGTACGAAACGATATTCATATAATTATAATACAGTCATGATCATAATCAACGTCAATAATGACGTAGCGTTTGTCTCTATGCTTATGAAAACCTTTAGCCCATAGACTACTATTTAATGAAGATCAATGGTTTTCATTTACTTATATATTGAGTTAATAGCTACAAATATGAGGAGAGAACATAATTGTCCGTCAGTTGGCTTCCAACGCTTCCGGCATTGTCTCGTGGATGCGAGCACATTTGTATATAATCACTCGACAGACTGTCCCGTGTTTCTAGTGACCTTGTTATGGTATGCCTGACGCTGTAAAATGTATAGGCAACTAATAAGCAACTGGCATTTCGTTCATATATACAAGATGTCCGACCAAATATAACACTGCCTACATTATATTGAATATTTTTTACGTTTTATTGAGTTCATTCAGTCATGCATATATGAATGAATGATGGCTCCTTTTATAGTTATAACAATAATGTTGAAATTTATTAAATCTTCATACAGTTTCTTATCAAACGAATTCATCAATCAATCAAGTGATAATTATATTAATATCTCATATTCTCGGATGTAATCTCATAATTACTCACTTTATGTGAATAAATTAAATAATAGTTTTCTTATTGTATTTCTTAGTAATTCAAAATTTATTTGTCATATAGTTATTGTTAGTGTTATGTGAGGTTAGAGATCCTGTATGTTATAAACATTACTTTCTTTCTTTACTATTAAGTTGTCAAAAGTTGCAATAGACACCGTCTTGTTTTCAGACGCTCAAAAAGCAACCGGCACAGGCCGCTGAAGAGGATGACTTGGAATGCATTGAGAGGGTAAGGATATACCCACATATTTATAATTATAAGTATCTGTTGGGGAAATCAGTTCTCTGTTTAAAATATATAGTTAGTTGTTGGATGCGATCGTGTCACAACTTGATAGAAATGGATTTGCAATTATACAAAAAATAAACGAGCTCTTGCGGTCGCGTGGTCCTAGTCGTCTGAAACGCAGAATCAAACTAAAATTGCGTTTAATTACGCTACAAGCATAACGTTGTCAGATATTAGAGAGGTAGCCCATATAGTTCTCGCTAGACTCGCCATCAGTCGCATTGGCACCAGTTCGGTGTATTGTTACCGAACACCTCAATGACACGCACCGATCTAAGTAATCGCCAAGCATTTTAATATCAGTGCAACTAACGCAGCCACGGCGATTGCGTGCATTCATCAACATTCTATTAATATTTTTAACATTAAAATATAAAATACTGTGTAACATCGATAAACATTTATAAGAACATTCCTTTGACTTCTCCTAAACCGCAACCTCAGTCACAGCACCCCCAACAGCACCTAAAATATATCCCTTCAGGGACCCTTGTGGCATGTAATTAGAGGATATTAAGAAACAACCGAATTGTAATATATAATATAATAATATATCCTCACGCCTTCCCACAAGGGTCCCCGAAGGGGTAGGCAGAGGTGTATAGGTAATACCCACACACCCACTTTCCGCCTGAGGTATATTAGGTGCCAACGTGACAGATGGCGAGTCCATCGCCGTTACTCGGGCACGACTATACATGCGCCTTTGAATTTCTTCTCAGACATATGCGGGTTTCCTCTCGACGTTTTCCTTCACCGTAAAGCTCGTGGTGTGACTAATCACTGTACTTAAGTTCAGAAAAACGCATTGGTACAGTCGGGATTCGAACTTGCGACCTTTGCGTCGCAGGCAACTGTTCGAACCACCGAATTGAGAACCACAACAACCGAATTGAGAACCAAATTTTTGGTGGTCGGTAAATATAATATTGAGAGCGATGTTTCCGTCCGTCAGGAGATGTGTGCGCGCAGTGAGCCCGAGCGGCGCGCCCTGTACCTGGCGCTGGACGCGGCCGGCGCCGCGCTGGGGGCCGCCCCGCGCCTGGCGCCGCTGCGCGCGCGCATCGAGCGGCTGGCCTTCGCGCTCGCCGCACTCTCCACGGCGTAGCTCGCCCCACCTCCTCCCCTCATAGACCACCCTCATGGAGCCTCTACGCCTACGCCCAGACAAACACGGGGTTATGACAGACTGGGTTCCGCCGATTGCTAATCTGGGAGGGGGGGCGAACGCATTGCCGCTTCTTGCTTCGCCCTTTTTGGACCCGCAACTTCGGAATTTTAGTTTCCAGGCAACTGACGTCCCATTAAGCCTCGTACCAGCTATGGTACTGATATAAGTGTAATTTTATGCCATCGACACAGTGGTGTGGGTAACGAAGGTCTAGACGGTGCAGTATACTGGAGCCCCAAGTTAGAGACTGCCCAGCAAACCTCGTAATTAGTTTTGTTACTACAACTAAACTACAACTTCACGCCTCTGTATCGACGACACGTAATAAGTCACAAACCGAAGATGCATTACAATAGGTAGGCTATCGGCTACCATGGGTCGAGGCAAACTTTTTTTTCACGTTTAGTTAGATTTTACGCCATTACTAATTGAAGTACCGCTAGTGAATGTTTATAATTGCCTGCCTTAACCTATGTCCGTCCTGCGCACGCTAAATGTATTTTATGTAAGAAAATACGATCTTTATAAAATGCACTACTGAATTACGTATTCAATACGACAGATGAATATATTTATTAAAATATTGTAATACATCAATTAATAATATCAACTGATATTGAGGTTACTGTGGCTGTTATAAATGTGCAATTATCGTAGGCAACTACATGAAAATGGTACACAAATGGATATTATATTTTGAACCTTAATAACAATAGATTAAGGGCGCAATAATTCAACAATATTCCTAATTTCTAACTTTATTTCATTGCTAGTAATAAGTATTAATGTTTTCATTCCTAATTGCATTTAACGAACTGAAGCTCGAAAACGACAAATGAATTTATTCGTGTTTGTATAGTTTTTTCTTCTTAATAGGACTACTATATATACATAGCAATATGTATAGAGGTAAATGTATTTTACCAACTCGAAAGAACAATAATTGAGTATCACAATTTGTCTTGTGACAAACGTAATTTAAGTGCCATTAGTATCGTATGTATACGTAGACTCGTATTGAGAAGTACATCATGTTCCATTTTTAAAATGTTTTTTTGACATCACTGATCTTCTATCTCTCTATCTCTATGTTTAGAGATCGTTATAATTATATATGGGTGGTCTAGTCAATAAATGAACATTAGATTTTCTTCCAATATTAATCCCATTTAAAAAAATATGGTAACACCGAAAAGCCATTTTCAAACTTCGACCAATGTGTCCATGTATATATATTTCTTCACGCAAAGGGTTCGGGAGGGGTAGGCAGAGGTGTAACAACACCCCTCTTCGTCATAGATATTAGGTGCCAATTTACAGATAGACCATCGCCGTTACTCAAAAATGGCTGAACATATTATGTTTGGTCTAATTTATTTTAAATCAAGATTATTTCCAAAATAAAAATATTCGTATGCATTGATGTATCAAATGTTGCAAGTTTGGATGGAATTATGAAAATGAGACTGATTTTGTATTAGTATTGATTGGTTGATGTTTGGTATATTGAGACAATCACAGCATTATCTAGTTGTAATCTCGTGCATTACTTTATATATAGTACAAATGCTATGTATCGCGTCGCATAGTGTCGCTTGCTGCAGGTGCTCCACCCACGACATATAGTAACCAGTGCACCATTCCTATTGAACTCAAAGGCCAAACTACCCGACGGTGGTAATACACGTCTATTGTTTGCATTAATTATTATCATAAAATCATGTGATGTAAATACATAAAAGTATGAATGTAAATAAAATATATTGAAATATTTCTTCTTTTTTGGACCTACTTCACCTTAACCTAAACGTAACCTTTACGGGCGTAGCCTTCAAGGCTCCCAGAATATACTAACTGTGCCCGCAACTTCGTCCGCGTAGAGTTTACTTAAAAAAGATTTTGTATTATTTCTAAAATAAAAGCCTAAGTTACTCCTTTTACATCAGCTATATGTCAGTGAAAGTCCCGTCAAGATCGGTCCAGCCGTTTCAGAGATTAGCCGGAACAGACAGACGGACAAAAAAATATATATACATATATTTGACATATGTACCGTGTATACTTCTTAAGCATTTAGTAAAAAGCGGTTATTTTAATATTACTAACAGACACTCCGATGTTATTATATAGCCATCGATTCTCATAACTTGAGTCCGGAAACTTTTGCTACTTAACCGAACATTTGCGAGACCAGACGGGCTTTTGCCAATATGCTCGTATCTGCGAGGCCTGTGGGGTTCAGACCAGGGCTTAGGGCCGATAAATCTCCAATCCAGTTTCTCTGAAATCCATTTCACACCAAACACGTTGCAGGCCTGTACAGCCACAACTTTTGATAAAAAAACAGGACACTTCAAGACTTCTTTGAGACTTTTATTTGACATTAAAAATAATATGTATTACATCTTAAATAAGTTTAAATGAATTTGAATTTAAACAAGTCATCGGTATTTTACATTTCGATACTAATTCAATATATTTAATTTTGATTTACTACATCCGTACAGAGTTTTGAAGTTAACATTTCGAATTAGAATTATACCAATATTATGTATGTGACATTTACAGATCTTAATTAAGGTTCGAAACAGGTAATGCATAGTCCTTAAAGGAGTTAAATCTTTAATGATTTATAAAGTTTTGATAACATTTATAATTTCAACGAGAATTCAGTAAAAGCGAAGTCTGGTAGCTTGTTTGGGTTCAGTTAAATACGTGAATATTCATATAAGTATGTATAGCGAATACATGTTGAACAAAAATATATTGGATAATTGGTTAAATGTAATAATAGTGCAATATATCACGCAAAAGTAAGCAAGTTTTATGTATCCGCTCTATATTCTCCTCAACCTTTTATTTGCTACCATTACAACTCTGGTCCACATTACTGATAGTCACATTCGTTAAAATTTTACATTAAATTCAGGATGAAATCGAAACTATATTTCAGGGCTGTTCACTATCCAATAAGATCCGTTAAGATGTTAATTCAATACTCATAAAATACAACTATTCGTATGTGAAAATATCAGTTTACCTGTATAACAACTAAATAATACAGACGTTTTAAAATAATATTATTAGATATTGAATGGAACAATTATAACAATAGGAGTCAGCAACACTCCAAACATTAGCACGTGACCAGACAATCGACCTGAGACTTGATCTAGTCTTGGACATAACCATTGTTACATTTACGGTGGGGAATGTCGATATACTTTCTTAGATACATACAACGCACAAACATGCCATTCATTTTCTCCTCCATTCAAAAACTCAAACAACTAAGTATCATTACGTCATCAAGTCGAGTGTCTGCCAATATGATCCGTGTTTAAAAAACAATTACCTACTTAATCCACTTACACATACATTTTCCTTCAAATTTATAAGTCACCTTTTGCTGTATAACACCGCTACACCTAGTTCCTGAAACACTAACCAGAAACAATATGACATCTATATACAATGGTTTGAACCTTGTTAATATAACTTTACCATAATTAACAAATTTCATATAATAAATACAACTATATTGGGTACAGCTAAATTATGTTTTCCGTTTGTCAATCAAGACTATACCTACATTGAATTTATTTTCAACTAGCTTATGCCCGCGGCTTCGCCCACGTAGCGTTCGAAAAAGTAGCTTTGAAAATTTTCCTGCTAGAATCGGTTCAGCCGCTTTGCCGTGAAATAGCATCATACATTTTAATATAAGAACTTTGAATTTGTCAGGATAATAAAAAAAAGTAGCCTATGTCCTATTCCTAGGTATAAGCTATTACCATTTCAACTTCCAGCCAAATCGGTTCAGCCGTTTGGCCTTGAAAGAACCGCAAACATCCAAACTTACAAACATTCACATTTATAATATTAGTAAGATAAAATAAGATAACAAGGATGTTTCTTTACAAGAAGCTCGTGGTGTGATAACTCTCTGCACACAAGTTTAGTTAAAACTCATTGGTCTGTACCAATGCCAACTGCCGGGTTACGCACCTACAATCTTTGCTTTGTAGGCGACTACTCAAACCACTCCGCCACTCGGCCACGGCTCATAATAACAAGGATTTTAAAGGCTTTCTGCAAAATAATAATAATATAATATATCCTCACGCCTTCCCACAAGGGTCCCCGAAGGGGTAGGCAGAGGTGTATAGGTAGTACCCACACACCCACTTTCCGCCAGAGGTATATTAGGTGCCAACGTGAACAACGTGAACAAAGTGAACGTTCTGCAAAATGACATCTTTATAGTTCTTGTCATTCTTATATCGTATATTTTAGTCTTTAACATGTTAAAGTAAGTCTGGTATTAGAACAAAATATAAAATAACTGACTCTCATGGCAATAAAAGCTTTTCGATTCGAGATTCAGTTGTATGACATGACTTAAGTAGCACGTCATCTGGCTTGTCAATATTAACGCCTGGTTAGCGTTCAGGAATGCGTCACGTCATGTGACTGTCGTAGTAGCGGCGAGCCCAATGAAATACCTTAAATATATAAATTATGTCAGTCAGTGGGCTGCAAACCAATTACTAGCTTACATACAGAGTCACACGAGTCTCCTACTCCCTATACATAACACATACTTAATAATACATATATATATATATATATATATATATATATATAATACTTAACTACCTTAAACATTATATTATAACTACATCCACTTGTTCGATTTCATGATATTAATATACATATATCTTCGTCACCATTCCACCCTTAACACGTGCCAAAGTGACGGATGGTAAGTCCGTCGCTGCGACACGTACGTCTATACATACGCTATCGTATTTCTAATTAATATACAACACCGATCAAAACGTATGTCAATATACAAGGCTGCGAAATGCATTTAAAATAATACGTGAACGCTTCAAACCCAAAAAAATACATGGAAAGCTTAAATTACCCTTTAAATAGTATTATTTAATAAGGAATGAACATTTAATCGTTTGCCAACAGTAACAGCAAGCTGTATCTACAGCGATACAATCTGATAGCATTTATATAACAGCTTTTAAATACTTGTCAAAGCCATTCTGAATTAGAAATATACTATGTACGAAAGTCCAATTTACGGCTGTATGTTTGAGGATTGTTCGGTTCTTTGCTATGGTTTATTCGAAACGCCAACACCGTGGACCCTTTCTAGCGATTTTAAGCCCTATAGTCTACTAGTGTAGCTAAAAAATTAATTGAAAATTAATCAATAGCGAATTAGTTTTCCGTGCACTCAATAATTGACTTGGCTCTTTGTTGTGTGATGTTATATCGCTATAGTTATTAGCTATGTTTAGTATGGTGGCCGCGAGGCGTTTAAATAGACTTATTTTCTATCCGTATCGTGTTTACGTGTTTATAATTTGTGTGGGTATTGTCCACGATTCGTCTAGTTCTTGGTGACAAACAAACCATAAAGTCTGAATTTATGAGGGTAGTAGAACATCTACGTTTTTAATTCGTCATCGAACAGATGTCTAAACATTGAGATGCTTGAGATAAAGGTATAAAAAAATATGAATTTAACTATTGACGCAAAATTATTGAACCTTATCGTCACCAAATTCGATAATAACAGGAACCGGACATTGCATCAAACAGCTGTAAGCAGTTTGAAGAGAGGTTTTAGTGTATTATAAATTTGGTAACTAAAATTTACCAAATAAAATTGCAGACTTGTCAAAATCATATCTTACTACCCTACTACGGAATTGTATACATTGATTCTCTGTCTGTATGTCAAAACTACCATAATACTACACGATCACAACCCGACAAACGTTAAAATAACGCGCATTTGATCAATACTGTTTACCTCTCACTGCACGCACCACGCCACATTCCTTGCGGGATAAATGTATCACATCTGAGATCATGTTTTTCTAATTCGCTTTGTACAGATTGTCACAATATTTACCAAGTGTCAACAGTTGAATAGTAACTACATAATTGTAATAACATAAAAAAAAAACAAATAAATAGTTTCAAGTAAATAGAACTCCGATCAAGTCATGTATTCTGCAACTAAAGTATGAAGAATATGGCGAAATGAGCGACCAATAGCTTCACAAACTATTGCACAAGTTCACAAAATTATAACAATATAATTACTAACTCTGTCCGTAGCTCGACTCGGTACCGACACGCTTGCGGTTGAACTGTACAGTGTAGAACTGGGCGCCGTGTCCGTGGCCAGCTTGGTCCAACGTTGGGCGGACGTTGGGCGGGCGCGGGGCCAACGTTGGCGGGCCCGGGCAAGGGGAGCTCGCTCAGCAGGCGCCGCCCGCCTAGGTGGAGAGGTAGAGGCGGTGGTAGTCGTTGGCGCCGAAGGCCGCGTTGCACTTGGGGCACTTGCGCTGGCGCGTCTCGTAGCGCGTGCGCAGACAGTCCCAGCAGAACACGTGGAAGCACTTCGTCAGCACCGCGTCCTTGCGCTTCACCTGCGCAGGACAAACATAACACACGGACAATTCATAATAATTCACATTAATAAAATGTTCGACGTGGATGCCGTTCGCGTCCATAGACGGCTTGATCGATTCCCTAAGATCCACTTCCACTAAGATTCCACTAAGATCTGGCTGACGGATTCTCATGTCTGATTCGATGTAAATATTTCAATATTGGGACAATACCACACAATTTGAATTTGAGCCGTGGTGGCCGAGTGGTTCGAGCAGTTGCCTGCGACGCAAAGGTCGCAAGTTCGAATCCCGACTGTACCAATGAGTTTTTCTGAAGTACAGTGATTAGTCACACCACGAGCTTTACGGTGAAGGAAAACATCGAGAGGAAACCTACATACGTCTGAGAAGAAATTCAAAGGCGTATGTATAGTCGTGCTTGAGTAACGGCGATGGACTCGCCATCTGTCACGTTGGCACCTAATATACCTCTGGCGGAAAGTGGGTGTGTGGGTATTACCTATACACCTCTGCCTACCCCTTCGGGGACCCTTGTGGGAAGGCGTGAGGATACAATTTGACCTAGTCCCAAATTAAACAAAGCTTGTACTATGGGAACTGGACAACAATGTACATACTTATATAGACACATAAATACATCTACCGCCCTCAGCTAGACCAAGAAAACGAAGAAAATATTTGAGATATCGATATTAGAGATTAATGCCATTCGCGTCCATGGGAGGCCCTTTAGTCGCTACACGTGGTCTAAAGATTGTGGTTTAAAATTTATTATCAGCAAACCGACAATACTCAAATATAAGTGGAAGGTTGCACGCTTACACTAAAAACTATAGGTAAGAATAGTGGGGTGCGTCCTCGTGGATGACACTATCTATATATATAAGTAAGTAATATAATAGATTATAGCACTACTAGTACTTACATATACATACATACATACATATCATCACGCCAGGTCCCTAACGGGGTAGGCAGAGAGTATAGAGCGCCAGTTCTCTCTAGACTTACATACCTCTTTCGCTTCGTCCACATTCTTAATAATAGTACTTAATTTGCTCAGTTCATTCGTAGCAAACGGAATTGACTCATTCCACATATTGTTTTTATCAATCATTCAAAGTGTAACTTATCCGACTGGAGCAGTAAGCAGATCACAGCCAAATGGCACTGCTTTCGGGTAATGTCGTGTTCGTGTGGCAAGCTCACTCGAACTCATTGCAACTGCCGCACAGGTGTATGAAGGTGCATTTTACCTTGCACGAGGGGCAGGTTAGGGTCTCTTTGTACTCGCGGATCTCCTCGAGCAGCACCTCGTCCATGCTGCTCCCCGCCTGCTCCATTTTCTTCATCCGCTCCGCTTTACGGCGGAGGATCGCCAACTCCTCCTATTTGATACAACATTCTCACTTTAAACATATCCAATCACATTTTGTAAAAATAATTGAAAGCCAAGGTGGTCGAGTGGACTGAGCTGAAGCCTGCAACGCAAATGTTGCATGCAAGTAATAATCCCGACTGTACCAATGAGTTTCTCTAAATTTAAGTACAGTGATTAGTCACACGACGAGCTATACGGTGAAGGAAAACATCGAGAAGAAACCTGCATACGTCTGAGAAGCAATTCAAAGGCGTATGTATAGTCGTGCTTGAGTAACGGCCATACGTCACGTTGCCACCTAAAATATCTCTCCGCCGAAAAGTGGTTGTGTGGGTATTACACCTTTGCCCTGAGGGAGCCTAGTGATAGGCGTGAAGAAGATCATAACTTACATGTAATCTTTTTGTTTTGTACGCCTCCGCTTCTAGCGCACTCGTCTTCTCGGCGACCACCTGCTGCGCTTCCTTCATCTGCGCGTGGTACTTCTCTGTAACCAATACCACTCAACATTTCAACCCATCTCTGTCCACCGAAAATAGGTCTCTACAATAGACATCAGATGACTTCTCAAACAAATCTTAGTCTTACTAAGTAAGCGGGATGTTGTGCCTAGAAAAGTTCAACTCCCCCATGTGCCCAGCCCCGGCCTATGCTATGGCAGTGTATGTAAGTTAAATCTTTTCTACCCCTACGTAAAAGGGAACGAAGAAACGGCAAAAAAAACCCCGTTTTTTTAGCAGGTGTTTTTTTTTAAACGGTGGTAACTTTAGTTTATATTAAATACTAGCTGTACCCGCGACTTGATCCGCGTGGAATAAAAAAAAACAGTTTCTAAAATGGAAGTAGCCTAAGTTACTCCTTTTTATCAGCTAGTGAAAGTCCTGTCAAAATCGGTTCAGCCGTTTCAGAGATTAGCCAGAACAAACAGACAGACAAACAAAAGTTGTAAAAAATATATTTTGGTATATTTAACATTATCCACATGCAGTTAGTAAAACGCGATTATTTTAATATTACAAACAGACACTTCAATTTTATTTATTTGTATTGATGTGACGTTCAATAAGTGTTCCCTGTGTTCCTTACGTTGAATAAAATATTTTGTTTTTTTTTTGTCAGCGTACCCAGATGCAGCTTGAGGTCTGCGGCGGACTGCGCGGACTCGATGGCCTTGCGCTTGTGCATCTCCATGGCCTGCTGGCGCAGCAGCAGCTCCTTCTCCACGGCGGCCAGCGTGGCCTGCAGCAGGCGCTCCTTCTCCTCCAGCCGCCGCGCCACGCCGCCCATGGACTCTATCTGCTGGTCGCGGGTCACCACCTGCACACCACGTACCCTCTCAACACAACTTCGGTACTCATCGTATTCGTTTACATCTCAACAAGTGTAAAAGTGTCGACGACGAGGTAGTTAATTTTTTTCACGCGTTAATGTCAATCCGATTTGACATATTTTTGTATTAGATATCTCGTGTCCCCCGTGCAGACATTGTAAAGCGACGTACTTTGCGTTCAGAATAATTGAAACAAGATTAAGAATAACATTTGATGGTTATAAGGTTAACAATTATGCTAACCAAATTAAATCGCCAACTCAATATATGATACGACGCTGTTTTCCATGTTACATCCGTGGGCATGTCAGCTGGGTATGTTGTACCTGTTCCTGCAGCAGCTGCTTCTCCTCGCGCAGCAGCTTGTGCAGCGAGTTGGCCTTGATGCGCTCCGACATGAGCTTGAAGTTGGCGTCGTCCTTCTCGCGCAGCTGCTGGATCAGCCGCGAGTTCTGCTCCTGCATGTCCTCGAACGCCTGCCCCGTCACCTCCATCTCGTTCAGTAGGGCTTCCTCTTCCTGGGACATACAAAAGTCAAAAAATTGTATACATCATAAGGGACACAGGGAACACTTATTTATCGCTGACACTTACTGATACCTGCCAACATATTACGCCATTGTTTTACACAGTCTAGTATATCGTAGTATACTATTGTTCGCATTTCGCAGTTCGCATGTGTAGGTACTGCTACAGTTGGGAACTCCCAATTTAAAACGGGAAATCCGTTGTTGAAATAACAAAATTATGCTCCTTACTTTGTGTCCTTTTTACTTTAATATGTGCGTGTGAATAGTGTGTATACGTCTGTGTGCGTGCTTGCTTGCTTGAACATGTATGCGCAACAAAATGATGCTCATAACTTTATGTCTCCTTTGAACGTTAATATGTGCGTGTGAATTGTGTGCATACGTGTTTGTATGTGTGTGTGTGTGTGTGTGTGTGTGTGCGCGCAGGTACATACCTGTGAGCCAGCGAAGGGCCTGGAGAAGGCATGCAGAGGGTCAGCCGGGCGGGCGCACGACAGCTGCTTCTGCAGCTCGTACTTCTGCTCCTCCAGCTGCTTGATCTTGCGCAGCGCGTCCTCGTCCGCCAGCCGCCGCTCCCGCTTGCTCTCCTTAATTAATATATACACATTAAATTAGCGATTATGTAAACGATTGACCTATTCCAACGAATGAATCCGCCCTCGGTAAGATAGAATTGTAATACGTACATACATATCATCACAGGGGTAGGCAGAGAGTATAGAGCGCCAGTTCTCTCTAGACTTACATACCACATCCATCGAATTATACCTCCATGAAATGCATTTTTTTTAATTTTGAGTTCAAATTGTATTGCTGTTCAGGAACAAGTCAAGTAAACAGGTCAGTGGTCACTAAGCTGCACCATTTTTAAATTGTTTATTTTTCAAACTGTGCACGGCGGGGAATCTTTCTAGTAATACGTTACTAATACACAGTAATACGTTTAGTTTCGCGTGTGTAATTACATAGCAAGTATTGTCATACCTGCGCCATCTTGGCCTTCTGGCGGTGGTCGTCGAGCTCCTGGCGCGCCTTGCGCTCGGCGGCCATGAGCTGCACCTTGTCGCGCTGCTCCTTGCTGACGCCCTTGTACATGTCCAGCAGCAGCTTGAGCTCCTTCTGCTCGTTCACCGCCTTCCTGACCGCAACCCCGACACATTACGTACTACACGTGCATATCACACCGCACCACGCTAAGCGCTTCAGGTATTATTATGTATCGCGGTGTCTCACTTTGGATTATATATTAAACGCAGGCTGAATTAAATGTAATTATTATAGTTGTAACAAATTTAACTTCCCGCTTTAGGGAAAATAACAAATTTTATTGCTTATTTATGCGTACATAACTTCAGAGAAAAAAAGATACTCTTCATAGATAAAAAATATATCCTCACGCCTTCCCACAAGGGTCCCCGAAGGGGTAGACAGAGGTGTATAGGTGATACCCACACCCCACTTCATAGATAACTATTTAAATCTCAATCGATAGTGTCATTTAAAATCCCAAAACAAAATTATTACCAAATAGCTAAAATTTTTGGTTTTATATAAATAAAACATGTATTCTTGTTTTAAACTCTTAAGAACAGAACACAAAACTATATGGAGTGTCCAATGTGTGAGTGTAGATGTCGCTAGTTACTTGAGCTGCTGGCGCAGGTCCTTGATGGCGAGGTCCTGGTCCTGCAGCTTGACGCGCGCGTGCTCGCGGGCCGGCGCGCGGCTCTCCCCCCCGCCCTCCTCCGCCTGCACCACACACCGTCACGTGACCACAGGGCTACCTTTTGGGGGATTCATTCTACTCGCGCCCGTAAGCGACTTGACCCTTGACCCCCAACACGTGGTCCCCCCCGATGGTGTTTACCGAGCAGCTGCGTGAAAGATCACAACGGATTCCCATTGAGAATTGAGGTTACCAGATCGACAGACCTTATAGAACATCGCTGTTAAATACCGTGTAAGTATAAGAAGAACTTGGGCTGGTCTTGTCGGCGGAAAGGTGACTCTTCGTCCCCTATGGCACAGCGAAACCTCGCAATATTAGGAAGGCGCGTGTGCTACAGGTATTGATTATGCCTTGAAGTTTTCACCTTATGGTAACCGCTTATTGTTTGCTACCTTTTTGCATATCACTACCCACAAATAAAGGTTTTCCCCACGGTTCTACAAGAAGGTTATGATCGGATATTTGGTGGGTTGGCACGAGTGATAACATTGTGGTTGCAAGCGTCTATAAGCGGCAGTAGCCACTTACCATCAGGCCGGGCGTATGTTTTTTCAAACTTTAACGGTATTTAAAAATCCCAAAGCTCTCGTACCTCCGGGTCAGGCTCCTCCTTTTTAACCGCGAGTGGTTTCTCATCGGGCTGTTCCCCTCCAGCGCCGGAACATCCTCGCGCAGTTGCCTCTTCCAACTCCTTACGAGCCTGAAATCACACAACTATTGTAACTATTATAAATACTTTATTGAGACAAGCTATATGAAATTTGGAACGTTGATAGCTTACTACCTTAATAAGACTTGTGTTTTGGTAACATTTGTTACTCTTAGTCAATGAAATAGCTGGAACGATTTTGATACAGTGGATATGGAGTGAATATCTGTGACCGCACCTTGTTGAGTTCCTGCGTGGAGTCCTTGTACTTGCGCTTGTAGCGGTGCACTTCCCCCTTGAGCTGGTGGTTGTGGTTCTGCAGCGAGGTGATGAGGTGGCGCATCTCGCGGTTGATGGGCCCCGTCTGCTCGTTGGCCGCGAGGTTCTGCTCGAACTCTATGCGCAGCATCTCGTACTCCTTGCGCAGCTGGCCGAGCACGTCCTCCAGTTGGATCATCTCTGCGCGCAGGGCTTTCTGACGACCCAACTCTTCGCTCTATCAACAATGCGCACTTTTAAATTACAAATATAGAAGACCAGACGTACCTCGTTATACTTGTTTTTTTTTTGTATTGGGTTCCGGGAACTTTTGCTACTTAACCGGTCAATGGAGAGACGTAGGCCTCCAGCCAGGCACTTTATTTCTAAGCAACACAGCTAAGGGCCACCCCCTGTGGGATACGAACCTCGGCTTAAGGCGTTTTTGGATCGCGAGCAAGGGAGCTGGGTGGGCGAGCGGGCGGGATTTGCGCGTCTGGCTCGGCGCGGGCCGGCGTTTGCGGCGGGGGTCGGGGGGGAACATTACGGCTTATTCGCGTCGAGCCTCGCCGGCGAGGACGGAACAGTGGTCGGTTTTGTATAGTGTTGGTATACTTTTTTTTATTTTATTAACTATATATACAGGTATCTTAAGTTGGTTCGGCATAATGTAGCTTTAAATAGGTGAAAGGATGTAATTGGTTGAGTAGTGCTGAGCTTATTCAGTACAATTAATTACACAAACTAACAAGAGGTCCAATTGCTCCTCTTTATAATATGAGTGTAGACAAACAATAATACTGGCAGTTTTGATGCTGGCCTTTGACTTAATTATCATCTTTTTTCTTTTTTCAATACTTCTGCTTGAATCTGGCTCACTAACCAATATCGATACAAAACTCTTAGAAGTGAAACTGGGTAAGAAAAGCAAGTGGGAATACCTCCATCATCTCAATCTGCCTCATGTGAAGGTTCTTAGCATTTTGCAGCTGCATCCGCGTCTCGTCGAGTGCTGTCTTCATCTGCATAGACTCGTTGTAGAGGACTGAGAACTGGCTCTGGAGGCATTTGTACTCCGTTGTCTCCACTATCACTGACTCTGGCAGCTGTCTGATCTGTTGGCAACATTAGATATGTCTTATAAATATACCAAATATTTGAAATGTTCAA
Organism: Drepana arcuata; assembly: GCA_016069955.1. Classification (NCBI taxonomy): domain Eukaryota; kingdom Metazoa; phylum Arthropoda; class Insecta; order Lepidoptera; family Drepanidae; genus Drepana; species Drepana arcuata. Next base: position 257,162 of record JACCPG010002496.1, on the reverse strand, counting down.
ACAGCCGTGGTGGCCGAGTGGTTCGAGTAGTTGAATTGAATCCCGACTGTACCAATGAGTTTTTCAGAACTAAAGTACAGTGATTAGTCACACCACGAGCTTTATGGTGAAGGAAAACATCGAGAGGAAACCTGCGTATGCTTAAGAAATTCAGAATATATATATATAATTGTCTAGTTACGATAGCTTTGCTTTATTTGGGACTATGTCAATTTGTGTAATTGTCCAAAGTATTTATTTATTATTATTTAATACAAAATTACTGTTACCAACGATCACTGTTATGTAGCGCCATCTAGTTAACGCTGTAGTAACTACAGCGCAATACTTTCAACGCGAGAGGGCGCCCTGCGTGCAATACTCACGTCCATCTTGAGCTTCTCGACCTCCTTGAGCGTGTCGCGGTGCTGCCGGTGCAGGCGGTCCAGCTCGGCCAGGCGGTTGTTGGCCAGCTCGCGCTGCTCCTCCAGCTCGGCGGCCACGTCCTCCAGCTTGGCGGCCGCGCCCGCCGAGTGCGGCGCCGCCGGGGGGCCCGCGCCCGCGCCCGCCGCGCCCGGCACTGCTCCCGCCTGGTGGTAGCTCTTCAGCTTCTCGATGGCCTCAGCCAAATGGTTCTCCAGTTTGTCATTTCGTGACCGAACCTGTGGGACAATCAAGTCACGTATATTCGCTCTGTAGTTCTCTCACTATTACTAGATATGCGGCTTCACTGCCCAGCATAAAGGCCCAACGGTTTCACTCTCAAAAATAATTAATTCAGTGGTAATTTTTTTTTGAATAAAACATGTGTAATTACCCCGTTAAGGTCAGTCAGTAATCTATCTGTTTGCCTAATTCCAACCAATTCTATGGAATTCTCTGTGGCAGAAAACTGGAAACTTTTGAAAGTGTTAGCGTGAACAAGGAACAACTTTATATTCGCATTTATAATTTTAGCAGACCCTGACATCAGAGCCAAGCTATCTCTCACGATCACACAATAAGTTAATTAATACAGTTTCCACGAAAGCACATGGTTTCTTTACTTATTGGTTTTGTTCTTTAATAACGAAAACCGTACCTACTCTTCAATAAAGCGAAACGAATCCCAACACTAATGTTTTAAAATTTCATTTTACGAGCTGATAAACTGACCTTCAGTAACTCATACTGTAAATCATCAATTTGATTCTTTAATTCGGCATTTTCAGTGTCGCGACTGTTGACCGCGTCCTGGAGCTGTGCAACGCGCAGGGTCATGGCGTGGTGTCCCTCGTGGAGAGTGGTACACAACGCCTGGAGGCGGCGATTCTCCGCCGTAACCTCTTCATTGGTCGCTCGGATCACCTCGTCCAGAGACGGAGCTGGGGCACCTTCTAAGCGGGAGACAACGAGAACACCATTTCAAGTCATTGGCACAACTAACCATGCTTATATCTTCATTGCATAAGTTGTGGAGAATCGTCCAATTAATGTCCCTTACTTTGAATAATGTATTGAATACATACTAAACTTCACATATTAGAAATATTTACTTTATCCTCACGCCTTCCCACAAGCGTCCCCGAAGGGGTAGGTAGAGGTGTATAGGTAATACCCAATAATTAGAAATATATTTTATACATATGATATTTACATACCCTCCCCCTCCCCTTTAATAGCCCGCCAGATCTTGTCATTCCTCTGCTGCAGTCGGTCGAATGCTTGCAGCACCTTAGCAACAGCGCGTTTGCTCACTTGCACACGATTTGCAAGTTGGGCATCCAACTCTTCCTTGTCCCATGTTGACAGTTGCATCAGAAATGATGTGGTTGCTTCATTTTCGTCTGTAATATTACAACACGGTTCGAATTTGCCTTTTTATGTAACTCTGTCAAGGTCTGTAAGACTAGAGAGAAATGGCGTACCACTCTCGGGGCCTGTTAGGGACTAGGTTGATATTTATACCTACAAGCTGCCCCGCCCGAAACACGACCACATCAGGACCACCTACTGGTTCCAATTATGAATCTAAGCCATCCAGGTTTCTATGCCAATATACACACAACAATGGTACAATGCGGGACATACAAACGGCGAATGATTTTTATACATAAAAGACATTGATCAACTTTATCGCTTCTTTTTACATCATGGTCTGAGCAATATTTTCTCTAGCACATCACTTATTTAGCCGCATTGGACGTCAATATAAAACTGACATATACCACAGGTGAAGTCTTCTGGATTTCCAAATTGGAAGGCAATGCTGATTTACTGAATAAGAGATTTCTCTTTAAAAAGTATTGATAGGAGCATGTCTGCACATAGCCCAGCTGGCCAATTAACACAAAACCAATAATATGTAACCAAACAAGCTAGATGGAACTCTTCAATAGGTACTTCTCCAGGTAGCAGTAGTGCTAACTGCCATTGGACCTATACATATGTATCATCAACAAAGCCAGTCAATTTGCACTTGCCCTCTATTGTGGTTTGTTGGTTGGGAAATTATCTTGTTAGTCATTCTTAATGTCAATTTAATTCAATAAATAGGTAGCACATCCAAACCTCAATGCATTTACATACAATGGATTTATCACCAGACCCTAAACTTGCAGAAAGGGTTAGACATTTTTTAGAATCAAATTGATAATAATAATATGTAAGTTAGAGTATTTTGTTATATTGTAAAGTAGTTTATTAATATTATTTACTTTTTCTTTTAACATCCTATTGGTATACTGTAAGGATGTTAATGTGATTGTGAATAAATAAATATATAAGTCAAAGAAGTAGGATTTGACAACTGTCACAATGGCCTCATATGGGATGGTTCCTTTACTACAAATGTACTAAACCTTTATGTGATGATAAGTGATTACTGTTGCCTATAAACACAAGTAATATATGAAATTGAGCAATGTCTACCTTGTAAACGGCAGAATTTATATAGACTTAAGGCTTAAACAGCCAAGTATATCCTCAACTATGGCAGTCAGACATGGGCTTTCATAATAATAATGCATATAAATAAGAGTTGACAGTCAAGAATTTAATCTGAATATCAATATATGTAAAATGAAGTCTGGTGATATTTCACACAACTCATGTGGAGTTGAAAAAGACAGACAGACAGATATAAAACTGATACATATAGAAGACAAATTGAGAGACCACATTCCAACTACTTAGAAAAAAATTATTGTAAAATCAAAGGTGGGATACTCTTGGTTCAATATCCAATGCCTACCCCTTCGGGAACCCTTGTGGGAAGGAGGAGGATATAGAATCCAAATCAATATAAACATGGTAGAAGCGACAGAGATTTCTAAATTCATATAGGGGGTGGTTTAATGATTTAATGTTCCTGCCTACCATTTGTACAAATTTAACACTAGCCATTACTTTATTTAACTAAGACTAAGACCCATACAATTTCTTTTCTTCTATTTCTTCTCCTGGCGGGTATTTTTCTTGGAAACGGTGGTAACTTTAGTTTTTGTTAAGTATATGACGTTCAATAAGTGTTCCCTGTGTCCCTTATGTTGAATAAAATATTTTGATTTGATTTGAATTGTATTTAAGTAGCTTACTCTTATTCTCTGACTCATCAGCAGTTTCAGCATCAAATCTTTGAAGTAGCACCCTGATATCCTCATTTAACAAGTTCCAGTAACGGTTGACAACACAAAGCACAGCATCATCTTGTGTCTGGCGTTTTTCTAGCTGTTCAATGCGAGCTCGCAGTTCAGCTTCACATCTGTGACGTTGTTCTATTCTCTGTAAAAATTTTAGTTTCAAATGCAAATTGAAATCGGGTTATGTTTCTCTAAATAACATTCCATCATTAAAGAGAACGAATGACTTCTTATCAATCATCAAATGATTCAGTAAGTCTAAGTAATTATTGACATGTTTCTGCAAACCTAAATTTTATTTCATACAACTTTACTTTGAAAAAGTGCTACATTCTCAAGGATTTCAAATAAAAATTATGAAGTGTTAGGGCATGAGGTCACTGGGCCAACTAGACAAGGACATCAATGTAACAGAAAAATCTGATTTACATCAATGCATTGAAAACTACTGCTATTCATTAGAAACAGCTGATTGTGACATAGTGCCAATACTGCCAGGTAAGCTATATAAAGTGAGTGTTAATGTTATAACAACGAGTATAAGTATACCTGAGCCAATTTTTTGTTCTGAAATTGTAGAACTTTGATGTCCATTTCTTCTAAAGTCGACACAGGGCCAATAAGATGAGGTTCGAAGTGAACTTTCTTTATAGGCGGCTGGTTGCTGCCATTGCCACCTTCGTCAGCAGTACGCTTCGACATATTGCTATAGAGAACAAAAAAGAAAACGAAAATTGAATAATTTTAGTTAGATTCAACACTTTTAGATTACGAAGTTTCTAAAATGCTATCGATTCATAATGCGTATAAATTAAAAAAACTCTACTTTGTCGAAACGTTATGTTAATTACGAAACGTTTTTGTTTAGTCGGGTTATATACATACCTGCTTGTCAATATTGACAATCTAGAAATTCTTTATTTCTAAAAGGATTTCATGCAGCTCGGAACCATGTGCCTACTGGTACATAGAAAATAAATCATTTTGTATGCTTAAAATCAGTTTAAAAGATATTATTAAATTACCAACTAGACATTAACCCCGCCCGACTGACTGAGTTTGGAGTTAACATACTTTTTTTTTTTATAAATTCATGTCTAAGATACAAGTCTTTGAGTTACGATCGTTTTGTTAACTTGTATTACAGTCTTCGGAAGTTCTAAAAGCTGTAAGTTTTTATTTATTCTTCAATAAATTTTGCTTGTTAGTAGAAACTAGACTCGTTTAGTAGGTAGGTACTCAAAATATTATTCTGAGTTGTAAGAAGAAATTAAATTTAAGTTGTTATAAATAAACTCTCAAGGGCGGGAACGTTAAGAGTACTCGAAACCGACGAGCATGTATGAAGAGACTGATGAATGTGGACGAAGCGAGAGAGGTATGTAAGTCTAGAGAGAATTGGCGCTCTATACTCTCTGCCTACCCCGTTAGGGACTTGGCGTGATGATATGTATGTATGTATGTAAATTTGCATTAACATTGTAAGTATAAATCCATTTTATTAAAAAAAATAAACGATCTCTACTCTAGCCACTCTTGCTTGGCCAAGGCATCACTTCATTGGCTGTTGCCATAGACTACTATTTTTACTAGGCTTTTATTGTTGAGAAAATTAAATTAAGTGGGTACCTAACAAATTTTATTTTTTAATCTCTATATTTACATAGAAAATGGGCTGCCAGAACTACAATGCCAACAGTAATTAAATAGCTTGAATAAAAATGTTCAGCCTATTAATATCCAATGCATGTACTCAAATTCTGAATGATTGGGTAGAAAATACCTGTGCCGCCAATGTATAATTTCCGTAATTATTTAATTATTACTTTGCCATTATTTGAAATTGCCATCAGTTCAGGTAGGTGGGGGGCAAACACCTACCAATTGTTATAAGATTTTTATTTTAAATTGTGTTTCACGCTACTTTACAGTGGATTAAACCATACTACGTCTAATGACGGAGTTGCCCATAACCCAAAGATTGCAAGCTGGAATACCGACTGTACCAATGAGTTTTTATGAACGTAAGTGCAGTGATTAGCCACACCACGAGCATCACGGTGAAGGATAACATCGAGAGGGGACCTGCATACACTTGAGAACAAATCGAAGAACGTAGGTCTGTATAGTCGTGCTTGAGTAACGGCTACAGTATACATTGTAATCTTTGGTAACGGCGATTGTCTCGCCTCGCCATCTGTCACGTTAGCACCAAAACATATCTATGTGTTGGCGCTTGTAATATTTTAAACACAACAATAAATTATCTTTATTGTTGTATGACACCTGCTTAGAGATAAGACGGACCTAAGGGCAATAAATTTGTTAGAGCTATTTTTACAATTAGGTAAACAATAATTAAACGATTACAGACACTTAAATAAAGGTTAACAGTCTGTTTGTACAACTCGTACTTAGCAGACGATCGTAGGAAGAGTCCCAAGATCGTGCAGAGGCATTTGCTGGGCTTAACTTTGATTTACTGTGTCTCGGATTGTGTACTGGATTCTGATATTGACTACTCTATCTACGACTAGTCTTATTTAATTGACTTTGTGGTTGATTGCTCCTGATAACTTGGCACGAGTCATCACTGTCCTTCAACAGCGAGGGCTACTGACAGACCCCGTATTCCAATGAAGAATACGCTGATATCATGTTGTGATACGGGTTCGCTGATGGCGTCGCTTCAGAGGCTCGTCGTTAATATGCACTTCGGTACCCTGATCATCGAACGTCGCTAACCGCGTTTTTATCGGCGTGTATCGTCGACATCGCATAGCGAAGGCTGTCTCATGTCCTTAAGTAATTTATCTAGTGCGATTCCGCATGAATGGACATAAAGATACTTAGAAAGCTAGTAGTATAGGAACAAGACTAGGATTTTCAGATATATGTATAATCTATACAAATAAATAAAATTGAAGTGTACGTTTGTAATATTAAAATAACCGCTTTATTTCTAAATGCATAATGGATGTATACACGGTACATATAGCAAAATTTTCTGTATGTCTGTTTGTTCCGACTTAGGGAGTAAACGTAAAAGAAGGAGTAACTTAGGCTACTTAATAAAATAGTGGCAATAAAAGTGTAAAAATATAAATAATAAAAATGGAATTCAAAAATAATAGTGTTGAAACAAGATGAAAATAGTACAAGTTGAAAACACGACAAGTAAATTATAACTAAGTCCATGATCACCACGTCAGGGGTAAACACGCAAATAAAACTGTCAGTTTCGCCTGTATAAAATCGCAGGGTCTCTGTCAATCATCCAAAAAAAAAAAAACTTAGGCTACTTTCACGTAAGTAAATTGAATAATAACTTTTTTGTTAAATTCCACGCGGAAGAAGTTGCGGGCACGGCTAGTAATAAATAAATGAAGACCCAAAAGGGACCATTCTTGCCCTCAGCAATAAGCTCGAATCTTTCCGATTACAGACCACTACAGTATCAAGACTCCTGAGTGGCTTACATAGATAAAACTTAATATCCTTACTTAGAAATTAAATGTATACATAAAATCCTTTTATTACAATATTTAATTAATTCATGATTGTTCTGTATTTAAGTTGATCTTGAAACATTCTTAGGAAGACCCTGTATTTTTTGTCATGGAATGATTTTGTGACAATATTTGGCCGTATAACATCTGCAGTCCCTCCCATTGTCTGTACAGCATCATGCATGTTGTTGAAGTATTTTGAAGCACGGGCCCCCAGAATGGCAGAGCCAACAAGTACTGACTCTTGTTCATTGGGCTTGAGTATCGGTAGGTATGTTGCATCTGATTGTATTTGTACATAAAGTGGGTCTTTTGCGAGTCCACCACAGATTAATAGAGACTTGAAGGGCTGGTACCCTGACTCCACCAATGCATCAATTATGTGCCTGGTGCCATACTGGAATGTAAAGCAATTTTGTTAGTAATCATAAATTTAATTATAGATATAATTATTTGTTTTGTTTACTCACAGAAAGACCTTGTAAGGTTGCAAGGTAATATAATGCCAAATTTTCCTCGCTGCAATTTAAAGACAAGCCAGTAATCATTCCTCTCATTAAAGGATCGGCAAGAGGAGACCTATTGCCATGGAAATCAGGCCATACATGGAAATCTTTAGTCAAGAAACTTATGTCAGTAAGTCCCTGTGATGTAGCCATTTTTGAGAGCAACATTCGCAAATGAGTCCGCACCCTACAATAAATTTAAATTGTAGCAAACTTGAACATGATATGCAAGATTAAGGTTGTTTATATAGTGATTGATTACGATACCTACTCCCCAGTTGATTGCTGCTTCAATAATTCAATACCAGCAGGATGACTTGATATAACATAATCAAGTAATAGTCCCGATGCACTCTGACCAGCTTCATTCAACCACATATTAGGAACCATAGCGCTGAAATATGGCCCCCACACTCCATCAACTGAGATTGATTTTTTATTAACAGCCATATGGCATGTTGATGTGCCACAAATGAGGCCAAGACGACTGGACATATCCGTATCAATATTTTCACCAAATGCACCAATCATGCCAAGTCCCCCAGCATGAGCATCAATTATGGAAGCTGCTACTGGTGTATTCGGTAAGAGTCCTAATATTTTAGCAACAGTATTGGTCAGACCTCCACAGTATTCACCTGGCATTAAAACTTTGCTTCCAATTTTCTTAAAATCATCATTGGCTAAGTCTTCCAAACCAATATCATGAAGAAAGCTTAAATTCCATTTCCTGGTACCATTAGTAGAACATTCAAAGTTCCATTTACACACCAATGAGCATAAAGACCTGCTCATCGAGTTGGTAGCCTGCCATGTAAGGAAATCTGGGAGGTCAAAGAAAAAGCCAAATTCATTCCATTTGTCTGGAAGGTGTTTCTTAAGCCAAAGGAGTTTGGGCATCTCCATTTCCAAACTTACTTTCCCTCCTACATATTTCAGCATTTCATGATTTGTTTTGTTAATGAATTCTGCTTCAGCTTGGGCTCTGTGGTCCATCCACATGATAATATTTTGTTCATTTTCTCCTGTTGTACTGACTGTTATGGGGTTTCCGTGCTTGTCAAGAGCTACCAGAGAGCAGGTGGCATCAAAACCAATACCTTTGATATTGTCAGGGTTTATGTGTTCTATCACATTCTGAAATTAATAATGAACATGGAGATTAGTTATAGAAAAGTAACATCTGAGATATTTCATCGCTTTCAACATACCTTTATAACAAAAATACAGCAAGCCCATATATCATTAGATGACTGCTCATAATAGTCAACTTTAGGTTTCCATATCTTGATTTCTTTGACAGAGCACTTTCGAACTTGACCCTTGTTGTCAACCAGTGCAGCGCGGACACTGCTTGAACCCACATCGACACCAATAAAATATACTTCCTCACTCATTTGTACTATCTTTAGCATATATACTAGGAAACTCTGAAACCAATACACATGTAAAAAGTTATCATAGCCAGTTGTGCATTTCAATTTTATTTTATAAAAAAAAGCTGCATGAGGTCCCTTATAACTTACATATATGAAAGATAAAGGAGATAAACATTTTCACTGTAAGTTGTTGGTAATTGCTTCATGAAAACGACTACTACATGTAAAATGTGCTATGAATGATCTCATAACATAAAGCATAAACAAAGTATTCAATTTGCGACCTTGGAAGGGGAATCATCATATCATACGTAAAGAAGATAACAGAATAATCAAACTTTAAGATAACCTTTTTGCCTGTCTGAATACCAGATAATGACATCATCTAAATAATAAAATAAATGTCCAATCAGTTCAAAAACAAATTATATGTCGCGGTAGGAAAATAACTATTGCATTGATTATGTAATGAGATTGTTATCAATTTAGGATAATATTGTATCAAAAATTAATTCAATAAAGCTGCAAAAAAAGTAAAAAAAATCTGTAAAATATAAACATAAAAAATCGGAACTGGACGAAAATAAGCTATTATATACATATACGTATGGTATCATAACGTTCCTAAACTAATAGCGAGTCTAGAGATTCTATTAGGAAAATTTTATAATAAAAATTTTAATATTATTATTTATATACATACCTACTCACCGACCACAATCCACTGCACTGCACTGTTCAATTCAAACTTGTTCAAGTGTTTAACTTTCGCGCTTGAAGTTGTGACAACTGTCAGTCATTCAATTCTCAGGAATTAATTTGGGGTTTCATAACATTTTTTGATATCTTTGTTTTTTTTCCCTTAACCTTAACATTGTCGAATTCAGCAGTTCCTTAACAGTGGAAATGAGTGGCTCATAACATCACTCACGCTATGCACTGAAGCTTGATACGTGTAATCACCGATCTTTTATAAAAAACGCACGAAATATATGTAACTGAAAGACTAGTAGACTAGATGAGGAATCAATAATGAGAAAAAAATAAAAAACGCAATTTGACAACCTAACAGTCAATCAATTCAATTGTCAGTCAGACGAACTATCTATCTAGTACGTTTGAGGTTAATTAATGCATAAATAATAAAATCAATAATATGGTCCGATTTAAAAATCGGTGAGCTCGGAAACTCTACTTTAATTATAATTTCGTATCATACGCCGTTTCTTAGTAAAGTTATTAACTATTTATCTCGATTCTGGTTTCAGATATATAACTGTAGAAATCTCTTCTGAAATTGTTCCCGATAATAAACCACTCCACTTAAAATCTAGGATATTTCATGACACCATAGTGGACAAAATTCAACAATTACATGGAGACTTTGGAGTTGCATCTGTTAGAACTGGATTCTTAACCAAATACTGTAACGAAATCACAAGAATAGCCATTCTTAGATCAAGACATGGACCTCATAAATTTGTAACCAGTAGTCTACCATTTATTAATAAAATAGGAAAGTTGGATGTTCAACTAAAAACTCTACATGTTGGTGCTACATTAAAACATAGCTTTATGTTTATCAGAAAATATCAAAGAGCATATTTAGACAAAATGTGGTCCAGGTTGAAAACTGAGGAGGAAAGGAAAAGGTTAGAGGTGGCTGTAATGGACTTCTCAAAAACAGATGTATTAATTAATATAGATAATATTTCATAAATGTTATATTTAATTTGTCCCCTTGTAAAGTGATAGGTATAAAAATTTGTAACATACTCAAATCTATGATTCTAGCAATAAATTCCTACAATAAAACATATATGATTTGTAGCATCAAAACAAGATCTATACAATATTATGTGATATTATAAAAAAACAGTAATCAATATGTATACAATATTATTATTATTCATTTCACTGAACCTTTTTTAAGGTAGTTGACATGATAACACAGAAATGTACATAATAAAATAAAATTAATAAATTAGATAGTAACTGATGCTCATCAGTTACACTGACAAGAGTTATACTCTTAAATTTAAGAAGAATAGAGGCTATTGTAAAACATTGTAACATATCAATAAAAAATATCTGACCTTAATTAGAAGTTTGGTCCTGATGATAAAAAAATATAATAAAAACATTCCCAAAGACTAAAATATTGCACATTACATTATAAATATATAATTATGGCACTGTCATTAAAATACTAGTTTATTTAACTGGCACAACAGACCTTCATAAGAAAAGAATAACGCCAAAAGATACCGCTTCAAATAGGAACATAAAATTTTATTATACCAGTAAAACCGGTTCGGTTTATTTGACTCTCCCGCCCTGACCCTGTACACCGGTTCATGTATTTACTTATTATTAGTATCTTACTTAAAAGCAACCAGTATGCTTCAATTAACACAATATTAAGAATGAAATAACAATGCATTTTTGTTTTTCACAACAGCTAATGTGGTAGTTGTAGGTACAGCTTTTTTCGCAATGTTGTGCCAAATGTTGGTACTTGTGCCAAACGCAATTTTGTACATAGAGAAGTAACTATGTCTGTAACTCTAGTAAACATGTCATTAATAGTCTCCGATTTTGAAAATTGAGTGATTATTTTACATAGACAATGAATAAATATGGATCCATGCACTTCATTCCTGAATGCTTCATATTCTGCAGCTGTTGCCCAATAGACAAGGAAATCAGTTTTTGCTAAATAGAATTGAGGATCTGGACTATCAGGAACAAAGGTACATTCTGGTAGAGGCACGTCAACAACTTGGCATGCTTGAATGACAAACACCTTAGGTATTCCACGTGCTTGCTTCAGCTCATCTGAATCAAAGTAGTCTTGGATACCCGAAACTTTAACTTTAACAGAGTTAGATGCATAAATATGACCTTTTACTCCATGAGATAGAATACAAACCATGATAATACTAGTGTCACTATGAACATGTTCCTTTACTACAGATTTTATAAAAGTGAATATTTCCATATTATTTAAGTTTGATCTGGAATGTACATCAAAGTTGAGTAATTTCATAGTTCGAGACAAATTTTCCTTGTCTGCATTAGATCCCTTTCTGTCAAAGATCACATCCCCATTCTGAATACTTTCTTTTGAAGGATGGAATTTTTCTTGATTTATAATAATACATACACCTATTTTCTTAGGGTTTTTTATTGGATAAAAATCTGAGCCCAATTCCTTACAATCAGTTTTATAATGTACTTCCTCATCTTCAACTGATAACTCATTGAGCATCTGAAACAGGCTCTTGTATAAATCATTACTATTTACCTCAATTTCGGGTTGGACTGCCACTGTACCCTCCGTAGTCATGGGTGGTGATGATGAAGTATTAGCAATGTTTTGTACATCCCTTAGCTCTAAACTTAATGTCTGTAAGCCAGGTAAACATTCAATTATTTTCAATAATTTATCAATTTCATACTGATAGCGCAACACTTTGCAATCATACTGGTACTGTTTAATTGTAATAAACTTTACACACATCAGTTTCAGAAATACCAGCTCACATAATTCATATTGTGATGTATCAATGTTGTAGGATAGTAGTGCTTCTTTTAATTTGAGCAGATTATCACGGTTTATGTTATCACATAGTTTAAATAATGCTTTCTTCAGGGGGTTAATATACATGCAAACATTAACATTGTCAGGTTGGTAATGTTTCTTAATGGTGTACTGATCAAGACCCAGTTTCCTGACAATGCTATACAATTGGCAGATTAGGAGTGCCTCAATAAACTCATGTTGCCAATTTGGTTTCGACTTAGCATATTGCCACCACTCATGTAATAAATTCATATTCATGGAGCCTGCATTCTGATATACACGTTGATAAACAGTAAGATGCTGTAGTGCAGTGTCGGGTACATCGTAAAGTAGGAACACTAGTGAAGACATGTCATGCGGGCTGTGTAATAATTCCTTCTCAATTTTCGATATCACATCTACATTAAGAATGTTTGTATAGTCCAATGAGTCATCCTGCCGAATACAAGCGTCGAATTGGAACATCCTGGATGCGTATTTTTTTTTTATTTTCTTTGCTACCAAATTCTAGATTTCTACCCCGTGAGGGGTCGGCGTTATATATTCTTTATGTGTAAGTTTCAACCTAATTCTAAAGGTGAAGCAAATGAAATAATCACTTCACGGTCTTCACTCAGTACCATCTCAGTACAATGGTTATCTTATCTGTGACTTTTTCCTTTTCAAATACAAAGTCACTAAATAATACGGTAAATTACCTAAGTCTAGACATAGAGAGAAACACAACACAAACAAATAAATGTGCACTGTACACTACATACAAAGACTACTATTAAGAGTACACTAGCTAGACTAGACTAGACTAGACTACAGACAGGTAGAGAGGCACTACCATAGACTACTATTAATATAACACTATAAGCCGCGCAGATAGAGAATAGTTTTGAAAATGGCGGCGGTATGGTACAGTTGGCAAAACAAGTTCTCAAACATCGACTTTTTATTTTTTTATGGACTTTTTTATTTAAATTATTATTTTTTAATATAATTAATTAATAATACACTTATTACACTTAGTACAAAAGTTCCCGGAACTCACGCTACGAGAAAATACAAAAAATATATATATTAGTGTGCGTGTACACTCATTGGTAATCAGTTACTTCAGTGAGTACCTAATACTTAACATTAGTTGAAGGTTGCACATACACTTTAAACTATAGAGAATAATAGTTGGGCGCGTCTTCGTGGATGGCACTAACTATAATTATATTACTAACATATGTCATATGTAGCCCACATTTAGATTTATTTCCATGGTTACATCTATTAATACAGGTAGGTCCAGATGTAATAGTGGAGCACAAAGAACACATTTTTAACATGATATTTTGAATAAATTCAATATGAAGACTAGCTGCATTGCAAAGTTCGGGTTGGTAGCACTGGCTAGTGTTAACAGAGTGCGAACAATTTCCCAAAACTTTCATTTTCTTCACTGTCATAGATTTCACGATTGTCTATGTCGTCTTTTTTGAGGTTATCGCTTATTTTATTTATCAAATACATTGGTATTATTAATTAGCTCTGTTTTTGATGGAAACTAGCTGTTCAACGTTTTCATAAATATTATATTTAACTTGGAACGTGACAACACTGACAACTATGTTACTACAAAAAACAACATATTTTTTAATTTAGATGTATTCGTCTTTCTTTATTATTATTTTAAACGCCGTTAAATAAATATTCTTAGATTTTAATATACTTAGCAATATATATCTGGTGTACGTAGAGGACTTCGCTATGTGTTCGAATGTGACGAGAACAGAAATTCTTAGATTATATAAGCATTTAGTGCTGTACTCCCGTTCGTTAAATTTTACCGATAAGCATTACTTTAAAGGGAAAGTAGCCGCGGAATTTAGGAAAAACAAAGACTTATCTAGCCCCGAAGATATTGCGTTTGCATATAAGGTTGGTGGTTAACTACAATCTTGATAATGCTACTCGTATCTATTGTGTGTATTGAAAATATAGACTAACAAATTTAACCAATATTACTAAGTAACTATACTACTAATTAAGTTATTAATTTTTTTATGAGCCAATGTCGCAAGATGTCCTATTTCTTATAGGTGTTAATTTATTTTTCAGAAAGGAGAGGCACTTTTGAGACGAGGAGCTGTGGTCTAAGATGTTAAATTTATATAAAGCCTTTAAGCCTATAGCCCTAAAACAATTTCCAAAAATATGTGCCTTCAAACACTCAATAGATTATTCTAAGGTCCCAAAAATAAATGAGAATGATTTATCAGAACAGTTTGTCAGAGGCGGAGGACCTGGAGGCTCTGCTGTCAACAAAAATGCAAATTGTGTAGTTGTCACACACAAACCTACAGGTAAAGGTTATTATACACTATTTACAGTGGATGTCTGGTAATCTTTATTTCAATATTTCACTTATGCATGATTGAAGAGGTTGTAAACAATTTGCAGTTTGTCTGTTTACATGGCACACATACACCAGATAATTACCAGACTACCATCAAGTACTACTTCTACGGCATCTATGGCACTGTATAATCCAACTTATATGATAGCTTGACTCCACTCATATCACTAATTGGGGATTACAGTGGGTTCACTGTATAATTTCTTAAGCCTGGATCCCAAGGTCACCCTAGTCCTTAGATATAGGCCTCCCCAAGTTTCTTCTACACTTTCTACAAAGAATATTACAATATAAATGGGATTCAGCTCAAAACAGTACTACATGGTAAACAGTAAGTAGTTGATAAAAAGAAGTTAATAATGATTGAAAGAATTATTATCTTTAATTATTATTAAGTTCAAGAAACTCATGGTCAACTAGCTATATATATAAACTAGCTGTGCCTCGCGGTTTCACTTGCATAAATTTATATTTTTTGTACGTCATTATATAATATTTTTACTTTTAATTTATATTGCAATAAATATAGCCTATGTCACTCAGGGTGAATGTAGCTTTTGAATGTGAAAGAATTTTTGAAATCGGCACAGTAGTTTTGAATTTATTCATTACAATCATACACACACACACAAAAATACAAGTCTCTCCTCCTTTAGTATCTATTAGTATAGATATACATAGCTCTGTCTATCTTAGTCTTTAATGTTGTTACCCATAACTCAGTTTTGACGGACACTTCCAGTGTTGCTAGTGCTGATAGGCTATGGTACCAGTTAACTAATAGTTGGACCACATGCTTGTTTCACCAATGACAGATTGATAGATATATGTAGCTTTTAACTGAACAGAAGTATTAAGTACATCCTATTATTATTTATTTATAGCCCTCTATATCCTGTAGTTGCCTGCGACACAAAGATCGCAAGTTCGAATCCCGACTGTACCATTGAGATTTTCTGAACTTAAGTACAGTGATTAGTCACACCACAAGCTTTACGGTGAAGGAAAACATCGACAGGAAACCTGCATACGTCTGAGAAGCAATTCAAAGGCGTATGTAAATGTATAGTTGTGCTTGAGTAACGGCGATGGACTCACCATCTATCACGTTGGCTCCTGAAATACATCTCTGGCGGAAAGTGGGTGTAAGGGTATTGCCTATACACCTCTGCTTGCTTCTATATCCATGTCCCACTGCTGGGCAGAGGCCTCCCTCCTGTCTTTCCACTCCCTGCGATTAAGCTACCTTTGACCAATTTCTGAGGTGCTGGTATACTTTTATTATAGGTACAGTTATTAAATGTCACATCAGCAGATGTCAAGATGACAACAGGAAGCTTGCGAGGGAGATGTTGGTAGCAAAGTTAGATGAAATGTTAAACGGTGACAACAGTGTGGCATCACAAAAGAAAAGGTTTGAGGATCAAAAAGTTAAGAAAAATGAATATAAGAAAAAGAAATTAGCAAGATTGAAAGATGAATGGAAGAAACGGGAGGGGCTGGACTAGGATACATCTTTTATTACAAAATGTGTTTAGTGAAATAAGATTACAAAAATAAAGAACATTTATTAGGATATCTTGAAGTTTGTTTATCATGATAAAATATATTAAATAGAAAATCCTCAGAGACATGGTGGCTAAGCTCTTGTACCACAAAGGTTTCGAATCTTCACTGAACCATTACATTTTCCTGAACTTACTATAGATAGTGCCATCCACGAAGACGCGCCCCACTATTCTTCCCTATAGTTTATGGGGTAAATGTGCAACCTTCCACTAATGTTTGAGTATTGTCCACTATGAGCGCACACGCACACTACAATTAATAGACCCGGTCATACTCCCAGCATCCCGCGACCCCCTCGACTAGAAATCGGTGGGGCTCGTCTTCATGGATGCCATTATCTATACCTTCAGTGATTAATCATCTTAACGGTGAAGGGAAACATCGAGAGGACATCTGCATTTGTTTAAGAAATTCAGACGCACAATCGTCGGCAAAAAGAGTGTTGTAACTCATCTGCCCATTCGGGGACCCTAAAACTTTTTGGCACCCATTTAAAGAAACTACGGTCCGTAGGGAAAGCTTTAATCGGTAGTGCATTCCACAGCCTGTGCAACAGAGGATGGAAGTTTCTTTGAAAGTCCGCAGTGCAGTTGAATTTCAATGTTCTGGCGTTTTCCGTCGATAAGGATTAAGAAAAGATGTATGTAATAAAACCGGTTAAGTAGAAGAAGAGTTTATTAAATTTCTGTGTAGAACACAACACGATAAGGAAACAAAATATATTACGCATAAGTATAGACAAACTTCTTAGTTGTTACCTACATCAGTATCTAACGAATCTACTGTTAACAACGTACAGTTTTGTCTCATATTCATGTAGAAACAAAACTACACAAGAATAAATGTAATATTTTGAGAATACAATATTATGCGCAATTTATATACCTATTATATATTATATTATATAATTTATTATAGAAATTCAAAGGCGTATGTATAGTCGTGCTGGAGAAACGGCGATGGACTCGCCATCTGTCACGTTGGCAGCTAATATACCTCTGGCGGAAAGTGGGTGTGTGGGTATTACCGATACACCTCTGCCTACTCCTTCGGGGACCCTTGTGGGAAGGCGTGAGGATATATAATTATTATGCAAAATATACATTATACATAAGTCATATAGACAATATAATTGTTTGATTAAAATATTGTGATAAATATAGGTATGCCTATAGGATTTATATTATTATTAGGTACCCACATCACTCATTACCTCTAGTCTACTCCAAAGACTACTTATTATATATATGCTTACGCATATACTCCTATTTTTCGCTCCTATTTTACTCTATTTTTTTTTATTAGAAGTCGCTACAATTGTTTGCTTACACTATAAGTGTTAAGTTTGTAAATGAAAATCATACGTAGATAAACCTAAATAAATATTGAGATACATTGTTGAAGCCCACATGGTAACGGACATAACGACTACATCGCCATTACAATAGACAGTTTCATAATCAATTTTACGTACACTGATTACCTATGAGTGTACACGCACACTACAATTAATATACTCTGGTCATACTCCCCGCATCCCGCGACCCCCTCGACTAGAAGTTGGTGGGGCGCGTCTTCGAGGATGGCGCTATCTATATAGGTATATACATGACCATTTAATATATATATAAATACATACATGACCATACTCTGTACAATAGTAGTCTCCCCCACAGGCCAGGCACTGCCTAGGTGCGGAGGTATACATTTGTAATTAAACGGAAAATAATAATAATCACCTATTATAATATATTTAAGTTCCCTACATTAACTACGAAACTAGTATAAATCTTTTCTGAAGTAGTTATTTACTATCATCTCTGTCTGTCTTCAATTTGTCTGATGAGTTGTCCTCGATACTCAGTTGATTGAGTAATTCAAATACCTCGTCCATAGAATTGCTAGATTTTTGTGTGGATACGTCTACCTTCGGAGGATCATGCTTAGGGGTGCTCGTTACGACCAAACTATCTAGGTTTAGGTCTACGTTCATTCTATTCTGTACTCTTATCAGTGTACTTGCGAATGTCTGCAATCCAGGCAGCTTTTCAATAATTCGCACAAGATTTTCAAGTTGATAACTGCAACCTAACATAGTTCTGTCATAATGGTATTCCTGAATTGTTATAAAGTTTTTGGTCATAAGTTGGAGAAGTATCAATTCGCATTTTTCTGTGGCTACATGAATTTCGTAAGTCTCTAGAGACTTTATTAATTTAATTAAATTGTCTTTGTTCGTATCTTCACATAACTTGTACAAAATCTTCTTAATGGGATCTACATACATACTGAATTCGAGGTTGTCGGGCTGAATATATTTCTTCATGGTCGTCACGTGGAAGCCTATCTTCCTCACGACACTGTACAGTTGGCATATTAGCAGGCACTCTAGGAGCTCTTGCTTCCACGTACTTCTTGACTTGGCGCTGTGATACCACTTAAGAAACGGACTTGTTTGGTAGGATGGCGCTTGGTACGCAGAGAGACAATGCAAGGCAATATCGGGAGTGCTACTTAGCAAGAACACTAGGGAAATTATATCACCAGGATGTTCCTTTAGTTCCGCTTCTATTTGTCTTATAGTTTCAAAATTAATGCCGATATTATGAATTAAATTATCACACTCCACTCGACACTGTTCTATCGGAGACTGCATGCTTGCCTATGTTGAGGTTGTATGCCTTGCTGAAACAAGACGCACGAAAACACTACAAACTTCTAATATAGCGCGCCTTCACCTCAATGAAGAAGATAAACAAATATAGCCTTGATGGAAAATGCAAATCAATGAAGGGAGAGCTAGAGCTCTTGTCTATATGCGGGGATTCCCCGTTGAAAACATTTCAATTTATATAATTATCTAGGGACATGAACTCCGTTGCTGTATCTGTCATTCGATTTTTTTGATGTTGCATAATTTCTTAGTTGGTATCATATCATGATAATAGAGAAATAAATAAATAAAAGTAAGTTACAACATAATTAATAGTTTAAGTTAGCAACACGAGATGGCGGTAGTAGCAGTAGCGGCGGTACGGAAGTACAGCTCTATTTTATGCTTTTTAATTTATCTGCGTTGCACAAAGCCAATTACCAAGATAATTGACATAAAAAATAGTATTATGTATAATGTACCTAAAAAAGTTACATTAAAATGGCACAATTGAGATTTCTTAAACAGTAGCGTGTGAATGAGACATCTATAAAAAATATTTGTATACATATAAACTTTATATTGTATATACCTTCATTGTGCATGATAGTGTTGCATGGCTTTGTGTCAGAGTGACAGTTGGGCAACCCATCGTTCGTCAATATTTGCACGATCCTATGACGCAGGTGCGTTACATTGATGATGTCGAAAGAGAAAATATACCTATAGATAATATCTATATATTTTCCGGGCAGTCTCATCTTATGTGAAAAAAAGTCAGAAATCTTCAATTTGAATTCCGTTTCGGACATCCGCTCAAAGTTGGAGGTGCCTGAGAGAAGTTCGTTTGGGATAGTAGGTTCTCGGTAGTTAATAGACGGTGAATATGGCAGCCATATTTGGTATACAAGATTTCATGGCTGATAAAAAGATTACATGGCAACACTTTGGTATTCATATCAGGCTAAATATGTACCTATTCTGAGTATCAAGTTACAATTATAAGAAAAAAGGCCATGTCAATGCCAACTCACGAAGGATGGGCATTGCCAACTAGTTTGGCAAATTAGGCCACAGTATCATGTTGAAGCACGGTAATCGTACGCCCCGACCCAACATTGTCCCACTTTAGCCTTGACCTAAAAAGGCTGTATGTCCGCACTGGCGCGGTACTTGTACGCTTGAACATTTTAGAATTGAAATTTAACGATGTTTACAGTAAAATGCGTACGTATACGTTTGCGTATCTGGCTACTCCGCACCCTACGTCATATCCATCTTCATCGTCCCGATGAAAATTGACTAGCTCGTTAAGACTTAATAATTCTAACGGCGCATTGTTTTTACTCTGACTGAGAGAGAAGGAGATGCACGGAACAAACCTTCTCCGCGGATTAGTTTAAAATAATTTCTTACGATGGCAGCATATATATAATGCTCACTGCATGTAGATATTTAATTTAGCCGATTATTAGAGTAGGGCCGGGAGTAAATTTTATCAATGAATCTACGACCAAAAAATTACGACGTAAATCAACATCATTATATTATCACATCACCTCACCTAGAGGGTAGACAAGGAGAGAGCGCTTTCTTTTTTTTACTTAAAGACATATTTCGTTTCATTCATATTTATTAGTGTCTTCGACATACGTAAGTATCTAACTATATACTTTTTTACGGACAGTAAGCGTTGGTGCGTGGGGCCTTCCTTTGCTACTCTCGCTACGTGGCTAATCTGCCACTGTCTACGTGATAAAAGTAAAAAAAACTCCAAACAATATTAATAAAAGGAACATATAACTTCACTACTTTTCATTCAGAGCTCTTTGGAGCTCTCGAGAGATTTGTCTCTCGAAACAGAATCTTGACTGTGTAGGTAAATATATCTGGGTCGGTTGATTGTATATAATTGCTGGGGATTCGTAATGGAGCCTATCTGTTTTGTTTGTGTTAACTTTATTGTTTGCAACTCGATTGCTACTTGTCCTGGAATTGATATACACGATACGAATAACAGATTGTTGATGTTTCCACCTTCATCAAGCTCATTATTTGTTTGTATTTTGAAATTTCGAACGATAATGCTTTTTTGTATGTAAAATATATTCAAGACATTGATACTAGTACTTTTTCCCTTATGACAAAATAATTTGGATGAATCTAATAAATCTCAGGCAGAGGGTTGAAAATCTCACATGACAGCCAAGTAGAACATCTACTTAGTATTTGGTTCATTGTATTGACAAATGATATTAACAAATTTCTTTTGCGTCGGGTTTAATAAATACTTTTTCTCTTATATTTTTATATTGCTACTTTTTTATAATATCGCATTACAGGTACATAATAGATCTGATAGGTGTCTAAGTAAGAGCTTAATTCATCATTATAAAACGTTAGCAGAAGAATAAAGCACTAAGATTACATCCCAACATAGCTACATATGTACTTAAGAAATAAATAAGTTCAGCCGCTATGGCGTGAAAGAGTATCATACATTATAATATAAGAACATTGAATTTTTCAGGATTAAAAAAAAAGTGTTGCCTATGTCCTATTCCCAAGTATAAGCTATCACCATTTCAACTTTCAGCCAAATCGGTTCAGCCGTTTGGCCGTGAAAGAACCGCATCCAGACTTACAAACTTTCACATTTATAATATTAGTAAGATACTAGCAGACCTGGCCACGCGTTACTGTGGCTAGGGGTTTTGTTATAGGTTACTCAATCCAGACAACAGATATCGCCATCTGTTCGAATCGTTTGGAGAATTGTGACTGTCAAATATATAATTTGCAATGAAATAATATTGCGCCTATAAATTCTAGTCTATGAGTCCATTGCGAACAAACAACGTGACGCGTAATTTATATGTATTAAGATTTATACTATATTATTTTAATAATTGCCACATTTTACCATTCCATATGACGTTCAAGATACACGTATGTATGTAGGTACAAAGATTCAAGGGAACTGTAATTATTGTGAATTATTAATACGTTTTAGGATAATATTTGTGCTAGCAATTCAACAATAGGAGGCGGCGAGGGGTAAGACATGTGGATAAATATACATTAAAGTGTCAATAATTGTATAAGCATTGAAGCATCGGCAGTCTATTGGAATGTAAAAATATATAGCACAAAAGCATTATACATTTTATGAGCAGTCTCGTGTCGCTTTATTGCCGGGGTAATATTGATATAAATGATAAATAAGTACCCCTTTTGGCTCAGGAATAATTTTATGTAAAAATATTGCTGGTAGCTATTCGAAAGGCAATATTTTTGACTTGAGTGTACATAGTTTAATTATTAGCTGCGATAAGACGTAGGATATGTATTCCAGAAGAAAAATAATTCAAATAGATACAATTTTACGCGGGCGTAACCGCAGAGCATAACTAGTTTTACAATACAGTTATTATTTTCACCGGATAAATTTTGGTGTCAACTTGACAGATCCGCGGAGTGCCGCGGCCATCCCCACTTGCCCGTCTGTACATAACTATTTAAATTACTCCTCAAACATATGCAGGTTCATTCTCGATGTTTTCCTTCACCGTAAAACTGGTGGTGTGATTAAACCATCTATCTAATAATATTTCTATGTTTCCAATTAATATAATACATCCGAAGTTCAATTTGTCTCGTAATTCCATCCATCTCATCTGTCACTCTTTCTTCTTTTTTCGTTCTATAGAGCGAACTTTCAAGTGGCCAGTGCTAATTGTTGCGTATGTAGGCAAAATGACAACCGCCCTACACTCTTATGGAACTATCCACTAGATTTTCTACTTTGTCCTATTTCTGCCTTCATATGGTTTCGGTACCACAGCGTTTATTTATAAAATGGAACCAAAGGTCGTTAATTCTACTTAAGCCTGTATAGCAATAAGGGCAAAGGCACACAATCTATGTGTCCTCAGAGGGCGGGGGCACTCGTGACTCGTGAGCCTATAAGATCGGACAAACAAACCAAATTATCTTTAGGCAATACGAGTATAAAATAAATTCAAAGGCAAGGCGATATATGAACCTACATATATTATAATCGTGCTTGAAAAACGGGGAGCGATTAGTATCTGTCACGTTGGCACATGGATATGTCATCTCTAGCACGCGCTAGAAAATAGAGTGTACAATATATATTCAAGGTAGATTTTTGCTTTTATTCGACAAGGCATTGTTCCACCCGACATTGAAAGGCTAAGTATTTTTTGGAACATTAAATAGGTTTCCTCGTAACTTTATATTAGGGCTCCAAGTTGGGCGGCGCTTTTATTTCAATTTGGCGGGACGAAATGAAAATGTAATTTGGAGGTACGTTGATCGCTCGGTTATATTACGATTGAAATGTCTTTGTTAAAGCCAAGTCCACTGGCAACATCGGAAATTATGAATTGTAATTGTTAAAAAGTGACACCGGCATCTACCCGCGAGGGAGGGACAACACAAGATGATGGCAACTGTAACAGTTTCTGACGGATCCAATTAAGTCTTTGTTCAACCCTGAGGTTCAACCATAAGCAAAGTTGCCTAAATACTTTTGTTCATTTCATTCAAACAAAAATAAAATTTAAATAAGTGTATTTTTGTTTGAATGTTGGGAGCGCTTATTAGCAATTTAAAGGCATGCCTTTATATAATATAACAGTGCAGGAGTGAAAGGGACAGACGTTAGAGAAGTTGTAGACGTTGAGTTAATGAGAACGACGCTTATGGTCAACTGTTTTCATACAACATTTGGCGTTTTAGGTTAGGTAATATTCTCCATATTCTCGAATCTTCCCAAAAATACAATGAGACTAAGAATGTCTTATGTATTAATATTTTTGACCAATCGATCGAGTAATCAGGGCATAGGAATGTCAAGAGTATTCCAAACTGGCAAGCATGCATGTTGATGATGATGTAAATGAACTGAAACTGAGGTGTGTAAGTCAAAAGAGAAGAGATGCCCTGTTGTCTTTGAACGTACATTTAATGACAATATAAAAAACAGTACTATACCTAGGTCCTTTCTCGATTATCTAGTTTTACAATAAATGCTACTTATATGCGTGATACCTATGTTGCCAACCCTTAGCAATATTTAATTGTGAACGCAATAGGTCACAGGTAGAAAGTTATAAGGTATATTTTGGTAAGAAGCAAAATTTTTAGAAACTAAATACGAATCTATTCGACTATCTTACTTGGCGTAGCAACAAAGGCGAGCAACCAATTTGTGGACGCGTAGGTAACTTTATCCGAAGATGAAAATATACTCTGGCTTACGAGAAAAGTTTATGGCAGGCTTTATAGCGTAAACGCGATATAATATGGCATATTATTATTTTCCTTGGAAATTTTCTACTTGATGAAACAATATTCATAACGACACATCTTCCTAGAATGGTCCCCGAAAGGGTAGGTGCAAAAAGGCATATTTTCAAAATCAAAATATTTTTATTTCACATAGGCCCAGGTGGGCACTTATAAAGCGTCGAAAAAGAAGCAGAAGCACGGTTCGGGTTGGTCACTTCGAAGAACCGGCAAGAAACTCCATGGTTACTCTTTTCAAATCCTTGGGCATATACATTTAGTTCTTTTTTTTTTAGCACATTTAGATGGCGAGTCCAAAATAATATACATACAACTTTCAATACGTAATATAATAATACGTTTTGAAAGTTGTATGTATATTCAAGAGAGGTAGGGCATAACGTGTTTCCCGTTCAAATTTGGAGCTGCCCAACTGGGGCAGGACCTCCACCTTATAGAAGTCCGTAGCCAAATAACACAATTTTTGTGTTGTGTTCCTACGCGGTGAATAAGGTTTCCAGTAATGAGCTCCTTGGGGAGGGGTGAGGATTGTTACATTGTGTTGGAAGCAGAGGGATTAAACACATTATGTTGCCCACACACTATAACACTCCGAACACAGAGTGGCAACGCGCAAGTGATACTTCGGTATCGTGAGCGTAAATAGGCTACAGTAACCGTTTCCCATCAGATGGGCCGTATGCTTGTTTGCCACTCTTGTTGAATAAAAAAAAAAATTGTACGACCGTCTGGTCTAGTGGTTAGTCTCCTGACTGCGAAATTTGAGGTTGCGGGTTCGAATCCCGCTGAGGGCAGATATTTGTGTGATGAACACGATTATTTGTACCTTAGTATTGGATGTCCTATGTATTTATGTATATATCTATCTATATAAGTAAATGTATCGTTGTCTAGTTACCATAACACAAGCATTCCTTAACATGGGACTAGGTCAATTTGTGTGGAATTGTCCCAGGTATTTATTATTATAATAATAATATATCCTCACGCCTTCCCACATGGGTCCCCGAAGGGGTAGGCAGAGGTGTATAGGTAATACCCACACACCCACTTTCCGCCAGAGGTATATTAGGTGCCAACGTGACAGATGGCGAGTCATCGCCGTTACTCAAGCACGACTATACATACGCCTTTGAATTTCTTCTCAGACGTATGCAGGTTTCCTCTCGATGTTTTCCTTCACCGTAAAAGCTCGTGGTGTGACTAATCACTGTACTTAAGTTCAGAAAAACTCATTGGTACAGTCGGGATTCGAACTTGGGACCTTTGCGTCGCAGGCAACTGCTCGAACCACTCGGCCACCACGGTTTTTATTTATTATTATTATTATTATTTATTATGTTATACAACTACTACTATACTCGTTGAAATACGATATTGGCTGCTCTATTATCTAAGCGACGCGTTTTAGTTTTCGACAACAACGCGAATGAAGTCGCGACCGCAGCTAGTAATATAAATAAACTAAAATACAAAATTAAATAAAACACCTGTCCCAACTGGTGGGTGCCAAGAGAGCTGGCAGTATTGCCACCAGTATACATTGTAATCTTCGATTGCCACGCTGCATGACAATGCTGACTCAATAAAAGTATCAGCCTTCTTGTTACCGGAAGCCTTTTATCAAACGATTTTGAATTACATTTAAAACGTATTCCGGTTTCCTTTACGATATTTATATATCATTTATATATAATCGCAAAACCAGCACGACAATAGACAAATAAACTTTTCTACTGCCAGCTAAACATCTCCTGGAGAATATCTGTCAAGAATACTCAGCAGAAACGAAGGCAGAGGGAAATCCCAGCCGGGTAGCGATTGGGGTAGATCTCTGCGAAGTCTATAGATTGCAAGCAAAAGAAAACAAGTTATCGTCCCGTAAGAGAACTCGTGTATTGAATATAAGAATGCAATTAGTATGTCACGTGACAAAAATCCTCACAAACTTTCGCATTTATAACATGTATTAGTAGGAGAACACGACTATTGCGTATCTATTGTTATGGTACAAAATTTTGCCAGGTCCCTTCATTCCTGTATAGATAGGTAGGGTCCCTACTTTGCACAAAAGAAATTCCTTACAAAAGTTCTGGTCGGTCCTCCTTAGAAGTATTTCCCAAACAGGGTGGTATGAAATGAGAGAATTATTTTCGTTTTCAGTGGATCAAGTAGGTATAAAGACTGTCTGGCTTAGTGGTCGAAGATCTTGACTGCGGAGCGTGAGGCACATTCAGCCCCAGTGGGGGTTCATAGAAATGAAGATAGTTATTAGTAGCCTTAGCCTACCTGGTTAGACCATACTGGTCCTGGTAAATACTGTCTGGGGCCTTGCTATGCGCAATGGTCCTCATTATTCAACAGCACGAACTGGATATGTGTCAGTAAGAACACAGTACATATCTGTCTATAGGAAATATACGCGCTAATCTCAAGGACATTACTAATCCGAATTAAAAAAATATTTTTACGTTAAATATGAGCGGAGCATCGAAAAATGTTACACATAAATAAATATTTATTCCAGAAAAATCCAGTTTTACGTAGGTGAAATTGCAGCGCTAGTAATCAATAATTGGCGCAAGGTAGCCAAGAAGCTAGATTTTACTTAATTTTATTTTTGTTTATTTATTTAATGAAACACATAAAAATTATTTCACTGAAGCACACCAAAAACCACTGAGGTTTGTCCGGTATGCCGTACACTCTGCTTAGTTACTAATTTGGCTTTGGCTCGTTTATTGGGTTTTACAAATCTTATACATTAATATATAAATAGTTTTCATAGTCTGTATTCTATTGAATAGCCTGTATTCTATTGAATAGACTACTCCGCTGTGTGTACTGTGTCCAAAGACTACTATTGACTGTGTCCAGTATCGCTAGAGGCGTGTTTAGATATGTATGTACTTCAAAGACATCCTTTTTGTAAACGCTGGTAATCGTGACTAGGGATTATGGGAAAATTGATGAGCGGTCGCAAAAGGGATTAAACTGTATGATCTTTTAATCCCTTTTGCGACCGCTATTTGTTTTTACTAAATAGGTACACTAATTTTAGTGTACCTATTTAGTAAAAACAAATAGGTACACTAATTTTAGTGTACCTTTTATTTTAGTGTACCAAATATTGGTTCGTAGAATTTAATTTCTCATGTCATGTTTCCAGTTTCTTCAGACATATATTTTCTCAACATTCAACCATATAGATCAATATGGTAATTAAGAAGAGCTGAAATGAGTATCAATCATTTCTAGATTCTAGAGCCTGAATGGCGAGCCTCTACGGGTCTGCGTGCCTTTTTTATAAGAAATGTTTCAAGAGACCATCGACATGTCACTTAATAATTGCAGTGTACTGATGATTCAAATATTATTTAAACTAACCTATTAAAAATCTAAATATTCACTTTCTAAAAAAAACTAACTCGCATTTGTTCGGAACACTTTAATCCCTACTAATATTATAAATGCGAAAGTAACTCTGTTTGTCTGTCAGTTACCTTTTCAAGCCTAAACTACTGAACCGATTTAAATGAAATTTGGTACAGATATAGCCTAGAGCTTGAGGGAGGACATAGACAACTTTTTAATGCGAAAAAGGGCTGCGGGGTAGCAGGCTGGAGGCTTCGGCCCGGCCCGTGGTGGTGAGGCTTGAGTGCCTTGCTCCACACCCTGCGGCTCTGTAGGCGCGGCGGGGGTGGAGTACTCTCGTCGTTGCCGTGGAGACGTGGCGGCCAGGAGACTGGACCGTCGCGGACTGCCTCCAGGCGGCGAACTCGGGGGGGCTCGTCGCCATTGCACGCACGGAGGCTGGAGAGGAGGCCTTCGGGCCGAGGGGCGGGCCCTTGCTCGCCCCCGAGGAGAGGCCACCTTCGATGGTGGCCAGCCGCCCGGTGGTCGTATGTAAACCAGCGACCACCGACTCAGCGGCCTTGAAGACTGTTGGGCCTTGCCCCGTGGGTTTTTAGTCAGTAAGAGTCTGACACTCCCCGTCGCTGCCCCCGCGGCGTCGGGGGTCCTATGCAGGATTTTCCCACGATAAAAAAAAAAAAAAAGGAGATGAAATTTCGTATGGAAGTTTCGTCATTTTTGAAACTAGATGCTTGAAACTTATTTCTTAGGCTCTTGATTACATATAAATTTATATTATATTCAAAGTTTGTAAAAATGTTACCCTTAAAGGGGTAAAAAAAAATGCTGCTTAAAATCACTTTTTCCCGCGAACGAAGTCGCGGACACAGCTAGTACAATATTTTCTAAAAAGCAAAACATTGAAAAACATGAACCCGCCGACTTAAAAATTGTGTATACCTACTTTTAGAGCAAACACATTCGATAGCGTGTTATAAAATAGGAATGGAGTTAATATAAATAATTTATAGCTTTGAATACGAAGAACATAAAACTACCACGGCCTCTTTGAGATATCATTACTCTGTGAGATATTATCTTATTTAACGACATGTGCCGGGGGCGCATATGTTTTATGTAGTACTCCATTGATTAAATTAGTGAGCCCTGTGTACCAAGTGGTTTATTAGTGCAGAAAATTTTAATGGCAAGTAATGAACGAGCATTATCAGCTGTTATGTTTGTTTACATAAGTGTTGTACCATTTAGTATATCGATATTATGTTTATTTCACCATTTTGTGATCTTTGTCATTAAAATATTGTGACTATAAAAAATATTTAGAAGAGTTTGAACTAGTATAAAAATCCAAATATGGATAGTCGTCCGTGTCTAATTATGGAATATTCATATGATAGATACTTGCTATTATTAAATATATGTAATGTTTGTTTTTAGAATGTCAATGTAAAGGTTCACAATCAACCAAACGAAAAACCTGGAATGAAGAAAAAATGGCACAAGCTATAAAATTCGTCCGGGAAAAGAAAATGGGGTATTTGAAAGTGATGATTGTGCTGGTCCAGAGTTACTTAGATACTTGGATCTGTGACTTTTGCAAGTAATTATGTAACTTTTTTCATTTATCACAATATATTATATTTATTTAATTGATCTCAAAGATATTAATGTCCATTTTTGTTATTGTTATGTTGATTTATGCTTATATTCCATATATGGATACCTATTCCATATTTGGTTACTGGTTGTGATTTTGTTTTTTGTGTTAGATTTTAATTTGATAACTAATATATTTGATTAAAGGCCGTTAATTACTACATATAAATGTATGACTGATTAGTAAAAACATTAAACTGATTTAATTTATATGTAGTTTTTTTTTATATCCCAAAAACAAAATGGTATTCCATATTTGGTGACTTTCCTCTAAACAACTTGTGTAAAATATTTACAACACTGGAAATCTGGTTCTGGTCGTTAGGGTACCAGATGATATCTCGCCGGCGGGCCGTGGAGTACTGTGTCCCCTGTACTGAAAATCCGGCCCTCATTTATCTGAAAATGAAATTAGGCGTCAATTTAATCTGCTCATTCATCCTTTAGGAACACGAAAAAGAAGATTGAATTATATAGGGACTTGTTATAAAAGGAAGGGTATTTACAAAATAGCTTTCTACTGAATTATTTTTTTCACAGAAAATCTGTTAAATAAATGACTGAAACATCAAACTAAGGGTTAATCAGAAGATTTATTAATACTTTAATAATCATGGCTACTGAGGTGTGTGGGTACTACCTGTACTCCTCTGCCTACCCCCTTGGGGGAGCCTTGTGGGAAGGCGTGAGGGTATTTCTCAAAATAATTTTATAAGTTATATTTCTGTGCAGAACAAAAAGTTCAAAACGAAGATGGCCATTTCTTGTTATCTATTATTCAACAAGTTTTGGTATCCAATTTATGGGGCTTGTTTGCTATGATTGTTGGCAGTTAGGAGTTGACTATCCTCGGGCGACTCATAGTTTGTACATAGACCTTCGTTACTGGAAACACTGGAACTTATGTTTAATAACGAAATTGGGAGTTATTTTGCTCTATTTTTGTGCCTTTCATTCAACAACAGGTTCCAATTAAAATGTATACATGCCTCCATTTAACAACTAAAAAAGCAGTACGTAATGCATCAATAAAATACCTGTCCCAAATCCCTGTTACGCGGATGGGCGCTGACACGTTGTATGGCAATATTTATTGTTGATGTCAAAAACCTAGTTTTGTCGCGCGGTTTGGTCTTCGTTACATCTAATTGGATCTACATAGGTGCGTTACGTTCATTCCAAGATTATCGCGTTTGAAGGTATATATTGGGCGGTATTCTATTATATTTATATATTATTATAAGATGGATCTTGTCTTAAGTAAGTTTCAAGCACGTTAAGACGATGTATTATAATTAATCCTCGACTGTGTGCGCCCGGCAACATGGCCGCGGGGTACGGATTGTGGGTCTTACAACTTTGCTCTTCGAATATGAATTGCCTGTATAATTTTATTTGTAATCTCTACAAGTTATATTAAGGCTCTATCAAATACTGGATGGTAGAAAATATAATAAACATTCTTAATAAATAATCTATCCTGCACCTTTCTATGTCACAAATATATTGTTAGAATAAACGACAAAATTTTCTTCGAAAAAATATAGATCCACTTTATGACAAAATGACGTCGCAGCAGACCATTGATGTGCGTGTTAAACATCGTTCAAACAAAAACGTTTAAACATTTATTCAGGATATTCTTCCTGAACAAATGTTTAAACGTTTTTGTTACAATATCAGAATATGTAAAAATTGCTTTTGAACTACCTAATGAAAATATACTTATAGGTAAACAGAAACGGGCAAGGTAATTAATATCCATATTCATGAAATAATAACGATATACTTATATCATGTCACATCATCACGCCAAGTCCCTTACGGGGTAGGCATAGAGAGTAGAGCGTCAGTTCTCTCAAGAATACAATAATGCCAGTCACACCATTAAACAATTACCTTAATTCTTCTTAAGTATTTGTACGAGGTACCGTTCGATCTTTTGATACAAGTAAATTCTTGTGAATGTGTTTTGTCCATACCGTATAAGTGCAAGCTTTAGTCTCGTGAGTAGCACATAAACTGTTCTCTGAATGTCGGACATAGAATTGATAAATCACCTACACGGGTAATTGACACTCACACCACAAACACGCAACTGAAATAATTTCCACAGATTATAATTGGCATTTTCTGGTACCGCGCCTCGCGTCACAAGTTCCAAACAATTTTAATTGAAAACGGTGAAGCACATTATTATGATATGTACCTACGGAAGTTTTCGGATACGTGTCAACCCATATTTCGCGTACTTACCTCCTAATTTAATAAATTAGTATATAACCTTCATGTCATACAACCATTAGCGTACGGTCTTTTGTGTTTCAACAAAATTGCACTAGTAAGTTTAAATAATGATTTTAATAATCACTGTAGGTACATGAATATAATTGTAGTAGCGATATGCATGTTATGTGTAATTGTAAGAGTGATGTACTTAAAAGCTAATGCAGGAATGATGTGCATACGTGTTAATGCGATAGTGATGTGCATGTGTGTAATTGTAAAAGCGATGTTTATTAAAATCATGCATGAGTGGAATTGTAGTAGCGATATGCATATGATACATTCGTGTAGGTACATGTGATGATATTAATTCCTTTATTTCGGAAGTATAATTAAAGGCTAATAATACAAATTAAGGATAACTTTAGTTATTGACAGACTACAAGAAACTAGAAGATAGAGAGTTTTCAAAGTCGATTATAACTGCCTACAGAATGAAGCCAGTTACATATATCAGTTGATAGTTTAATCTCGCTTGGTAAATGTATTTGTGTCCAATCGAGTATTTTTGCTAAATTGCCTCTCAAAGATGCTCTTGGCATTATCGTATAAAATACGCTAGCTGTACCCTGCGATTTCAGCCACGTAGAATTGGATAAATTTTTTTTTCATCCTATGTTCCCGTTATTTTAAGTCTAACGTCCGGCGTCCTATTACGCCATGCTGGTCTGTCGTGATTGATGATATTATGATATATATTATAAACTCTGATGATGATAATATTATAAAATCGCGGTGTACCCGCATAAAAATCGATTTCCTTAGAAATGTTTTTACTAGATTTATTTTCGGGACAAAACATATTCTATGTGTTAATCCAGTTAATAATCTTATCTCTGTGGCAAATTTCATGTTATATTATATTATTTTAAATTTCATTATATTATATGTATATTCAATATGTGGGTACAACCTAATACCTATACACCCTTGCCTACCCCATCGGGGGACCCTTGTGGATAGGCGTGAAGATATGTATATTATTATATATATTCGAGAACATGATTCTAAGCGATTTACTAAGAGGTCAAATGCAGAATATAATAAGGCTCTATGTATTCAAGTCTACATATTCCAGTCGGAATTTCCATTTTATGCGAGAATAAGCGCAATATGAACAGCATTGTGCGTCAATTAACAAAGGCTTTTTTGCGTCGATCTGGGCGCTTTATTTATTCAATGTAATGTTATATCACTAAATATTGTGCAAGTTAGTGCAAGTACTGCAGGTGCTCTGTGCGATCAACAGAGTTAAATTGGATTTACTGACAATTATGTCACGATAACATTATTTTAAACTGAAACTCATGTTACTCGTACTCATAAATGTGCGTTTAGAGTTTATCTATCTATCCAATCAATATTATGAATGAAATCTTTCCTCTTTATAAGAACTAGAAAGTTTATCATTGGAAGTAAGCTCACCAGAGATTTCAGCTAAGCTTTTTGTTTCTCTTAACTGCTTTTTTTCTAAAGCTGCTTTTAATATAAATGTCGGAAGAAGGAAAATTGCCGTACTTGGATCACATCTGTCATGATCTGTCAGATCGCAATGATAGCATTGCTATCGGGATTTCTCGGGATACCGATTTGGAACAAATATTTTATCTGTAAGCAGTTAGTTCCAACAGTTCTTTGTAAATATTGTTAAATGTTGTTATTGTAAATAAAGATCTACAATTGTTGTAGTGCCATCTGTTGTTATAATAAGTAGCTGAACATTAATTCCTAGTATGCCTGCGAGCCTAAGGGTAACGCTAAAAAAAAATTCTGGACTGTGTAAATAATTTTGATCAGAGCAAACCACATGTCTAAGCTCACCAGAGATGTCTATATTTTTATATATACAGCCTTAGTGGCAAATAAGTATACGTCCAGCCTAATGGTAAGCGGTGATCGTAGTCTATGGGTACTAGCAATCTCTTAAGCGTTGCCGTAAATAAAATAATAATAATAATATATCCTCACGCCTTCCCACAAGGGTCCCCGAAGGGGTAGGCAGAGGTGTATAGGTAATACCCACACACCCACTTATGCCGTAAATATAAAGGTATAAAATAGCGCCAGATCTCTCTCTAACGTGGTATCAAATATAATATAATATACCGGCGCTCTAGACTCTCTGCCTACCCCGTAGGGACTCGGCGTGATTATATGTATGTGTATGTATGTATGTATTTATGTAAATATATATTTATACTGACTATATATATATGTGGCAAACATGCATGCAAACCGTAATGGTACTCAGTCACCCCCGCCTGGAATATACAAAGGACGGGTCGCGCTTCTGCCAGCACAGCCAATCCATGTAGACTTCTGGAAACCTAACTCATCGCAGGAACAATACTACCCAGAAGCAGTGCCATTTGGCTGCGATATTCTGTAGGTTGAATGAATATTAAAACACCATGAATATTCAATGTTATCCGAATCGTTTACCAACTGAGTACCTTTTTTGTTTTGTAGCTCGCAGCACGAGTACCGGGAACTTTCGTTCCATAAGCGCTTAAGGTTGAGATTAATAGAGGGCCTTACTCCAGGCATATTAAGTAGGTATATATTCATAGCCGACTTATTTATATCTTTGATCTTTTATGAGCCAGTGCACTAACTACGAAAGTAACGCTGTCATGATGTACAGATGTCCAAAGTCGTGCAAGCATTTTGGACCAATAAAGTTTACAGTTGTCGGCCTTTTTTTGTATATCACAAGAGTGGTATAAAAATGGGCCATATGCTTGTTTGCCACTCTTGTGGTACCTATATACGCTCTGTATATATGTATATATCAATCTATAACGCCTATTTACGCTCGCTAGACCGAACTACGCGTTGCCACTTTGTGATCAAATATTTACTATTTTGGCATCATAATGGGACTAATCCCTCTGCCAACACAATTTAACAATCATCCCCCAAGGAGCTGATTATTGGCGACTTTATTCATCATGCAGGAGCACAGAAAAATAGTATTATTTGGCTTCGGACTAAGTACCTAGAGGTCCTGCCCCAGTCGCCCCAGAGCCCTAGCTCCAAATCGAACGGGAAACCCGTTATGCCTTACCTCTCTCAAAAGACAATTGTGTCAAAATATCGTTCTTAACACAACGTTAAACCTTTACCACAACGTTGGTGTGCTTGCTCGTTCCATGTAGATACAACTCACTTATGGATGTATTGATGTGGATGTACTCACAGCATTGCGAGAGCGTAAATTACAAATTCCAATGTGCTTTGTCCACTGGCAGCACCAAAGGCCTAGATAAATACAGGTAGGAATGGGAAATTACTACAGCTTGGGTGGATAAACTTGTCTGTTAATCTATACCTAATAAGTATAAACGATTCCGGAAACACGAAAATGTTATATATTTTCGGCGACGTGATCCATTACTTGTACAATTAAATACCCATTAAGGATAAACGACTTTCTCCGTGTAAAAACAAGTTTTCCCTTTAATGTAAGAGATAATAATTACTGTTAGTTAATTACGCGTGTAGTGTAAGTAATCATAAATTCCCGTAATTGTACCTACGCTCTCCCACCAAATGGCGTGACCATTCGACGGGGTGGCGGAGGGCGGGCGGCCCCCATACAGGGTACACACTACGTAAGTACATACTCGTACCTCTCGAGTAGTGCTCACACACTGCCCGCCCTCGATGTTCATGGGTTCATGACCCTTGAGCGACACATAAAAAGAAAATACCTAAATAAATATAAGCCCAGTTTTATACAATCCATCATTGCTATTCTCATTCGGAATTCTTTTTCGATATTGTACACTTGCGAGCAACTATATTGCCAACGTTTTTTTGGAAAACAATAGAGTTGCTTAATTTTATAGAGAACGAGTTCTACCCTTTCTGCCTACCCCATTAGTAGCTCTACGTGGCGATATGTATGTAAAGATAAAATTAATACTTATCTTGTGTATAGGTAGTAGCTACCCACTTTCCGCCAGAGATATAATAAGGTGCTATCGTGACAGATGGCGAGTCCATTTACTACTTCGGGGACCCTTGTGGGAAGGCGTGAAGAATATATCTTTAGTAGTATTATTGTTAAGAATAAAATGTATTTTATAAAGACAATTCTTGAAGTATAATTGTAACAGCCCGTCATCAGCGTACCGTCAGCACCGAAGGTGTTGGTAACACCACCCACTTTTCTACATCGATTACCACAGTAGCATTAATTATGATTATTAAGTTCCAGATATTTGTTTCGCTCAGTTTCAGACCACTACAGTGCTTGAAAACTCATTGTGCGGTCGAAACCCTGAAACTTTTCACATTGTGATTACGAAAAGGGTACATTGTTGTTACTCCCAAGAATGTTTTAATTACAATGTTAATAATTAATTTAAATTAATGCACACTCCAAGGCGATTAATTGCGACCGCGACTGGGGTGTGTAAGTACGTCTTATACAGTGCCTTGGAAAACGGGTCAGTTGTTTTTAAATATGGCGCCATGAAAGTAAGGCAATATATAAATAAAATAACAACATTCTACGTTGACAAATTTCTGATATTATTTTTGCCAAAAAATCTGCTGTAAATTTTTATATGTTATTAATATATTTTTGTGTTTTCTGCAAAAAAACCTATAAAACCATGTTTCGTGGTAAATATTACAACCTTTAATAATGTTGACATGTTGTTATTTTGCTATTTGTTTTATTCCAACGTCATGAGGATATATTCACAACACCCAATAACTTTTAGAAGATATATGTTCTATTTGCTGAGACATCCTGTATTGCGGGTACCTACCCTTATTGTGGCAATCTCGCTAGGGCGGGGCGGAGAACAGCTTCTTACGAAAATAATAAATCGTTCCCGGGAATAATACTCATGTAGGAATAACTTAATGAAAGAAAATACGTGTATTATATGTAATATTATACGAGTTTTATATTGTTTTATTACGAACTTTTAATACATTATTCATGACTGTCCTTTTTTTACTTTAAAAGTTTGCGTTTAGCCTTGTGGTAAGCGGTTCCCGCAGACTGCAGGAATCTTTAGAAGCATGTGGCGACAGAGTGGCTAAGTATATTCCAAGCTCGAGCATCAGTGGTCTGTACGTGGTCAGTCTAAAGTTAGCTATAGTTCTTAACCAAATCACGAATGTAACGTTGAAAAAAAAATTAATGAAACCACGTTTATATTTTTTTTATATCCTCACGCCTTCCCACAAGGGTCCCCGAATGGGTAGGCAGAGGTGTATAGGCAATTCCCACACACCCACTTTCCGCCAGAGGTATATTAGGTACTTAATCTGTAAATCCCACATCTCTCTCTGAAAGTCTGAATTGCGTTTTAAATCGCTGGCATCGACTAGATGCCAATTAAAATCACAATTCATCACCTCACTCGTAAAAAACTATAAAGTGAAGTACTCAATTTAATTATTCTTTTCACAGTTTTTCTCTCACAAATAAAATATACTTTGCTGGGAGCTCCGACCCCATCCTTTATAAATAACCTATTTGGTTAAGTTTTTCAATCATCATCATATTTTTACATTAGTTAATGGGTACCTTTTGGAAGGGATTTTCATTTCAAGATCGAAACCGCTATTTTCATTTGCTCGTGGGATAATACAGACCGAGCTCTCCATTAAATGATTTACAACACAACTAGTTCAGTTAAATCTCAGTTAAATAAATACCTACTATTTATATTCCACAGACCATTTTCAAATGTATCTAAAATGTATTTTATCTGTTACATACGCTCACGGAGTAGGTAGAGAGAATAGAATGCCAGTCCTGTCGGACCTATTTTCCTTCATCCACATTAATTTCTCTATTCATACATTCGATTCGAACTTTTAATCGACTGAATCTGTAATGTAACTTTAAGTTGTAGGCTACTACTGCTAAGACTACTCGCCTGCATAAACGTTGCAATCTGTGAGAACTAGCGTAGCGTTAGTAGAAGTCGCCAAAACGTTGGCGGTGATGAGATAAATATGTAATTTGATACATTATTATCAAATTCAACATGAAGCAGGAACCGCTCACTCAGAGGAATATTTTACCTAGTGTCGCAATATTATCATATTTCGTACTTTATAAGCGGGAGTAATGGGGCTCATGTTCCTGGCTCCCCTTGTCTTCACAATTATGTCGTGGTGTATCAGGTGTCGTCCTGGTGTAAAGGATACGAGCGTGAACTGCGAGAGAACGAGCTTTAGGGGTACCAAAAGTAATGTTTGTAATTAATCTATACTAATATTATAAAGTAAAAAAAAAAAAAAAGGAAAGGTTTGTATGTAAGTATGTTTGTAAGGAATTTTAATGCTACATTATCATTGATTAATATAAGCTATTTTAATTGCAAGAAAAATTTTTTAAGGCAAAAATAAAAGTCCACCCGTGCGAAGCCGGGACGGATACGCAAGTATTTCATATAATACTATGTTTTGTTTATTTTGCTTTGTAAAGCTCGTGGTGTGACTAATCACTTAACTTCAGAAAAAATCATTGATACAGTTGGGATTCGAACTTGCAATCTTTGTGTTGCAGACAACTACGCGAACCACTCGGTCACAACGGCTCAAAATTCATTTTATTTTCCGCTAATTTCGGCATTTTCGGACGAAGTGTCAGCGGCCGGGTCGACCAAGATGAATTTTAGGGAGGAATCGCGTGATCCTTGATATATATGATGCCGATTTATTGGTGTCAAGATCCAGCACTTGCGCGCGAGACATCTGTAACATGAGCCGATCCTTGTATATTGTTAAGCTAGCGGTCCGTCCCGGCTTCGCACGGGTGGACATAAGGTTTATTTTTATAAAAGAAAATATAGCCTATGTCACTCAGGGTGAATGTAGCTTTCCAATGGTGAAATAATTTTTCAATACCGTCCAGTAAATTCGGAGCCTATTCAATACAAAAATACTTACATACAAACATACTCACAAACAACCATACTTACATACAAATCTTTCCTCTTTATAATATTAGTATAGATGACACTTAGCGAGTGTGTGAGTTATTATTATTTCCTTTAAGTAAATTGGCGCTCTATTCTCTCTGCCTACCATATTAGGGACTCGGCGTGATGATATGTATGTATATATGTAAATTAATGAAAAAGCTTTAATTGCTATTTAACCATAGTTATAATAATATTTATTACTGCCGAATGTTAAAATGTTTAATTAGTCACACCACGTGCTTTACGGTGAGGGAAAACATCGAGAGGTAAAACCTGCATACGTCTGAGAAGTAATTCAAAGGCGTATGTATGGTGTCGTGTGTATGCGATTTTAAATTTTAAATGACTTCAAATTAGTACAGTAAATATATCCGGTTTGTTTTAAAGAAATTATAAAGAAATAAATGGATTGTCACCATAATTATTTTATCTCCTCCATTTTATTTTCACCTTCATGTTTATATCACTTGAAATAGTTTTGAAATACATCCCCCAGGCTTCTCAAAGCAAAATGAAGAGCTGCGGAAAATGTAAAATGAAAAATCTCACGGGAAATCTTACTAGAATCGAGTTTAGAGAGAGAAGAGTACTTAGGAACGCTTTATTAGCTATTCGAGATATTTTCCCAACTGACAACCTTTTCTTTTTGCAGGTTTTATACCGAACTTATACGCCGGTCGCTTTAGTTCGAGTCTGACCTCAATATAAAATTATATGGGCTTGACTAGATTATGTGTATAATATTAAGTACCACATGTAGTTATGGGTATCTGTAAAAGTTCTTGATTTTTTTTTATACTACCGGAGTGCCAAACAAGCATGCGGGCCACCTGATGGGAAACGGCTACCATAGCCTATTTACACCAACGATACTGAAGTACACTTGCGCGTTGTCACTCTATGTTCTAAAAGTTATACTGCATGCATAGTCTTGATGCATCGTGTATACCTTTTTTTCCGAGGGGACGTCCGTCCGTCTGTCGTAAATGTTTTTTTATTTAGTAATCATCTTGAGTCTCAATCCTAAATAACCAACACTCAGATGAAAATGGATATCTAAAT
The DNA here is from genome assembly GCA_016069955.1 of Drepana arcuata. Taxonomy (NCBI): domain Eukaryota; kingdom Metazoa; phylum Arthropoda; class Insecta; order Lepidoptera; family Drepanidae; genus Drepana; species Drepana arcuata. Next base: position 217,294 of record JACCPG010002496.1, on the reverse strand, counting down.
GTATCGCAATTTAATTATGTAGACTAATATTATAGACGCTTTAGTATTCAGGTTTTGTTCTGTAATAAATCATTATCATATTTTCTATTCCAGATAATCTATATTTGTGCAAAATTACATCAAATTCCTTCCAACAATCTGTCGTGATTGAGTAGCAAACATTTATCCATCCATCCAAACTTTCAAATTTGTAACATTATTATTAGTTTAGATATAAAGCTTGGTTTGCAATTTCCTGAACTTTATTGGCTTTCATAAAACAGGCTTACAAAGTCGCTGGATCGTGAAACTAGGGCGGTCAAGGCAATGACACGATAAACTTGGCTTAAGGAATACGAAAATGGCTCCTTTGCAAGTTATAAGATTTGAGGTGTCAATTTGTACAAAATAAATTGATGGCATATTTTCTTACAACTTTCTTCCCACAATATTTTATTTTATTTTACTTTATTGACACACCAACAGTTCATAGGCAAATGTTACTTAAAGGTATTGCATAACTATAATACAGACTAGCCTACTCACTAATGACAGATGTGAGACAGCTAATACAGAGTAGGTAATTACTTAACACAGATAACAATATTAATAAAAAGTAGGTTGACAGATATCTTACAATAACACATAACAAATGTGAATACATAGAGTATTCATGGGAATATATGATGTGAAATAATTTGAAATTTTAGATAATTGCTATTAAGCTAACAATTGTTTGGGCCGAACTGAAATACGGGCCGCTTTAGATAAGCATAGTTTGTCGCTTCCATTGAGCCAGAGAATCAAAATTAAGGTCAATATGTTCATCAATATATATTCATGCCTCACCACAAGAGTCATGTTTTCCTTGTTTAAAGCACTTTATGACCTTACCATCGATGCTGGTCGTAATACCAGAGCCTAACAGAGCCTAACAGAACCTAACAGGTTAATTGATCCTCCCTATTAACATACATACACGCCTCTTTCCCGTAGGGGTAGGCAGATACCACTTCTTTCCACTTGCTACGATCCTTACATACTTCTTTCGCTTCGTCCACTTTCATTATTCTCTTCATACATGCTCTTCGGTTTAGGGTAATCTTGACCTGACCTTTTTTCAAGACGTCCCTAATTTGGTCTAGACACGTCCGCCTAGGTCTACCTATTCCAACACTTTCATTCACACTCGCCTTATACACTTTTTTCGTCAATCGTTCTTCATTCATTCTCTCGACATGGCCAAACCATCCTTTATATATTCTTTATGCATACCTTTCTCAATTTTTGTCACTACATCTTCTTTCAGACCACAACGTTTCCTTATTAAGTATATAGATATATATATCTCCCTATTAAGAACGCTATAAAACTTTTATGTCGTTTTATTTTCTTCAAGGGTCCTCTACTAAGAGATAGGCAGACGGCATTCCCTATTCACTGATATATTAAGTAGCCAACATGATAGATGGCGATTTACATGCCGTTTTTCAAGCATAACTATACATACCTATATTTAGATATATGTCTTTGTGAAGTAGTAGGTAGTTAGTGGGTAGCAGTAATCATAGGCTCTTTTCGCTGCAAATGCTAAAAAAGTTTATGAGACAAATATATCTCTAAATGATATATTTATTATAAGTTCGAATCCCGCCTGTACCAATTAGTTTTTCTGAACTTAAGTACAGTGATTAGCCACACCACGAGCTTAACGGTGAAGGAAAACATCCAGAGGAAACCTGCATACGTCTGAGAAGAAATTCAAAGGCGTATGTATAGTCGTGCTCGAGTAACGGCGATGGACTCGCCATCTGTCACGTTGGCACCTAATATACCTCTGGCGGAAAGTGGGTGTGTGGGTATTACCTATACACCTCTGCCTACCCCTTCGGGGACCCTTGTGGGAAGGCGTGAGGATATATTATTTTTATTTTTATATTTAGAGATATATTTATCTCATAAACTTTCTTATGTACACGCGTTTGATTGTTTCTTTCACCGTAAAACTCACGTCATGACTAATCACTGTAGCTATTGAACTCTTTATCGAGTACTAGTGACCCGCCCGGCTTCACACGGGTTCAAAAGATAATAATGGATAATGTGAGTTATCCTTTAGAGATACGTTTATACCATCGCGGACTTTTTTTATCGATCTTTCAAGAAAGGTATACAATTCCGTAGTACATTGATTTCTTCTATCTCGTCAGGCTTAGCCAGCGTTAGCGATTTAAGCGCACAAAAACATGTTTGTTACATCACATTACAAATCGTTGAATTTTTCGACTTTTCTCTACTAAAATATTTATGTAAACCTTCATCGTGAATCACTCATACTTTTAAAGGATCTAAGCGAACAGATTGCGGAAGCGACTGCATTTTATACTATGTAAAGATAACAATTATTTTTTTTTAAGCCACAATGGTGACAAATATAGACGCGAGTCGCCTGATGGTAAGCGGTTACCGCCGCCTATGGACGCTTCTAACATGGGTATCCACCCGCGCCTTGCTGACGCTGCAGGACCCTCTTCATACCCTTCTTGAAGAACCACATGCTGTACTCTCTTGGTAAAACTCAACGGGGAGTTCATTCCACAGTCTGAGCGTTCATTAATACATATCTACATACCTACATATCATCACGCCGTGTACTATTACAATAATAAGCCATAGTAGCGTAGCGGTATTTTCCTGTGCTAAGTCTTACTTAAGTCTGCAAAGAGAACTCCAGTTAATCCTAGCGGATTTGCTCGCCCTGGGATTTCGCTTTTTACTATGCAAGAATACTAGCATTATATAAGTACATAGTTAACGAATAAGGATGCATGTTGTCTGCAATTAGTGCAGCAGCTGCATGACTTAAAGTGGATATTCAATTGCTAAAATAGCTGCATCACTTGGTATTACCCGCCATGGTACGTTGGCTTTATCATTACTGGCTTGACAATCATTATTCAAGAGCACTTAGAGGCAGATTTAAATATGTTATACACATGTCTCTCGAACACCCTTAAATATCATTAGTGGTTTGAATTCTTTCGTAGACACTGTTAATCATGCCTTTTGCGTCACAAGTCCGTAAATTTTGGTAAAAACGTTCACATTTTGAATTTCCAGTTCAAACTACCATACCTTCCATACATAACATCACATCACGGACTGGGCAGACAAAATAGAGCGCTAGTTCTCTCATCAGTCTGTTCTTATGTACATGCTCGCCAGTCTAACAAATATTTCAAACCCATATTTAATCAAACTCTATTGAATGGTTTAGAAATGAAAACGTCGTCGGTATAATGATGATCATTATAAGGTCGACAAAGCGCAAGAGACACAAGCCACGTACTTTCATCCTATTTGCGATCAGCCTTTCATCTCGTTCAACATTATAAGATTTCAAACATTCTGTTACTAAATGTCAAAACCACAATATCAAAGTTTCACACTCTACGAATAATAGCAGTTTTGGGACAAAAGCTCTCAAACGCACGCGTTCCATTAAAATGAGAGTCTGTTAGGGGTTGTATCTATTTATGGAGGCTTTTACATAGTCTCTCGGGAGTTCCATATAACTGCAGCCTTAATGGTTACGAACTGTAGAAATGTAAAGTAACTACGTAGTCGCAAAAATATGTAAACCTCATTTTGTTTTGTGCACGTGAGTTGGGCATTCGAAAGATAATAATTCTTATCTTAATATATCCTATAGGAAACCTGAACGTTTGACAAATTCAAAGGCGTATGTATAGTCGTGCTTGAGTAACGGCGATGGGCTCGCCATTTGTCACGTTGGCACCTAAAATATATCTCTGGCGGGCACTACCTACACACCTCTATCTACCCGTTCTTGGACCCCTGAAGGGAAGGCGTGAACACAATTTTTCATCTAACTATTCTTAGATATATCTCAGGTCTCGTAACGTAACCCGTATGGTTATTCCTGATGAATTGCCAGCATCAACTTGACAGGTCTTAGTTGGCCACTTCATCATTATGTCAATTGACCCGCCTCGATGAGCAAACAATGACTAATGATGCTACGGTGGCCCCGTGATGGGTGACCGTGATATGAGGTGAGCCTCTTTGTCTTCCGTCCGAGACTTGTGTGTACATACGCTTCTATATATTTAGCTTATTATTATTTATTATTTACTTATTACAGCCAATAATATGAACTTACAGCTAAAAAGCCAACACGTGCATACCTTAAAATTATGTACTAGGAACAACTTTAAACATAAATTACAAAGTTTAAAACAAATAAGATACACACGACTTGAATGATGACCATCGGTCTAGTGGTCAGAGCTGCTCACTGCACTTCAGGGTTCGATTCCTGCTGTGATGAACACGAGTTACTTTCCCTTGCTTAAACTTATCTTGATATCATTTTATCTATCTTTTTAGCATAAAGCAAAGGCGCACCCCTGAGGCACATTGAAGGAAGGTAAAATCGATGAAAAACACGGGTGTACGTGGCGTGAGCTTTAAAAATAAGGCTGTGAATTCTTATCCCGCCTTCTCCTTTAGCTTAGTCATGACAGGTTTTGAAATCCAACTTCACGCTTTCCCACAGGGATCGCTGAAGGTTCTTCAAAAGTGTTCTTGTCGTTGGAAACATACGTACCTAAACGTAGGTGTCGACATAACAAATGGCAAGTCCGTCACCATTTCTTAAGCACGAAAGTGCGTACATGCCATTTAATGTAGAAGTCCATAGCCAAATAACACAATTTCTTGTGTTGTGTTCCTATGCGGTGAATAAGGTTTCCAGTAATGAGCTCCTTGGGGAGGGGGGAGGATTGTTACATTATGTTGGAAGCAGAGGGATTAAACCTGCTGCCATCACACTATAACTCTCCGAACACAGAGTAGCAACGCGCAAGTGATACTTCGTGAGCGTAAATAGGCTGCGGTAACCGTTTTTCATCGGGTGGGCCGTATGCTTGGTTGCCACTCTTGTTGTATAAAATATATATATATATCTTCTAGAATGTAGAATGCCTCACGATGATTTCACTTCTCTTACACATTCATTCACCGTAAACATCGTTGTGTGGTGAATTGCCGTACTGTAGTTTAGAAAAAACGTGTTATTACATACCCTGAACTGTTGCTTTCGCAGGCACATATATTTCACAATAGCGTTCTTTTTTTGCATCCATTTAAAGCATTGTATATTATATAAACATATACCTAAACTATAACTATGAACCTAAAACTAAAAATCTTAAAAAATATAATATAATAACTAAAATATATTATTAAAAGCAGTCCCTTTTAATAATATATTTTAAGGCAAAGTTCCGAAGATACTGGCGTTCTTATATTTATTAGCGAATTAGTTTCGATAGAATTAGTTTCCACTTCGGTAAACCGAAATAATGTTATATTGTCAAAGGGGATAAATGTTTCGAAGCGAGCAAGCCTGGAATCAAGGATCGGATCAGAATGTTTAGCGGTGGAATTTGTTAGCGTCCCCCAATTGTTATTTGTTTCACACGAGGTGTTCAGGCAAGATGCGAATTGTTTTAAATCCAATGTAATAAGAAAATATCACGAATAGAAAATATCGTGTTCTTTCAATTTCTGTTACTCATACAACGTGCCAATACTATCTTCTTTGAATGTGACAGAATTTTGGAACATTTATTCGTTCTTCTAGGTTTTATAATATTATAGTATTTCCGTGATTTGATTTTATGATATGAATTGATGATAGTACTTAATAGCAAAATAAATACACCACTTGATAGCATATAAAGCAATCTTATGTTCTCTTCTGTATATTATCTTCTTTCCCTATTCTTTGCCATACCGATGACATATTAAGGGTTACCTACTTCTTTGATATATTTACAATAACAACAATTAACAATATTTACAAAGAACAGTTGAAACTAACTACTTACAGATAAAATACTTATATACTATATGATACTTCTTATATTATAATTTACTAGCGGTTCGTCCCGGCTTCGCACGGGTGGATATAAGATTTTTTTTATAAAAGAAAATATAGCCTATGTTACTCAAGGTGAATTTCGCTTTCAAATGGTTAAAGAAGTTTCAAATCGGTCCAGTAGTTTCGGAGCCTATTTAAAACGTACATACATACAAATCTTTCCTCTTTATAATATTAGTATAGATATAATTCATATATTTTAATTGTAAAAGTAACCTATTCATCTACATATTCATACTAATAAAAATGAAGTAGTTTATACTTAACAAATTGTAACAAATTTTGGCACAGAGATAGATAGGGTCGGCAACGCGCGGGTGATACCCTGGAGTTGCTAGCGTCCATAGGCGGCGGTAACCGCTTACCATCAGGCGGGCCGCATGCTTGTTTGCCACCCAAGTGGTATAAAAAAATTATAATAATATAGGACCTTAGAGATTTATATATTCTACATATAATAAAGTGAAGGGGTCGTGAAATAGGGCTTTGAATGCGAATCAAACGTTTGTACTAACTCTATGCAGTCGAAGTAGCGGGCACCAGCTATATAGAAAGATTCTTCAGAGCCAGAGTCACGGCCAACATTTAGTATACAATATTATGGCTCTCCTTCAATACATTTTACTCGTACGGAATATGTCACGTGCTCTACATAACTCCAACCAAACTATCTCCTTTGACATGCCGTTCTGAAGACCTCAGGCGCGCAATGTTTGACATGGCCTATTTAATAGTTACAATTGTACTGTCTACAAATAAAAATATTATGTGATTATTAACTTACTAGCCGTGGTGGCCGAGTGGTTCGAGTTCGAATCCCGACTGTACCAATGAGTTTTTCTGAACTTAAGTACAAGATTAGTCACACCACGAGCTTAACGGTGAAGGAAAACATCGAGAGGAAACCTGCATACGTCTGAGAAGAAATTCAAAGGCGTATGTATAGTCGTGCTGGAGTTACGGCGATGGACTCACCATCTCTCACGTTGGCAGCTAATATACCTCTGGAAAGTGGGTGTGTGGATACTACCTATATACATCTGCCTACCCCTTCGGGGCCCCTTGTGGGAAGGCGTGAGGATATATTATATTTTTTTTTATTATATAACTTACTAGCCGAGACCTGTGGCCTGTGGCTTCACTCGCGAAAATTAGATTATCTATAAGTATAGTAACAGACATATAATATATCTTCACGCCGTCTCACAAGGTTCCCCGAAGGGGTAGGCAGATGTATATAGGTAGTATCCACACACACACTTTCCGCCAGACATATTTCATTTTATTTTTGAATATATCTCTATTCCAAATTTCAACCAATTCTGATAAACCGTTCTGGCGTGATTGAGTTACAAACATTCACCCATATCAGTATAAATAGCTTAAAATAAACCATACCACGCACACGTCAGCGATGGGGTATGCACAGGATAACACCAAGCTTTCGCCTAAGACATACGTGAGCTTAAGACTCACCATCTGGCACATTGGCATTCAGACATGCAAACGAGTATTTCAGACTCACCGTCACACTGGCATCCAAATATTTAGGACGAAAGGAGATTGTTATAATCACTTTGTCTTCCCTGTCGGTGATTTTAGAAGTGTGAAGATAAGGTGAAGTGACTTGAAAATACAATCAATTAACCAGGAATAAAACAAGCCATCATTTTATTTGACAATTAAATTTGTCAGAGTAAATTGCTCCTTGTTAACGTTAATTGAATCCCTGGGGAAATATTTTTCCTAAGCTTCACAAGTTATGTTTGTAAATGAAGAAGATTAAACAATTGTATCTTTATAATTCATTTCACTTAGTTCAATTTTAAATTCTCAGACATTCACCCGTTCTGATGACATACATATGTACCTACATATCATAACTTCGAGTCTCTCGCGGGGTAGGCAGGGAGAGTAGAGCACCAGGCCTATCTAGACTTACATACCTCTTTCGCTTACGCTGATTAATTTTCATAAATAATTAATAATACTAACTTAATAATTACTTAATAATAAAAAAAAACAAATGAACGAGAGCTTTCGATATTAAATTCGGTCGTTAATCACATAAGACCAGGCGAACAGTGATTGGCTTTTGTCGAATTGGAATTCAATTCACATTATACGCAATACCAAATCGAACACGTACATTGAAAGCGGTTAGAGTTCAATTTAAATTGATATTGAGTAAAATTTGCTTTTTGGTCTCATGGTTCATAGATCGGCGACCTTGATTGCGCCCTCGGGGAAAGGGCTTTGTTCTCGCATTCATTATTTTTTTAACATGGCAATCATTAATTCAGCCTTTTTGATGGGATGTAATTATGGTATCCTATAGGCGCTGGCAATACCAGAGGTAGTCGTTTGTTGCATACTTAATAGATAATACAAGGCGAAATAGTCTTAGCACTATAAGAAGTGTATTGAAAACATCGTCCGAAAAAGTTCGCTGACCTGATTGACGCTTTTGATTTGATTACATTAGTCCCAGGTATAAATAAAATATAATTTAACGTGGTATATAATTTGATAAATAAATATATTTATACACGCTATCACAAAAGCGTAGGCAGAGATGTTTAAATAGTACCTACCCACATACCCACCTTTCGCCAAAGATAATAATTGAAATTCTCATTGAACACAACACAATTAAAATGGTAGAATATATAATAAACGGGCGCTATTGAAGCGAGCTGTTCAGTATTGCAATTAACACAGTCTGGATTGTGGATTCGTCTCATTTTAATTGTAATGAATCTAGTCGGGCTTTTGATGTAAGTAATTGTTCATCAATCAACCGGTGTTGATTGCGAGGCTCATATTTCATCTTACCTATTTATTGTTGATGATTTTGGTGAATATATCTATGTACTAATTACGATGACAAATGTTTGAACGGACCCAATGGGCAATACGCCAGCAAGCATTGCAACGTAAATTGCGTACATGTATAAACATAAAATAATTGTAGTATTATAGATACTTTAAATTGTATCGGAAGGTTTAAGAACACAATTCAAAAATGACTAAATTAAAAACGTTACATGTCATTGCAAAAGTAGGTTTTTTTTATACTCAACACTTTTTAATCACAACTTCAAAATTGAAAAAAAAAATATTTTTTAAAAAAAAATGGTAGGTAACCTTCGCAGGAGATACCATAGCCATAAATTCCTGAATGCTTCAATTTGTGTAACGTGGAGGTTTAATAAAATCTAAGCGCCTGTCATTAGGTTTTGCGAATTGTATTCCGTGATATCCATTGATGCTTATAGATAATAATTACGCTGCTTCGTTGATAGTCTGAGCTGATGGCTTTACATTCTCTCAAAGGCTCGTGTCCCATATATTTAAATGAGCTTTAGAAAAATATTGCAATATTATTCTTTAGTTAGAATATTAGTTTGAAATATCTCGCGGTGTCTAGCGCAATGGTACATCAACTTCGGAGAATTGTGTTCAAATAGTTGGCTGATATTGTTGGATCTAGTTAGCTTAGCAAGTCTAAGTAAGACTTAGTAAATACAATTGCTCGGATAAATTCTTGTGCAAACACCAATATTCAGGGGTTCATTTGAGGCTGTGCCAGTAACGTCGCTTGTGAACAAGCATGTTCAGTGCATATAATAATAAATGATAACGTTTTAAAGCTTACATGTAATTCTGTCGCGGATTTTTGGCAGTTTTTTTACACATACATATCATCACGCTGAGTCCCTAATGGGATAGGCAGAGAGAATAGAGCACCATTTTTTTCTAGCGTTGCATACCATTTTCGCTTCGTCCACATTCATCAGTCTCTTTTTATATGTTCGCCGGTTTCCAGTACTGTTGATGTTCCCGTCCATAAGTGTCCGTAAGATTTGATTCGTTTTATATATATACCCTTAAAGTGACAAACAAGCCCGCGGTCTGCTTGATGGTAAGTGATTACCACGGTAACCACGGATGATGACGTAACAGCTGGCGAGTCAGCCATTTCTCAAGCATTACGCCTGTCTGGGTGAAATTTGCATACATTTGAGAAGACTTAACGTCTTTATGTATAGTACCTATGTTGTGTAAATGATTTCTATACTTAGGTTACTTTACATGCAATACATTTATTTGATATTTATTTGAAGAAATTTAATTTAATATGTAAATCTGTTTGATCTCCCTGTACGTCATGACAGAAACCATTGCTTTGATCTGACACTTCTATGTAAAGCCTTAGTTATGGAAATTAAATATTTGTTTCATGTAATTATCCCTCGGGAAGATACCAAGAACCCAGAAAAGCATGAAGCTCTACTTTAGTTACAATTAATTTGTTCATAAGTATTTTTATAGGGTCCGGAATAAAACTAAATATTTACCGAGTACGACCCTCCGAGACCGGCCTTGAAATTTTAATTAAAAACCAACCAAGTGTGGATAGAGACTAGCGTACCAAAGGTTCTCTATCCGCCTTGTTACTTCATGGTTTTTGTCAATAAATTATCAACGAGATATCATTCATAGACACAACTATTCCCGAGAGACAACCATTCTGGCAATCTCTAAATTTTTATAGGCATTGTCATTGAATCGCATAAGCATTGCCATTTTCATATGGCGATTTTAATTTTTTTTACCGCAAATTTTATTTTATTAAGAATTGAATAATTTATATTAGATTTTTATTTTAAATTTTGTTATTAAATTAGATCAAATCACATATTACAATTATCTTCATCACAGACTTCGACTATATTGTCTGTGTCGCACGTGATAAATATTTTTTTCTTCTTTCTTATGATTCAATATATATGAGGGAGAGGGGGTAGAGTAATACAATATTTATGAATTTAACCCGGCAGTAACCGCGGGGTACGGTTATTGAAATATAAACATATCTCCAAGAGTTGTCAGAATACAAGGTGAATTCTGACTAACCATGAATATGATACGACTTTTCAAAAATAATGGAGGATGAAACAAATTGAGATCATGACATTCAAAGAATATATATTATATACAATATACAAGTGTATATATCAGTGTTTATATACGCCATCAAATATTTTATTTATCATTTATGAATTTACAATCATATTAACATCAATTTTCTATTTATTTTTTATATTAGGTGTATCAAAACAAAAACACTCTAAACATATCATATACCTTAGAATTGACACCTAGACGCGACGTTCTTGTTCCAAACAACTTATTGTAATAACAGCTTAATACATCTTGAAAAGTTTTTGATACCCGTATTTTGCAAATTACCGAAGTTTTCAACATTTAATTTGGCATAAGCAAATTCTCGAATATTAAATAGGTCGTTAAGTATATTTGCTTGAAATGGTTTCCAATGATTTGTTTAATAACAAGGAGTTTCTTTCATAATGGATTCCGCTATATTGGCTGTGAAAGGAAAAAGCCAACGCCACTGGCATTTATTACATCGGCGGACAAGTCTTTGATTGATTAAATCATTGTTAGCAGTAGGATAGACCTAATTTATTTGTGACTAGCTGCGCTCTGCGGTTCCAGCCGCGTATTATTAGACTTCATTGGTTGTTTTATTTTTTGGAATAAAACAGATCCTATGTACGTTTCCAGCTTAATATATATAGTTTTTGTTTGTTATAGTAATTGTTATCTTATAAATAATTGTGTTTATTTTATCCAGTCAATTGTCACACCTACCTTTTTTTATATCTTATCTCTCTCTTTACTTGAGTTGCTTGGTAGAAATCGCTTTTGCGATAAGGCCGCCTATTGTGCCTATTACATGTTGTTCTTTGTGTTCTGTCATACTGTTGTATTGTATTGTCTTACTTTATGTTTTGTAGATGTGTGTGTGTACAATCTTACTAATATTATATATGTGAATGTAAGTTTGTTTGTTACGCTTTCACGTAAAAACTATTAGAAGTAACATAGGATACTTTTTATTGAAAAAAAAAACATATTTACGAAAGATAAAAAAGCCGTCCACGCCGACGAAGTCGCGGGCACAGTAGTGAAATATTTATTTTATTAGATTGACACATAGGATTTGTACCTTGATCTTGTTTTGAAATCAATTAGTTTTTTTATAATAATAATATATCCTAACGCCTTCCCACATGGGTCCCCGAAGGGGTAGGCAGAGGTGTATAGGTAATACCCACACACCCACTTTCCGCCAGAGGTATATTAGGTGCCAACATGACAGATGGCGAGTTTTTTTTGCTATATTTATTTTATTACTTACTGAAATTTGCGCGTCCAAATAAACAAATCTGTACTCTTATTAATGAGTACGTGTACTATTCACCAAATAATTCGGAATTCCAATATGGCAAGCTTTCAGCGCCTATGTTGCTCTGTGGAGCAGATTACCTACACACTTTACTTATTTTAAAGCTGACATAAGCCCGCTTTACCAAGCTTTATTGCTTTAAATCATATTTTACAAGGCGTGATAGAGAAATTTAAGCATTTGATAAAATTAAGCATTTGATGTTATGTTGATGGCGGGATATTAATTATGCCGGGCCGTGTGTTAGAACTTAATAATTCCAAGTACGTTGTGATATATATATAGATATATTAGCAGCCAAAAAATCTTACAGAGTCATTAACCCCTTACACGCTGTACCTCAAAAGTGGCGATGCTAATTCAATAAGCGCATACTTTCTGAATAAGCAGTGCTATTTTTGAGACAGAAAATATTATCCCGAATATACTTATTGTAAACATACTCAAACACTTTTAGATTAGAGAACTTGTGGTAATATATAATCATGCCCGGAAGGGTAGGCAGACAGACTCGTGATAAATGACGAGTCTGTCGTTTTTAGAATGTGAAAATGTCGTTTGTCAAATGGGAAAACCGTTATGCCCTATCTCTCTCCTTCGAATTTTTAGAATTTCGTCCTGAAAAACATCCAGATCTCCGCAGGATGTTTTCCTCCGACGTAAAGCTAAAGGATTTGTTCACACTCAATTACATTAATAAAGGTGGCAAACACATATGTATGGTACCCATTCATAGTCTTAACACGGACCCAGTTGATAAGACAAGTTTGTAAACCTGGATTTAGTGCAGAAATATACATTTGTTGAGAGCGAAGTGTTACAATTACGAAGAATAAAACGGCTTTGTACCGGTCTTATTAAGTCTAATTATACGTACTATTTGTTCGCTTAATCCTTAGTCCTCCAGTTACAGACCAACAAAATGTTGAGTACTCACATCTTCGGATACTCACGGATCTGAAGGGATGGGCAGTGTATCAGCATTGCATGTATATAATAGGCGACGAGTCTGTCACCAATGGCCTAGATGGCGACGAGAGAATGGCGACGAGTCTGTCACCTAGGCCTCCATGGCTGGAGGCCTAGGTCGCCCCATTGGCCGGTTAAGTAGCAAAAGTTCCTGGAACTCCAGCTACCAGAGACAACACAAAAAAAGTCCCCAATACTCAGATATCGTTTTTTGGTCTTTGAATGTCTTCTATGTATTTAGATTTTCAAACCATCGTTTGAAAATCTAAATACATAGAAGACATTCAAATGCTTTAATAAAATATGCTTTGTTAAGCATATTTTAAGCTTTCAGATAAAATTCAAACAAACTCGACATTGGGTGTGACCACGTATAATCATACAAAGCGAATTATACAAGCACATTAGGGTAAATACAGGTACCCGCGATACGACAAGACTTTGTGTTTGAAGCTCGTTTATTAGCTAAGGGACAATGTACAAGCTATTAATTATTTTGCGCTGTAATAATGGCTTTATTACAAAACCTGCTGAAGGTTAACAAACCTTTAATTTAGGAGCCACTTTGCCGTGCGAAAATATTAACTATGAATTTACCGTAAAATTTCAGATCAGCTAGATAACGTATATAAAATAACTTGCGAGCCGCTTTGACATCGTACTTTTCTGTATTAGGGTTATCTCAAAAGGGTCCCCGAAGGGGTAGGTAGAGGTGTAGGTAGTACCCACACACCCACTTTCCGCCAGAGATATATTTTAGGAGATATATTTTAGGTGCCAACGTGACAGATGGCGAGTCCATCGCCGTTACTCAAGCACAACTATACATGCGCCTTCGAATTGCTTCTCAGACGTATGCAGGTTTTCCTCTCGAAGTTTTCCTTTACAAATAAATGATTTTCTTCTTTTTATTCTAATATGAATCTCTAGTTTGACGGGTAGGTTAAAAAAGTCGACCATAACACTGCTATGCGCTTGGAATTACATAATAAGTACCAGTGGTCAACCTATTAATTCGTAAATTTTAGCGTAGGTAGATACGCAAAGCTTGGATCACTTTGAGAGTGGCGACAAAGCCTTAAACCAATCCATAAGCACCAATTACCCATGACCGACTGTTCAATATGCAAACCATGGTCCCTGAAAGCCTTCTGTCTGCCCCCATTTGAGTAACAAAAGGTTAGAATGGGCCGCAGGTCAGCCTAATGCCGACAATTACCCGGGATAGCCGCCTCATCCCATTGCAAAGCAGTATTTTAAATAATGTTTCTGTAAAGTTTTGTAGACTAAATATACAAAGCTTTATTTTCATTAAAGCTTAAGCGGGTACATTCCCAGAATCTAAATACTTTACGAGCTATCTACACGGCATGAAAAAAGACATTATTCGTACGTTCGTTCTCGAAAATCTCAAAGAGTTTTTGTCTTACATTTTGGACACATTCAAATAGCGCCTTTTTTAAAGAATTTTACATAATAACGCCTCTTCCACTGAATGACTAAGAGTTCTAGAACCTATGAACCTTTCATAATAAGTTGCTATTGGTAATAAATAAACGTCCATAAGTGTAGAAAGAATTTACTCTCTGTGCTTAGAGGGACTCGCCGTAACTATGTACATGATAATTACGTGCGTATAATTTACAATTGCACCGTGAAGGAAAAAAATATTTGAATGTATGCATTAATGCAATGCATTAATGCAATATTATAAAACGTTTAAGCTTTCAACCATAGATTAGAGTATTATATATGCTTTCAACGAATGTGCAGCCTCTGCGAACAACGTAGCTATCGAACCAATATATCTATATATCGAAAAATATATAGATATATGTGTCGGGCCTCGATAAAGGGTTGAATCCTGAATCGTAAATGAGTTTACCTTTAATAGCGTTGTTCAGTAACTTTTATTGTCTATTAACGTAAATTAAAAGGTACGTAATAAATAATATGGCTAAAACGAGGGTCATTTGATTGTGACAAAATGAAAACGGAAGAATCGGAAGAATATTATTTTTAACGGGAATTGGTTTCGTTGCTAACTAACCTAGTATTCTTCGTATTCGTATTCGCTTACAAAACAAAATCGCAGGCTTAGTCCTCGGCGGTCAGTAACAATGAGGTTTTTCTGAAATAATATACAGTGATTCATACGAGCTAAAGAGATATCCACGAGCTATATGGAGAAGGATATAGAAAACAAAATGGGATTTCCAAGACATAATAGAGGCAGGGCATAACGGATTCGAATGTGAAGCTGCCCGACTGCGGCAGGTCCTCCACCTTATTGAAGTCCGTAGCCAAATAACACTATTTTCGTGTTGTGTTCTAGCACTATGTATAGGGTTGCCAACAATGAGCTCCTTGGGGGAGGTTGTTATATTGCGTTGGCAGCAGAAGGATTAGTTCCATTACGCTGCCAACAGAGTACAACTATCCGAACACAGACGCAACGCGCAAGTGATACTTCGGTATCGTGAGCGTAAATAGGCTACGGTAATCGCTTCCATGCTCTTTCCGTCCTTGTTTCACACTCCTATAGTATAAAAGAGCTTACGTACGTTTACGCACGTAAGCTCCTTTGGCTCTCCTTCGCGTGGGAAGAGTAGTTATTCTACGAGTAACTCTATTATTCCCATTTTTTGCAGTTCTCTTAAAAGTTCACTGGCATTGCCCCAGCCTCACCCGCTCCACCAAAAGGTCAATTTTAAATATCGTTCTGTTATTTATTTAAATTGGGTGTGTATTTGAAAGTTGTGATTATATATATACGCTAAAACGCGGACGAGCATTTAGGAAGAGTCCCTCCCGAAACACATTATATAAAGAGACCCGTAATATAATAAAATTTTCCTTAATGAAACTGTATGCCGTATTACGTATAAATTTGAGGGTGGAAAACTCTTAGTGCTCATAATTTATTACTTGCTTTAAAGGGAAGCTTGATGAAGGAAATTTGGCGTCGGTTTATATATCCTATATATATGCTAGCCCGTCCCACAAGGATCCCCGGAGGAAGAGGCAGGAGTGTTGCAATACCCTTCTCCTTTCGCCGGAGATATATTTGTGACGATGTGACCGATGGCTAGTCGCCGAGTACCAACGCCTTAAAAATTATGAATTTAGATTATTTGATTGTAATTGATATTTTATTTATATTTGCGTTTTTGTATAAAATTGTGGTAAAGTTACTATTATTTATACAAAAATAGTTTCATAGTTTTATTTTGACATTTCATAAATGAAGTGTAGTCTACATAGAATACATGACCCGAGAACTATCCTCTATTTAAAGTCAGAGTCAATTGACAAAGTAGAGACTTTTCTACATTATTGGTGTGGCACCCTAAAAATGCATATACATTTTTTCCTCAAACGTTCGAGCGAAACCTTCGGGTAATATTTCCAGTTCTAAGCTCCTTATCTTTCATTGCTTATTTTTAAATTGACGTAATAATAAGGAAACGTGGTAGGAATCAACAAACGAATGCGCCACTGGAAAAATGTATTATAAAGCTTTCATTCAAAGATAAAAGTCGCAAGACACTATATTATTTTAAGTAACTAGCGGTGCCTCGCGGTTTACCTCGCGTAAAATTGTATTACATTAGTAGTAATTTTATAACAAAAAACATCTAATTCCGTTCAGCTTCTTTGGTGTGATTGATCGACAAGCTTCATTTATTATATTTGTAGGATAATGTGTTTTTGAAAGCATAAACCTGACGTATATAGACCCCGGGTCCCTGGTCCCCGGGTCCTCGAGTGGTTCGAGCTTGCAACTTAAAGTTTTTATACTACTAGCAGCCCGCCCCGGCTTCGTCCGGGTGGACATTTATTATTTAAAAATTTTGGCAATAACTTATTTAATTCTTGCAATTAAAGTAGCCTATATTAATCAGTGATTAAATTTTAAATTAAATTAAATTAAATTTTGCATTCAAATGGTGAAAGAATTTTAAAAATCGGTCCAGTACTTTGTGAGCCAATTCCTTACATACTTACATACAAATCTTTCCTCCTTATAATATTAGTATAGATAGAGATATATATGTAGCGTAAATATTTCTATTTAATAATTATATTTATGTTATTCATAATATTAATACATATGAATATAAAATACTCTGCAACCCCGTCGACTTATATTTATAAGTTCTCTTTAACCGCGAGCGTAATGCTGGCGTGTGTAGCGGTTCAAGACAACTTACGATATGAAAAATCTCATTTTCACACGAATATTAAATGTGTTTACTTGGTTATTTAATGTCTGGTGCGTGTCGTGTGTTTGTTGATCTTGGACGTGATTTTATATCTTAACAATGTTTATAAATTTTTTTTTATATAATAGGTACTAAGCTGTCAATAAGCAGACGGTCCGCCTGAATGAATTTCAATTGTTTGAATAAATCGATGTACATAAATACATATAATTACGTCGAGCTCCTCACAGGGTGAGCAAAGAGAGTAGAGCTCCAGCTCTCTCTTAACTCCTTCTGTATATTGATTGTATTATAATAATAAAGCTTTGCTTAAGCTTGAGTTATGGTAACTAGACAACCATATATTTACTTATATAGATCAACCAAGACTAAGGTATAAATACTCGCGTTCATCGCACAAATATCTGCCCTCAGCGGGATTCGAACCCGCGACCTCAAGTTTCGCAGTCAGGAGCTCTAACCACTAGACCAGGCCGTCAAAATAATTACTTATAAGTAGTTATTTTAATAATAGTAATACAAAAAAAGTATTAATATTTTTTTCCATACGATTGCGAGTCATTTTACTCGTATAAGGAATAACATTCAGATTGACTTTAAAATGAAACATGAAACTGAAAATAAAACAAGTTTATGCTCCAACTGGAAACTAGTCAGTTATTTCTTGTCGCATCAATGAAGCCATCCATTTGCTTTCTATTTCTGTAGACGTAGCCCGCGTCGCTACGTGCCTACGCTCGTAGCAGTCGCGTAGCGCTGCTACGGATTATATCGATATTGGATTCGCTAGCAGAGTGTGAAAATGCATGTTACATTGCAGCGAAAAATGTTACATATTGCATTTTTTGTACTAAACGTATTTTTGTATGTATGCTGTGTATTTTCGCATACACACACCCACACATACACAATATCGGATGGTATACGATTATAATATCGTCACGCCAAGTCCTTCACGGGGTAGGCAAACAGAATAGAGCGCAAGTTCTCTCTAGACTTACAGACCTCTTTCGCTTCATCCACATTCATCAATCTCTTCATACATATTGTATTAGTATGGATACAAATACATTAGTAATTAAAAAAATTATGAATATTAGGGATACTCATACTGTTTGGATTTGCATTTCTTAGAACAAGTATCAGCCCTCAGCGGGGATCGAGACCGTAACCTCGAGCTACGCAAGCTGGAGGAGCTCAGCGTTGGATCAGACTAGTGTCAATATTTATTTGTATTATATATTAATATGTTTCTTGTAATATATGTTTATGTATGTAACTTATATATGTATGTTTTCTTTTTTGTATACTTATTTATTTCCTATTCAATTCTGCATGCTACTTATTTTGATGTCTATTCTATGCTATGTAATAAATATGTATCTATCAACAAATTAAGCTAATTCTTCTGTGCACACCCGCTTCCATGTTTCTCCTGTCAACGGTGGTTGACTGGTAGAAAATGCTTTAGCATTAAGTCCACCATTGTATTGAATTGTGCATAAATATTAAATAAATAAATATTCCCCTGAATATAAATCGTAATGTGTCAAGGCAGTAGGTATGTATTAAATAACCTTAATTTTTTTATTTATATACATATATCCTCAAGCCTATCCAAAACGGTCTCCGAAGGGGTAGGCAAAGGTATACACTTAGTACCCCAACACCCGTTTTCCGATAGAGATATATATTACAATTAATTATAAATTAATAACTATAATAAACAATATTAGTTTTAGTGTAATTGCTTTTTTTATTATTAAAACTAAAACCTAACCAAACCCTACTTATATTATAAATGCATAAGATATTTATAACTTAAATCGAGTTAGAACGTATGAACAGAACTGACACGATAAGGTTAAAGCCTCAGAGATAGATCACAATTAGCTATATTGAGACAAAGGGCTTGGTTTAATCCCGAAATAAAAACTAACCAATCAAATGTCGTTTAAAACGGTCGAAACCTGGCACAGTTATAAATACCGTGAGTATTGCACAACAATCGGATCGTTTACCAATGAAACAACCCGATGTTTTGAATCAATAGAAAGGTCGAAAGAGACGTGGCATACAAACGATGTACATTTGTTCTTAAGGCTATTTGTATCTTAGACCCGTCCCGGCTTCACACGGGTGTACATAATTTTTTTTAACATTTTAGCATAACTTTTTTTTCTTGCAATTAAAATAGCCTATATTAATCAGTGATAATGCAGCATTCAAATGGTGAAAGGATTTTTAAAATCGGTCTAGTACTTTTTCAGCCAATACATTACAAACATGCTTACATACAAACCTTTCCTCTTTATAATATTAGTATAGATAGACGACTGTTTACACGAAGTTAAAAATAGCTAAATGCAAGCCTGAACAGGCACGAGTTCGCAGAAACAATTATTTTTAAATGGAAAATGTATTCTTGCGAGCGGCGCTCTTCGGATTTGGAACGAGAAGGTCACGTGGGAGCGGATGAAAACCTATTAATCACGTCGCCTCGATCGCCTTGCCAGCTATCCTCGTTAACCTATTTATGTATCTTTTGGATCGCGAATATATACGTCACACTTTATCCAACACTAGCTGTACCGCGTGGAATTTAGCAAAAATAAAAGTAGCCAAAGTTACTCCTTTTTACATCAGCTATCTGCCAGTGAAAGTCCCGTTAACATCGGTCCAGCCGTTTCAGAGATTAGCCGGAACAAACAAACAGACAGACAAAAATTTAAAAATTGCTAGTTTGGTGTATGTACCGTATATTCATGTATGTAGTAAAAAGCGGTTATGTCAATATTACAAACAGATACTCCAATTCTATTTATATGTATGTATAGATGAGCGGCATACAAGCATAAGGCGCACCTGGGTACCGTAGCCTATTTACGCTCACGATACCGAAGCATCACTTGCGCGTTGTCACTCTGTGTTCTTAGGATTATACTGTGGTAGCATAATGGGACTAATCCCTCTGCTGCCAACATAGTATAACAATCCTTCCCTCTCCCCAAGGAGCTCATTATTGGAAATCTTATTCATCGCGCAGGATCGCTACACTAAAATAGTGTTATCTGGCTACGGACTTCTACGGGTAGAGGTCTTGCCCCACACGGGCAGCTCCAAATTCGAATGGGAAACCCTTTATGCCCTCTCCTCTCTTATTTTTACCCTTACCTTACCCTTACTCTTAAACTTAGTTTACTTAGCTTAGCTTACTTTAAAACCGCGAACTCGCGGTTTTAAAGCTTTATTTTCCGAACGCTGTGAAATAAACTCCCCGTGAGGTTCCCTGGAGAGTTCCACGGAGTTCTTCAAGAATGGTGAGAAAAGATTCTTCCAGGATCGGCAGCGACCACATGCTTGTTGACCAACCTAGTAGAATTAAAATGAACACCTATTACTACTATTATTACTACTCGCCATCTGTCACGTTGGCACATAATATACCCCTGGCGGAAAGTGGGTGTGTGGGTATTACCTATACACCTCTGCCTACCCCTTCGGGGACCCTTGTGGGAAGGCGTGAGGATATATTATTATTATATATTACTATTACTATATAGATTAGTATAGATTACTATATTAACAGAAGCGGGATTAGTTCCTTCTTCAAGAAGCGAGTGGTGTTCGGTCTAACTACACACGTCACGTCTATTGGTTAGAATATTCATCTTTATATTTAATTCTGTGGATATAAAAGTAGCAGAAATAAAATTTGCAGTAGAATATAGGTCCTAACGTTTAAAAAAAAAGAAATATTAAAAATTGTTAGTATCGTTTCTAAAACAGCTTTTAAGTTACCGGAGCTGGTAAGTACATATAAGAGTTTTTTTTTTATACCACAAGGGTGGCAAACAAGCATGCGGTTCGCCCGATGGTAAGCGGTTACCGCCGCCTATGGTATAAGAGTTGGTAGGTGAATGCCGCCGGAAAGTTTTGAGTCGAGGATTATTTTTAACCAATTATTAACAAGGAAACCTCTAGTATTTTCAACAAAATATTTAATTTTACGTTTTCACGCAAGGCCCGAAAAGTGATAGGCAGTCGCGTAAGCACCATTCCGTTGTAGATCTAATATGGTGAAAGTGTGGCAGTTGGCGATTCAGTTTCCGTCTCTCTAAATGTATTCGTGTTTCCTCACGATGCTTTCCTTCACCGAGGGATGAATCAATATTCTACTGCTCCGCCTTCGGAGACCTTAGTGGATATACAAATCCACAAATATTATGAAATATTTAAATATAATATTGCTACCTAATAACAATCTTATCATAAATAATATTGTTGTTCCAATTTGACATATATTGTAAGTAATAATAAAGTCTATATTTACGCTCTAAGCTTGGAGCGATTAAATAAACTTTTCCCATTAGCAAACGCTTATGGGTGGCTGGATTAAGGGCACGTAATTTTCAGATGACTCTGAAGCCTCTATGATTTTACAAGATTTCAAAAATTATTGAACTGGAATTTAAAGCAAGTACCTACATTTGAAAATGATTACTCCTGCCTCCCGCAGTTCAAAATTGGATGCCGCGAGCAATGGATCGAAGAGCGGAGTTCAAAATGGATTGACAATTTGGTCATATTTCGAGGTCTTTTAACCAAACTCTACTTAGTTTATTCAAGGTTGTTTTATAAAGTATACAACGATAAACAACATTCACTATCCTGGAAGAAGACTGAAAGAGAGTCAAACAGACGAGGAAGCAAAACGTCAAACTCTTGACATTCATCAGTCTCTTTGCAGAGGCGAACAGTCATGGAACCGTCAAACCCTTGACATTCAGTCTCCTCATGCATGCTCGCCAGCAGACTAATTGATGTCAAGACTGATGAATGCGAATGAGGTCTGTAAGTCAAGAGGGAACTAGCTCTACTGTCTCTGCCTACCCCGAGAAAGACTCGGCGTGAAGATATGTATGTAGATGGCATGATATGTGAATATATTTTCCTTACTAGATATGCTGCCTGGAATGTAACTTAGTTATTAGAAAGAATAAGGCGTGGTGACTACGAGGTCAATAACCACCCGCCGCTTTGCGATTCAATATTCAGTGCATTTATATCCCCACGTCTCCGTCCTACGCCCATTATTGAAGGGATGGGTTGAGATGTGATACCCACTATGAGTCGTCATAGACGCTTTAGCAAAATACCAATAAATGCACCTTAATGCTCACGTGGTCCAGAGCCGCTCTGTTTTCGTCTATAAATCTTTATACTCTTTAATTGGATCCCATTTAATGGACCGGTGTATCAAATCGCTGTTTAGTGAAATACATAAAATAGTGAATACTCAAGTTGGCAAGTATCTAACTTTGGCGCTTAACCGAATCGCAATCCGAGATCCTAAAATATGTAATAGAGAGAACAGGTACTGGCAACAAGTTGACGCGTGAATCAGATAAGGCCTTGAGGTATAGTATACAAATATTTTCTAGCATAAGCATTTTATTTTTAGCTGAATAAGGGTCAACATACTTACCATATATGGAGACAAATCCACATTTTCCTAGTAACAAAGTAGGAAGTGGTTGTAGGCATTAAGGGAATAGACTACGATACGATACGCCATACTTACCTACCTATATATGGATAGTTCCCGAGATTAGTGATCAAACAAAGCGACAATTCCACCCAATTTTTTGTCCCAAATTAAGCAAAGCTGTGTTATGGTAACTAAGCAACGATATATTTACTTATATATAGATTTATACATTAAAACATAGGACATCCAAGACTAAGGTACATATAGGAACTCGTTTTCATCACACAAATATAAAGTCGCAGTCGTTGCCCATACACAAACGATAAATAAACTATTTAAGTTTTAGGGTTTTTTGCAGAATCCTAGTGAGGTAAGAAATTTCTTTATAGCAGTGTTTATAATTACCTGTCAGGTATGTGGGTACCGCCTTTGCAAAGCTCGATAGATCGACTCGTGGGGCGAAGTGCTCCCGGCGCTACAAGACTCCTAATTAATTTGAGAGCACTACGCAGCTCCAAATGAACATTTTACTCCCCTAATAAAAATGATCGTTATTCGACGTACTCGACTGTGACCACCTTCAGGTAGATCTATTTTAATTGAAGTAGCTACAAATCAATATACAGAATCACCAGTTTGCCTCGTTTCGAATTCGCTACGATCCTTCGAAAAGCGCCTGTAGATAATAAAACATGAAGAATAAATACGTAATACATTTTATTAGCGCTGGGTTTGGTAACTACAAACAAATTAAACAATATATCATTTGATTTCTTTATTTTGGTAATATTCAACTGTTGACAGATAACAATTGTTTTTACAATATCCATTTGTACATAATGACTTAAGAAAATATGGCAACTCATGTTTTAACAACAGATGCGTGATGGTCTGGTATCAGATACTGAGTTTTTGAGGCTATCGAGTGGACTAACAGAACTTAACCCAGAACACAGATTTGAACCCAGATCTTCAGTAGTGCCGTTTGACCATCTGAGCTACCTCATGTGTGTTAAGGGTTTTCTAAGTCCAAATTAGGAGGAAAAAACACGTTATGCAAGTATAGTATAAGAAAACATTAACGGAAGTATTTATTTTAAGGGCATCAATTTCAGTCACTGTTTTGTGATTTCCCATACGTTCTACTGTAGTGAAGACAATATGAACTTGGTAAACTGTGGATGTAATTGCGGCACTTGTAATAGCGTGGAAACAAGTGGCTATAGAGCGGCCGTACAGCGGCCATCACAATACGTTCCAATACTTATACATTGAAGAAGTTAAGCGTGCTATATATGTATTTTTATGGGATTAATATATAGCGTAATTTAAAGAGGAGTTCGATGCATTACAATTCGCATCAGGAACCAAATCACTGTGCGTTCTACACTACAAGTCTCATAATTCTGATCACACCGTCGTATAGCAGTTAAAAATGTTCATCACAGCGAAACAAAATCTAACACAGTTTGGTTTACTAACGTATAGCAGATTACCCCCCTCTCCCCCCCGTAATCCAACAAGGCGATAAAAATACTCGTCTCGGGTTAATGTTTCGGCATCCGTCAGTTGTCATTCAGGGAGACAGAAGCTTAAATAAGTCAAGTACGACTTGTTGCTTTGTTTCCTTAAAGCCATTGCTTTATAGCCACTCGTTTCAATGGCGGTCAATTCTCACTCACCAATGAGATAAACTCTACACTTGATATATGCTCTCTTGATATAGCTCCAGAGTACATGCAGACTGTGTGACGAAAAGTTCCTAAAATATAGGTATCTCAAGTGCTTTGACATAATGCCGAATTTTGTTGTTGTGAACTGAATTTTTGATGCGGCATTTGGTACGTCATTGCACTGCATACGTCAGAGAGGCAATACACAATTATATCTATTATCGTTGCATTCGTAGAACAAGTCTATACAATTCAGGGTCTTACTATGACGTGCCATAGGAGATTCCTTCAAGGGTCCCTATTGGCAGGTAGAGGTGAAACAGAGAACCCTATTTTCGCTTGAGATATTTAGATGCCAACGTGACAAATGACTAAGCCGTTTCTCAACCACAAATATCGACAGTTTTCCTGTCGATGTTTTATTTCATCGTAAAGCTCGTTTTATGATTACCCACGGTAGTCTAGTTCTGAAAAACTTATTCGGGACTCGGTCACCACACGGCTCTCTTATGGTCAAATATGCATGACCAGTAGATATTTATTGCTCCCATTCGCACTGTTGAATAATAATCGCACGAGATCCCCGAGGGAAGGCCTTAGGTGAGATTCGAGAGATATCAAGTGAGGTTTTCTCGGTGATGCAAGAATTAACCTCAGAAATACTTAGTACAAAGAACAGACAACTCATTACAGTTACCTCGATCTCGGTGAGTGATTGTTGGTTGATGAGTACCATTAGTAACACTAATCACAATAAATAAGCTTGCTTGTCTTTTTATTAAGTCGCCGATTATAGTCTAAAAATACAGTTGAAATTACACATTCCAAGCAATGTAAACCTTAAGACTTAAGAAATAAGAAATAATGTACAAATAGGCTAAAATTCATTGTTAGTTCGCGAGCAAATACGCTACATTCTGTTTTGTTTAGTGAATATCCGACACATCAATACGTAGGCATGTATGAAATATTTGTGTATCAAAAAGCTGCACAGGTACACTCGGCCTAATAACTTTTGCGGTCAAAGGTTCGATGAAACCGAAGATAAATTGGACCCGAAACTGTCCGATGTTCGTGGGCACTCGTTATCAAAATATCGACTGACCGACACGCTTTGTGGATTCGTCGTGCGAAGTCACGTTCGATTGCATGACCTTAGCCATTAGCCTAAAAATGTTATATCAAACAAACGGTTCTAAAATCTAAAGACGAGTGTACCTGTACCCTAATCGACAAATTCGAGAAAAAATAATAAAATATATATAATAAAAGAGGATATGTCGCAAGTTGTGAACTGAACTTTAAAATGTATACCTAATTAAATATTTATAATAACAAAGGTATGAATGATTCAAAAATTGTCTAAAACGCCACCTAAATACTTTTCAACAAACAACGTTATTCAAGTCTTAGTAGAGGAACAGGGCGGCGCGCGCCCCGAAGCTCAACAACATGCCATAGACATATCAAGTGTAACAACAGACATCCCTCCCGTTCGTTGAAAAACTCCTCCCCGCCGCTTGGCGCACAAACAACTCACTTTAAAAGATCTAACGAACATCCCATTAAAACATTTGATATGAAGAATCGACTACTTCTAAACTTGTCTTGTGCGCTAACATGCAAATACAAGGAAGACGAGATATATTAATAATTTTAACATCGAAACTTGAAACACCCAAGTTTTTCAACGAACACATCACCCGCCAACAAGAGAGTACAATACATATATTTGAAAGCAGATCACACCAGAGTTATTAATAAAGTACGTACTCGTAAGTGCAAC
Source organism: Drepana arcuata (assembly GCA_016069955.1). Taxonomy (NCBI): domain Eukaryota; kingdom Metazoa; phylum Arthropoda; class Insecta; order Lepidoptera; family Drepanidae; genus Drepana; species Drepana arcuata. The sequence continues at coordinate 190,925 of JACCPG010002496.1, read as the reverse complement.
AATTTATTATTCTGTGACACTTCAAAATACATTAATTCGAAATGTAATAATATTTACATTATTCGCTCGTGATCTACGTCCTTAATGTCGGTCGATAAGTGTTCATTTACCGGGCTGCGTCAGTGCACCTCTCCAGCTAGATGAACACTGCTATCGATTGCACCCAACCCCTTCCTCTCAAAGCCAGCCTATTCATAAAAACACGGATTATTTGCCAACTCGAATGGACCCCTTGCCACCTTCGAGATCTCTACATTCCACGAAATAAATTCGTCACGTCGTAATACTGTAGAATACCTACGAAGATATCTTTATGAACGTACATGAACACTTCCATAAAACGTATTATCATTTTAGAAATTGTACGACTAGTTATGTTATTAACGTTTATAAATTTCAGAAAAGTTCCTATCTATGATTTTTTTAACTCGCCTACGTTTACTCTATACTCCTTTCTAACCTATACTGCGTTTGTATCTATGCTCTGATCCAGTCACACGATAACGTTAATGAAAATCAAACTTTAACATACATAATAATAAGGATATTAATACATAATAATAGTCTGAATGCATAAAATATAAAGCAATGAATATAATTATATTTCGTTTCGGCAATGTTTTTTGACAATAAATCATTATTATGCATTAAACGCCGATATAGCAAAACGCCGCATAACGGGCGCCTGGCCGCAGTACTTAGCGATCCCAGCGGCTATTAAGTCGAAGGAAATTTAATTTTGTTTACATTAACCCGTCTTGAAAGTGACAATGACTTATCAACTTAAATCCACTTAGCATAAAATACAAATTACAAATGCCAAAACACTCTGAGCCCAGCAGTGGGAAACATCGAATAACTAATTAATGTTCAACATCATAGTTAACTTGTGACGCAGTGTTCATAACATTCCTGTTATTTAAATCTAAATACTTTATCCTTAAAATTACAACATTCAACAAACATTTGAAAATTACTCAAAGTATTCTGCTAATAACGAAGCACTGTTGAATTGATTAGATAAAACATCGATGAGATAGTGGATATCAGGATGACGTCATCGGCAGATGTGACACTTAGGCACGCCGCCTTGCACGCTAGGTCTCCGTGTGAACTAACGGGGATGAGGGTGGGACGAGCCGGCGGGAATCGCACGTGTATACAATATCTACTGTTTAAATGGATGACTGTATGTATTTGACAAACGAGATATAGACAAATCATTAGTCTACGCCCCAACTAGATACCGCTCTATCTAAGAACTTATATATGTTCATAGCGTATGTCCGTAAAACTAGTGCTGTCAAACCCGACTACAACAAGCTAGTTATACAATGTATATTCGTTTATTAGTTGTATTTCAGTAATTTAAAGGCAAAATATGTACTTGACGCTTTAAAAAAATATTTTCTACCATAAAGTTTTAGCTCTCGGCGCTACGTACGGTCGCTCCACTTGCTCGCACCGTCCTGGAGTCTGGTTCAGACACTGATGTATTTTTAAAAGCTGAGTATTTGTAAACGTTCACGAGTACTGCCGGTATCTAGTTAGTGCACAGGGATAACCTTCAATATAAGCGGGGCTTACACCTAATATGGTGTAAGCACGGAGCTAGCACGCCGGCACAACGCTCGCATCTACGCGTCTTCGTTCAACTGTTTGAACAGTAATGTTTCCTCGAAGATGAACTTCTTGAGAGTTTCTTTCGGAAGGTCGTCGAGCTCCATCGCGAACCTGAACGGTTCCTCGGCGACCGGCTGCGGGAGAGAAATTAAAATTATATCAATAAAATAAAATCTGATAATAGTAAAGTTTACGTTGCGGATAAACAGTTTACAGACTCGCCATGAAATAAAAATGTGGAATACGAACTATTGTCGTAAGCCAGCTATAGCGTTAAACCTAAATCATCTAGAGACACAGGTAACATATTTTTTACGTTGAAATTAGTCGAGTTATTCTCGTGTTTTTGCGAAATTAACGCACGGCAAATTTAGATTTGCGATTTTAAACAGACGAGCATTATTTATTTGAATACGTATACAACAACGTTTTTATTAATCAAATTATATAATTTTATTTAATAAAAACAAACAAACGCTGTGTTAAATTTTCAAAGCATATCCTAAAATTATTTACAATCGGTATAATATTTTTTTATGTATATATTATATGTTTTTATGTATATATATGGCTATGTACATAACGCACCTGGTAGTTTTCCCAACCACAGCGGAAATTTCCAGAAATCTTTTCTGTTAACAGTATTTTTAAGCACAAATTATGAATAAAATGTAAATGAAAGCAATTTATTCATTAATGTAAATTGAGAAAGAAAATTATATTCTAATTTGGTGTACGTAAAAAGGTTATTCGGTCAGAGCTTGCTTATATTGAAATATTAAAGCGAAAAGGACAAACTGGACATTCTAGTGGCTCTCGCATGTTGACTGAACCGAATAATGTATGTGGGTCTTGAGAACACGCTGTTCTGACATATGAATGTTTGTTTACATTAAACGAGCATAGCATAAATCGACTTTTACCGAATAGAAATAACCGTATATTACCCGAAATATTGTTAACACAAAACAATAATGTGAGTCATCATTTAGACGCGAGCACTTTCGTGGCTGATTTCCCCACTGGGTGCTAAACCGTACATAATTTACGGCCATATATGACACGAAAGTAGCTTGAACTTTTTCATGACGAAAAAGTTGAATAAACTACATATGTTGAACTGAACTTCGCACCGAACGAACACTCTCAACTAAATTATGAAAGTTGTGCGATTGAAGATATAAGAGCCGAGTAGTATGGAGAGGCATTTGGTATCAATTATTTTTTATCAAACGTGATCATATTTTACTTGTGTAGTGTTATCAAGTTATGTTAGTGGCCTTACAAAATATGTACAGTACCTCATCGTTGGGATCGTAGTACTGCTCGAGGTAGGGGTGTGCTAGGGCTTCCTCGACGGTGATCCTCTTGTGGGGGTTGAACGTGAGCATGCGGTGCAGGAGATCCAGAGCACGCGCGTCCGCTCCCGGGAACAGGTCTGTCCAAGGCACACGCGGCTTGAACGGTAGCGACTCCAGGTATCCGCGGGCCTGAACCAAACAATGTTGACTGAAAATTTCTCACCGAGTTAGACCGGCTGCTTGGCCCTGAAGCTTGATACTGATGTTGGGTGAATTTAGCTTTCGGTAAAAAACAATGGAATTTAATATCTTAAAATGTCTTTCAATTCGGTGCAAAACATTAAATATCTTATAAACTAAATACTAACAAAATAGATCAGAAGTTTAAATATCTCCTTTCTAACAAAAAAAATTTTAAATCATTCATAAACGACGAAGTTATCCGGGAACACACATAAAATATATGTATATATTCGGCCAAATTGAGAATCCTCCTTTTTTAAAGTCGATTAAAAAAGAGGACTCTTCTTTGACCGGAAAAGGTTCATGATCCGGCGCAGCGGCAGTTGCTAATGACTATAAAGGTTAATTACATAGGTTGTTCAATTGTATACTACAATATGTTCAATAGTTCTTAATACTGCTCAAGAAAACTAACCATATCGATCAACGCTTCAATACTTCTAAAGACAAGAAAAAACATAAACAAACTTGATATACAAGTTGATTTGTATCATTGATATTTGAAAAGGTTGATGAAAGATATTTACAATTCGAAAGTATCTGGGAGAAGAGGCAGAGGAAGCTCCAACAACTTGGATACAATAGATCGAACACTTAAGGATGCAAACGTAAAGAGTACATGTATGAAGAGGTCGATAAATGTGGATGAAGCGGTAGAGGTATATAAATCTGAGGAGAACGGGCACTTTAACCTCTCTGCCCACTCAGTAAGATCTCTTATGTATGCATGTAAATTTAATTTGCAATTTTATCTGTTCCTTCTTATCTCCAAAACAACCAAATAACATTGAAAATTCCATCTCTCGATTCTCGATGTTCATAAATTTTACATAAATATGACAAACTTAATTCTCTGCCTTTGATTCGAATCCAAATTGAAAACTCACAGTGACTAGTCTATTATTAAAGGTCCTGGATAGATAAGGACTTTAAATGCTGAACTAGTTAACTTGATAGGTACGGAATCTTTACAGTTGTTATGACAAGAAACCAAATGGTATATTCATGAGATGAACAAACACTCGAGTCTGCGATTGATTCGACTTGATTGTCAATCAAGAATCGAATCTATTCAAATATGTACTGGAATTAAATTTAAATGCAATTTGGAATAGGGGAACAACCCAACGATCAGATGTTTTTTCATTGGTAATTGATGTGAGTATTCAATATACCCCATTTCGATTCTTCATTTTTGGTTATTACATCATTTTTCTGGCGTATACCGTCAACCCTAACATATTGGGCAGACCATGAATCCTTTTCAAAATAGGGCTGGCACTTGATTATACCTAAACGTCCGTTCTCATCTCAAATGGAAAAACAATTGTGATCAATGTTCTCGAAAAACTGTTGTATCATGCCACTTCAGAAAGTGCTATTCGAAATTTTTGATAAATTTATATGTACCAAGCTCTCAATCACGAAGACCTTCGTTTGATCTACGTGGAGCAAAATGATCTGGTTACTGTCGTTAGATTTGATCTTGTAGTTCTTATTCAGGCTCACTATTGAAAGTCATTGTAAAGTCACTTCTGGTTTTCTATTTGTTTTGACTGATTTAAGCTATTCAGCTTTCGAGATGTGGCTTTGATTGAACAAATTTTTAGAACATACCATTATATACAAAAACGTACATGTATAAATATATACAAAAGCGAAGACTATCCACTCGCATTGTAAACATTTTATGGTAAGTAAGTGTAAAACTGATTTTAATGTCGTTCTTTTCCCTCTGCCTATTCCTTACAGAACTCTCGAGTGATCATATCAAGTACGTAAGGTATTACTGATTAAATTTCTGATCCCCTCATTATTACGAGCTGCATAATAATTCAAAAATATAAACGAATCTTCATCAGAGTTGTTGCTTCACCAAGGACGAATAATGCGTAATGATATTCTTTAACGGCGCAGACTATACCAAATAAATGTACTAATTGATCTTAAAAAGTTTGTCTAATATTAATGGCTACATTAAGATGAGGCCGAATGTTTCAGTTGTTAAGAACATTAGGAGCCAGTTGCGGGACATTAATATCCGCTGGGTACTAAGTGGAGCGTACGCATCCGTGCTAACTATTTTCCTCAACCCATGTCACGGTAAATTTAACTCTCTACTATGAATTAACAACGATTGTCCTATATCTTTATTTGTTTGGAACTATAGTGTGTAAAAAATCAATGTATCGTATAGTACATTTTTAGAGACAACTCCACACAGATTGACCTGTCCCAAAGTACAAGTACACAAAGCTTACTATATATGTACATACATATCATCACGCCGAGTCCCTAACGAGGTGGGCAGATAGAGTGGAGCGCCAGTCTCTCTAGACTTATAGATGTACATATGTATCGATCGTTCACAATGTTCTAGTATTCATCAAACAACGATCTACTCTTGGCGGGGATTACTAGCTATGAAGCCGTCATTCAAATAATCGGTCATATGAAACATCGGGAACGGCAAGATAGTATAACATATGTACCACGCATATTATGGTCTAGTGGCTTGGCGCGGTATTACCCGCAGTTAAACGGCAATAGTTATATTATCCAGGAACAGTCTTTTTAGTCAGGATAAACTGACTGTACACGTGAGAATGTAAATGCATAATTTCAAGACGATCAGTGTACATTTGACGTAAAAGTGTAACGCACAAACATACTCACTTTAGCATTTATTTTTTGTCATAGCTTTTTCGTACAATTATTAGATGTTCCGACAGAGGCCTTATAAGTAGAAATCGTTTCCAGACCACGCCAGCGATTATGTGAAATTCAATAAGTATTAATACAATATGTAATTCCTAAGGCAGAGGAAGGCCACGTTCCAACTACCTAGATCAAATAGATCGGAGTCTCAAGGACAGGAACGTTAAGAGTACTCGAAACCGACGAGCATGTATGAAGAGACTGATGAATGTGGACGAAGCGAAAGAAGTATGTAAGTCTAGAACTGGCGCTCTATACTCTCTGCCTACCCCGCTAGGGACTTGGCGTGATGATATGTATGTATGTATGTAATTCCTAAGCCAGCGTTTAGGTATTAAGGCACATTGACCTTTGTTCGACTATTATTGCCCATAAGTAAAAATGTGGTCGCATTAGTACGAGTAGTCGCCTGTTTTTCAGTTTAAGTTTCAGTAAGTTTTTTAGAACTTAAGTACAGTGAGGTCATTGTACTGTTTTATCGAACCACGAGCTTGAAGGTGCAGGAAAACATCAGACAGAGGTAACCTGCATAAGTTTGAGAAAAAATTCAAAGACATATGTATAGTCGTGTTCACGATGGACTCGCAATCTGTCACATTGGTATCTATTATATGTATATCCGGCGAAAAGTGGATGTTTGGTATATCCAAACATCCACTTTAACCATCCACACACAGCTCTACCTACCCCTTCAGGGACCCTGGTAGTAAGAAGATAAATCTAAATAGAAGCCTTCGTATAAACCCTTTTAGTATTTGAAAATTCCATAAATACTTCTGGAATCTTTATAAAAGTAATTACAAACTAATCTAAAATAAATCTCTTTGGAGACACTCATAGGTCAGTCAGGAGATCCTAAGTAAACACGCCCGAAAAGTTTTAACACGAGCCAATCTATCGCACCCTAGCGAAATTAAGTTTATCCAAGACCACGCATGACGCCATTTTTATTTTACAACAAAGTTATAGCAACCAATTTAGCGTCACATAGTTCGTTCGGAAATGAAATATCATTCCTTTTTTTATGAAATAAATATGTCTATGTATATGAAAATATCCTAATATGTAGAATGAAAACAGAGCCTTTCAGTCATATTTTAGGGAAGCTTTTAGTAATGGCTGTATGCTCATTTAGATCTCATATTATATACATACATAGGTACATATCTTCTTCTTACTTCTTCTTCACACATTGTATGGAAACTTTAAGCAAGGGTGAAATTTCTGCAGGGTTGGTAACGTGCGAGCGAGATGCAATGTTACAAGGCGGCGGTTACGGCTCACTATCAGACAGATCACATGGTTGTTAGCCACCTTATAAAAAAAACATTCCGATAACTATTCTTTTCATGGAATGACATTTCTGTTTTCATTTATAACTGTTTGTGGTTTAAGGTTAAAAGAATGTATTATCAGCAAATACAGTTTGTCACTTATGCAATAACATAATTTCACCTAAATTAAAAAATTTCGTCGCCGTATCCACTAATAACTAGGTAACTGACTCATTTCACGTATTATTTTTAGCAATATTAGAGTATAATATATTTATTTAATAAAGTATTATAAATTGTGAGAGGTAATAATATGTTTAGATAATTGTTTTTTAAACGAGTTTACATTATTATGTGTGTGTGTATAAATTTTGATACATACCTTCTCGTTAATAATGCAGTCCAGGTCTTCTTGGCTGGGCGAGCCGAGCACGCCGAGGATGTGGTTCAACTGGTCGAGGTAGTGCTTCCCCGGGAAGATGGGCCGGTTGGACAACATCTCGGCGAGGATGCAGCCCACGGACCAAATGTCTATTGATTTGGTGTAGCCCTGAACAGTTATCACAACTTTTACTTATTTTTAATTTCATATCAATCGAACATTTTACATACATACATAAATACATACATCACACTGAGCAGGCCTCCGCGTGATGCATTCTTGTATGTAAGTTTTTATATGATTTAATTTTTCCCGGGACGGTACGGATTTGGCAGAGAGAGAAAGCGTCAGTTTTTTAGACTTACGGACCATTTTAACATCTAAATTCTTTAGTCTATTCCACGCTCGCCGGCTTAGAGGCCGAGGGACGCCGGCTCAAGAGAACGTAATGAGTACTTTTACACACCAAATTGATAAGAACACATAAAATTAGTTACTCCTAAAAATCAATCAAATTCCTATCCTTATGATTTCTGAGCAAGGACTCATGTACAAGTTAGAAGAAGGGACCTTATCGCCAGAGCAACGCGCCAGTTACTGCTCTAGGCAAATTCACTATAATTATTGTATTATTGGCTCCTCGTTTTAATTTTCGTGCGTCGTCAGAAATTAAATATAACAGAGTCAATGAAAAACATCTGAAGGACGAGAAAATTCAATAAAACACGGATTCGTTGTGCGTCTGTCTAAAATATCAAAGCCCCACTTCCAACGAGAAGTATGGTTGAGGAAAGATTCCTCGGTAAATTGTAGGCTTTCATTGTCTCAAAGAGGCGAATATTGCCAAAATACCGCAAACGGCGACACGCCATTGAATGCCTGCGATAACTGAAATTACAGGATATTGCCTCTTTTACATTTAATGTAATGCTTGGCATCCGTTCACGATAATGTACTGAGTTTTCATAAGAAAAATCTTTTACCTCTACAAAATATTTACACACCGTGGCTTATCTCTTGAAGAATATTGCAGAAGCACGCTCCTTTATAGTTTACTATACGAGCTTCTAATTTGAATAACGCTCAAGGAATTTGAATACTCTAAATGTAGACAAACGGGTGCCACGGCAGTAAGAGAGAGAAATTCAGAGATACAACAAAAGTATACCAACCAAATGGCCTTGGCGTGACACTTAGACATACCTGCGCGTAGCACGCGAGGGCCGAATATCTTACAAGAGTAAATTGAGGATTTTGGTACCTTTGAGTTCAGCATGATCTCTGGTGCACGGTACCAGCGCGTGGCGACGTACTCCGTGAGGAAGCCTGTGTGATCGTGGTCCGGGTCCGCCACTCGCGCCAGACCGAAGTCGCAAATCTAATTCACACGAAATAATTATCACTTGCAGCTTTTGTTTTTAAAGTACTGAATGGATTTGAAAGGATCGTTCGGAACAAAGCGCTATGACAAAGGCGGGAATTGTATGCATCTCTAGATTCACTTCGTAGTTTCTGTAATTTACCCAGATCTTACTTTGACGTTGGATTCTCTCAATATTTCGCAGTCGCAACTCCCTGTGTTAGAATTTTAGTCGAACTGCATTGCTAACTGCGTTCAGTTTTAGATAAAGCATGTATAACATAAATCCTGTATACTCGACCGCTGCCAAACATGATAATTTTAAAATCACATCGACTATTCTGACATATTTGAATAACTTTAGTTCCCTTAAGTACACACCACGAGCTTTACGATGAAGGAAAACATCGAGAAACCAACATGCTTGAAAAACGGCAATACAGGCCATCTGACATGTTGGCACCAAAAAAATTTAAAGTGGGTGTGGGTACTCTACCGCCAACTCTGTCTACCCCTGTGGGAAGGCATGAATATAAATAAGATTTTAACTTCATATAAAGGGTTCTTTGTCATGGAAAAAAAAGACTAGAGAAAAAACATTATCCAAGAGAGTATAGAGCTCTTGGATACCTTAGCATGACGTCCTTGCGATAATTATCAATGTATTATCTTGACAAGAGGACCCTCGTGAACTTAAGTACGAGAAAAATGTTTGTGCGACCCTTTTCACGAAGAAAGCGCTTGTCAAGGACGGTCACGACTTGGTACCAAAGAGGCACGTGGTACAGATTATCCATGCCTGTTGACCACGACCAAAAGTTAGAGGGGGGACCGTCTTGTCGCAAATAAAATGTACGTGCAGTCGGATAGCTCTTAATACGTCTAAAGAGGATAACTAATATTCCCGATAATGTATATAATAATATGTAATAATCTCTCGGGACAATACCACAATAATGGACCTAGTTCCAAATAGAGCAATGCTAGTGGGGACTAGAAATGTACCACCATACTTATTACACTACTAAACAGATAAACATAAAATATACACAAATACATATGACATCCAAGAACTAAGAGGCATATTTTTGGTCTTCTTTTTTTTCTTTGGATCTCTATCTATGACACATATTTACTCGTATCCTGAAGAAAACGAACCTCTACGCTGTCATAAGCTCTGACTACGAAATCAGACGCTGTCTTTGTGTAGGTTCCATATCTTTTTTCAATCGTGTAATTGCTTGGGTCGTATATTATGTAGTTGAAAATCCACCGAAATGGTACCAAGATCCAATAAGTAGACATAACGACCACTCGGATATTATCTAAAACCTATTAATATAACGGTATACGTAACCAATATACGCTTAACTGCTAATAATTCAGCAGTTGTCATTTAATGACAAGCCGGCTCTTGGTAAACTTGCGGTTGAGCAGTAATATCTGCTTCATTAAACTAAGCTGTGATAACATTGGGTACTTAAGCGATATCGCAAGATTGAATCAATATTTAAACCAACACCAGCTGTACTTGGACTTTCGGTTAATGACGACCATGCCAATGATTTGATGTTGGCAGCATTGAATTTACATTTACAAGGGAAGGATCCTAGATAAGCGGTATTATGTGTCATTAGATATTTTTTATCTGCCGTAAATGGGTCACGTTTATTTATAAACTGACGTACCTTCAAATCACAGGTAGTGTTGAGGAGTAGGTTGGATGGCTTTAGGTCCCGGTGCAGGACGTTCGCCGAGTGGATGTACTTGAGCCCTCGGAGGATTTGGTACAGGAAGTAGCAGATGTGGTCGTTACTTAATTTCTACAAACAAACAATTTTAGGTTTACCAAAGGTTGAGCACACGTTTTTGTTCAATATTTATCGATTAAGTGACACAGTTTGCAACCCCTGCGGGCATTATCACAATACTATTTTCATGTTTATTTTATAAATAAATAGTAGTATATTTAAAAAATAATGAAATGAAAACACAAAAGGATTGTATCCATTAAAAATTGCTTGATAAATAAATTTGGTGAATTTAATTGTATTTAGGAATTACAGTTTTTTTTCTTATTTTTAAAAAGGTTTTTTATGATTTAGTCTATCATACAAATTAATAACTTAACTTTTATATGAATGTAGTTTTCCATATACTTTGACATTTTAGAAGTTGTACATGGAAATACAAAAAACCCTTAGTTAAGATATGTTCCCAATAAATCGTGAGCAATGACTTACTTGTGTTTTTAATAGTTTGTAGAGGTCCGTCTCCATTAGACACTGCACGATGTACACGTCTTTCATTTGATCAATTGTCTCCGCCCTTAAAATATCACGAATATCGATAATCTGCAAACGAAAATGTTTTATAAGCACTCGATCTTTGTGGCAAATAAATAGAAATAACGAATTGTGACTAACGTTTTCATGCTTAAACCGAGTTAGAATTTTGATTTCCCGCAGCGTCCTCTGACAATAAGTCTGATGTTCGAACGGCGATATTTTCTTAATGGCTACTTTCGTTTTCTTCACGTTGTCGATAGCGGACCTGGGAACATAAATGTAAGGCTCATAAATCATTGCCTGACGCGCATTGTGCACACCCAAAACTTTCCGTAATACTTATAGTTAGAACTAGCTATGACACGCAATTTCACCCGTGTTCTCAATTATTTGCGCCTAACCCTTTGATTTTTTACTAAATATAATATATCCTCACGCCTTCCCAAAAGGGTCCCCGAAGGGGTAGGCAGAGGTGTATATGTAGTACCCACACACCCACTTATCGCAAGATATATTTTAGGTGCCAACGTGACAGATGACGAGTCCATCGCCGTTACTCAAGCACGACTATACATACATACGCCTTTGAATTGCTTCTCAGACGTATGCAGGTTTCCTCTCGATGTTCGCTGTAAAGCTCGTGGTGTGACTAATCACTGCACTAAAGTTCAGAAAAACTCATTGGTACAGTCGGGATGAGAACTTGCAATTAAAACTTTTTCGAATGTTAACAACATTACTATTTTAACATTATTCCGGAGTAAAGTGATTTAGGTATACTTTAATAATTAAATATTCTACTTAAACGTCAACAAGTCAAAGTTACCGCGACCGCAACAAATCAACGTGCCTATGTACATGTGTAATACACATATTTTGCAACCATGCGTTGTTACCAGATATCCTGTTCCGAACTGTTAGAAGAGTTTAATTAAAAGCGTTTAGTAAAGTAGCAACACCCGGTTTGTTCCTACTTCTTAGTGAAACTTTGTGAATAAACTTGAGTATCATCTCACACTTCAGATAAAATACGCTCGTTTGCCGCAGCTGAGCGGAATAAAGAACTCAAAACTTGCTATCGGAGACAGTAGCGTGGGCGGAATACGAATCTATTACAAGTACGTGCTTACAAATACACTCCAAACTTAAAACTTTATTTATACAACTGGTTATCTGATTACTGGCTCTGTTATTTTTGTTTTTTAATGGGTGGAAATTTAAACATCAAAAAAGTTTGAGATGACACGGAGACACAAGCCTACTTTTGGTTCAAAATCTTACTCATTGTAACTATGAGATAATCGTATATCTTCACACCTTTCCAAAGTGTCCCCTCCACCCTAACACCCTCTTTGCGACGGAGATATTTAGGTAACAACACGACAGATAGAGTCCGTCGTCGTTTCTCAAGCACGTCTAGATTATTCTGACGCCTTTGAATTTGTTCCTAAACGTATGCAGATTTCCTGACGATTTTCTCTTAAGCGCTTAAGCTGGTATTAATATGGTAAATCACTGTAGGTATTTAAGTTCAGAAACTCATTGGTATAGATATACCTTCGGGGTTTGTACCTACAATTTGCTGGCCTACAATGACTTTACTAGGCTACAACGAAGTAGCTGTTATACCAATAATTTACTTTACAACTATTTATTTTTATGGATACTTTAATAACATTATAACGAACATAACGTTGATTGTATAATAAAAATATAATTTGGCTGGACAGCTAGACTTTACTAGTCTAGACAGTCACCGAAGCAACCAACCGCGCGACGATAAATCAGATAAATGTTTGCTATACCTATTATTGGAACGAAAACCTTGAACAAACAGTACATTCTATTACTCTTGTTTATATTAGTAATAGCTATGGAATAAATCAACCGCTAAGTAATCATCCTTAGCATCTCCCCAAACAAGGGCCACATGAACGAGCGCACATATTTGCCGTGAGATACAATCTGTAATGCCGGAAAATAGCTTATTAGCGGCAATGAGATGGGAAACATTTACTCGAAAATAAGAGAGAAAATATTGCGAGCCAGGCGAATGCGACGCGAAATCTCTATAAAGCTCCTGGGATGTTCTTTAATGCGATTCATTCACGTCGTACACTTTTAAAATTTGGAAACGGCTTTTTCAAACCCCGTTAGTACAGTAAAAGCAGGAAAAAGCTAGACATTTTGACAGTAAGTCGTAAGAGCGTAGAAGTTGCTGACGAGAAACTGGTTTGTTATTAAGGCTTTTATTTATATCTAAAAGAAAATTATCCAATTTATATTATATCCAAATATAATTTCGGGAACTCACACTTAATATAAACATGATAAGATAAGCTTCAGATATTGTAGCGAGAATATTAAACGGTTAATTGGGCTATCTGTTCAGAATGAATGGATTACCGTTTTACTCTCAGAATATTTAATGAAATAAGCTAGCCTGTCGTGTACAGACAGAATATTATCTCGCAGAACTTAAAGGATTCACGCAGGGTGCCAAAAAATATATTTTATAGCGTAGTTATGATTAATAAATAATTTTAAGTCTTCAGCTCTCTGGCTTTAGTCCAAAAAAGGTCGGCACTCGATCTAGACAGTTGTGACGGGACAACAGATCTCTGTACAGAGCGACTGCTATCTGACTTTTTTAACAACTTCTACGGGGAAGATCGACTTCCTAGGTGGAGGTAACGGTAAAGCATCGTCACACATTCTATGGGTCTCGACAGACTTTCAACGATCGCACAGATTGGCAGCTAACGTGAAGACGAAAGGAAGTCAATAATAGCGGTCACCGGTATGACACGGCGACCGGTCGTTTAACGCTATCTAACTTCGCAACTTGTTGATGTACAGTATTAACAAAGTAAATGTCCTGAACACCTGATAAATACATTTCAAAGACACGGGAAAACGAATAAATCAATATATTTTTAGAAATTAGTACATCAAAAGACAAGCTAACCGGGGGGACATGGCGTGGGGTGGCATGCATATTTTTTTTTTCTCTAACTACAGACCAAACAAAAATTATTAATGGAGAAATTACGATATTCACAAATTCGACTCAAAATATAAAAATTAATATGTAGGTCCGAGTCCCACATAATTTCAGACTAGATAAATATATCAAACTCATAAAAATAACCAGAAGGTTAGGTTACATTTAGTATTTGGTAAATACGAGTGGGATAGAATCGTATAAATTTGAATAGCACCATCTACTCTCAAAGGACGCATTCACTGGATGTGAAGCTTTTATACAAAAACCGATTCTTCATGATAACTGAAACGTGCCCACTTTCATGTTATTTTTAGATTTTTAATGCTGTATGATAGTCCCTGATTGAACCATTGTGACGACAGCCATCGAGTTAAGTCCCTAACAAGTAAAACTTGAAATATTTATATATTATCTTCAGGTTTATAAATAAATAATAATTTAAAAATAAAACTAGCTGCTGTTTTTCTTTATACTTCACTCACTTTGTTTTAGAATTCTTTATAGTCTAAAATATGTGATTATGTACCTTCTCAACACAGGTATTATATAATATATTCTATATACTGTACTTATTATACTACTGCTACAGTTCAAGCTATTTGATTCGATTTTATTAACTGTACAAGGTGTATACCAAAGTATCACTATATACCTTGGGTGTATGTCATGGGTCATAACCACATAAAAAAAAATTTATCAATGAAACATGACAGATCGTGTAATTCCAAGAACTCATTGTCACATTAACGCTTTCATTGATTTAAATATTTACGAGTCAATAAATAATGAGAATCCTTTAATGACCTTAGTACCTGGATGACCGAGCTTAGCTCGGTATTCTTCAGATTTATATTTTTTCGTACGAATGACATACTTATGACAACCAAACACTCATTGGCTTAAAGTTTGTTGCTTAGCAACGCTTTATCAGTGGGGAAATTCGGAAATTCATATACTAATGAAATTGTTAGAGATTTTCAATGCCTAAAAACACGGATAAAACTACTTTTTTTTTAAATGAAACCCAGCTAGATCGATTTATCGCCCCCGAAATCTCCCCCTTACCAAATTTCATGAAGATCGTTGGAGCCGTTTCCCAGATTCAGATTATATATATAGATATATATACAAGAATTGCTCGTTTAAAGGTATAGGGATAGGGATAGCATACCTACTATTGATGTGTCAATAAATAACTATCACAATTACAAGGACCGCTTAGTGTTATGTAATAGACTTTAAGTGGACATTGTAAACATGGCATGCATGAAAGACAATTGTATTCAATCATAGAATATGTGGTAGAACCACATAAGAAATGGAAAAGTTGCTGAGAAAAGACGTATTTTTTTCTTTTTCGACAAGGTTTGAAGAAAATTTTAAGCCGAATATAAAAATGAAAGAACGGCGAACGATGAATTACTAATACAAGAACAACAAAGTGGAATACTCAACCTTTGTGCGCTTCTATAGAATCAGCGTCCCGTGAATAATTCTACAGATTTTCTTCATAATCATTGTGAAGCAGTCTCGAAACTAGAACGACTACTACGTTACACCCCCCCTGCTAACTCTGTTCCAAATTCGACGATCCCAACTCTCAAGTTACGTGTTTAATTATATCTACTCGCCGCTATCTGCCCCTGTTCACATTAGAACGTACCGCCACTGATTACCTGAAAGCACCCATTACCCCGGGTTCGGTGTTTTATGAGTATGTTTGATTGGGTCAGTGGGTTCTAGTTGGTAAACTTGGATTATTTCGCCTCCAAATTAGCACCAACCAAGTCTTAGGGCGCTAATAGTTTTCCATAATTTCAGTATGTTAATTAAGACATATAATTTTGTGCTAGTAGGCGTCAGTGATAAAAATGTTCATTCGTATGGCATAGTATAGTCGGAAAGAAACATTTGAGCGTTAAAATTCAATAAGTCCAGTTGTATCTTCACAAAAAATCCATCGCGATGTGATATTTCTTCAAAAGCAATCCAATCCACTCAACGTTCAGTGTTTGGAGCGGCTCAAACATGAAGTCCACTTCTTATGTACACAGGTTTAAAAGCTTACAACCTTTGCAGAGCTGTGTCACGATATAAAATAATGTAAGTAGATATATTATAAGACAGGCCTTTGTGAGGGTTTTTACTAGAATATGCGTTGTATTGTATTGAATTACAAGACGCACCACGATCACAAGGATAGTTTTTCTACTTTATACTACTTCTTGATGATATGATAGTAATACTTTATTCTTCGTAGTTCAAAGTGTTCCTTTAGGAATGGCTCTAACTCAAACTAATAGTTCTGAATACTACATTTTTTATTAAGTCAGATCAGCACGCTAAAGAAATTATTTTAGAAGTTTGGTGATTAACATGAGTTGTTCAATTTCCTCTGGAATATTATTATACCCCTATAGAATTTTTATAATCACAGATATACACATATACTACCATCACGGTTCTTACACCAATATTACGATTCGTCATCTCTTGAATATTAAAACCATTATTGGTCTTTATTTCCGAAAAGCTTTTGTATCATCCTTAAAAAACTCTCTATTTCCCGTATTATTCCGACATAAGTAATTCCCTAATGTTGATATATTAAGAACTATATTCACAGCAAAATAATTTTAGCTCCGCATAAAGTAGTACGTTGGTCCACTTCTAAAGCATACCCTCCGGTTTGAACATTATTGAAGCGTAAGGGATCCGATAAGTACATGAAAAGAAAACCGCCCAATAGATACTTTACGAACACTGCTTGAGGACTGAAAGAAGAGTCAAGTAAAGTAACCAAAATATACCTACAAAATATTATTATGCTGTATTGAACATGGACCGAAACAGTTTATTCAAATTAAAAGATTTTCTTCCATGACAGAATTGAAAGTACTCAACAGTATTTTAAGAATAATATACTGTATATAGTGTTTATAAACGCGACAATAGTTTTTATTTTACTTAAACCATAAGTTTCATCTAAATATATTGCCGGCGAATATAGGACCTTCGGCGACCTCTGTGAGAAGGTATGAATAGGTAGGTGTGAATAATTACACTGGCAGAAGAAAAACTAAATTCGGCCACTAAGCGACAGACCTCAATGTCCATAAAAACAGTCAAACCATTACACAGTCGCCATCTTTAAAATAAGTTATATAAGTATTCAATAGATAAACAATAGTTCACTAGCTGTCCCACCAGGCTTCGCCCGGTTGAAAAAGTAAAGCTTCCTGAATCACGTTCGCAGCGCCACTTATCGGCTCCAATTGTGATGTCCTATCTTTTAAGTTGGATCAAACTGCACACGGTGTGCAAATTTGACTGTAATCGGTTAAGTAATTTAGGAGCCCATAGCGGACAAACAAAACAAAACACGTAATTTACATATATTACGATATATTCTTGCCACTCCTCCCGCGGAGAAAAAAAATTAAACAGGACACATTCAGAGAACACGCACTATATGCTTCTTTTCTATCGTACTTGCAGGTGTTATAGAACATACAGTCGTACGTAGCACTCTTGCATCGATGTTAATACGATAAATTGAACCGACCCCAGTCGCTTATTGGCTTAGATTCCTCTAGTGTACCCTGCATTCACCCGACAACCGATAAAACGGCTATCGATAAACTAGACTACATGTGCATTTTCCTAACATTCGTATTTATTACCGTACAGGCAGCGAGTCTTTGATAAGATTACTGAAAAATACTGCAAGAGAGCGAGGGAGAAGGCAAAGGCAATGATGACTACAACTTTATTTACATGTATGAATGTCACTACTAAATCACATCTAGTCAACAAACAATGTGTTCAATTCTGTTTTCAAAAATTCAAATAATTCGGTTTATGTGCTATAGAAAAACGTAAAAAGTTACGTTACTGTCAAATAATGGATTTCGTAAAACCTTTTTTTTGTTTAATATCGTAACATGGGTTCCTTTAATTTAAAATTATACATACATACATATATCACGCCTCTTTCCCGTAGGGTTAGGCAGAGACCACTTCTTTCCACTTGCTACGATCCTTACATACTTCTTTCGATTCCACTTTCATTATTCTCTTCATACATGCTCTTCGGTTTAAGGTACTCTTGACCTGGCCTCTTTTCAAGACGTCCCTAATTTGGTCTAGAAACGTCCGCCTAGGTCTACCCCTTCCAACACTTTCATCCACACTCGCCTTATACACTTTTTTCGTCAATCGTTCTTCATTCATTCTCTCGACATGGCCAAACCATTTTAGCATACCTTTCTCAATTTTTGTCACTACATTTTCTTTCAGACCACAACGTTTCCTTATCTCACTATTTCTTATCCTGTCACTCAGTTTTACTCCTATCATACTTCTTAACGCTCCCATCAACTGCATTTATTCCGCTTTCATGTTTCTTCTGCCATACCCAACTTTCACTTCTGTACATGAGTGTCGGAACCAACACTCCCCCATGCACAGCCAAACGAGCCTTGAAAGACACCTTCCGATTGCCCATGAGGGAGTGCAAAGCCCCATTCACAATGTTTCCTGCATTCACTCTTCTTTCAATATCACTCTCACACTTTCCATCTCTTATTTTCAAAATATCAAAATTATAAACGAATAAAATAACTAAAATATACATAAAAAAGAACTAGCGCTGTGTTGTTTAGCAAGTGTTTACTTTCAAAGTACCCGCATCAGATTAGGGTCGAATCCCGCCCGGTGGTTTCAGCTGGCGTTACTCGTGTGTACCTCAAACATGTTATAATATTTCAGTACATTTGGCAGGGAGGTGTAATATTTCATACACCTAATTAATTATAAGTAAACAGGCCAACTCGGCATCTGACGTGATAGAATCTTAATATATGTCCGGCGGAGTGTTTTAAGACTGTCAAAACTTATGGGAAGGTGTGAAGATGAATAAAATAACCTGTCCAGGAAAGCACTTCTATAAGGAGGAAACAACAAATTTTGTCCTCACAGTAACAAAAAACACTTACAATGAGAATTGAAAAAATCTCTTAGACACGTAGCTAATAGATATAAATGTTCATCTATTGTTCGTATGTACGCCATGTATTACACAGCCATCTTTTTAGGCACGTACTTTGCATCCGCAGATTCCGAACAGGAAAATCGAAGTGAGGAGTCGCAGCTAGCGCTGACGTCACCAGCCACGCGACACTCGAACACTCCGCATTGCATGACTCACTGTACATGGTTACGGTCAAATGCACTGCTTCCGTAACCGGCATATTGACGACCAAGTATTTTGTCAACGCCCACGTGTAAACTGTTTAGTAGATACAGTAATGTAGTAAACGTGACCTCGCGCCCGTTGTGTAACTTCTATCATTATTTTTTAAGAGAAGTACTAGCTGTTTATAAGAAAGGCTATTAATTTAATATCACCGCTGTGCGTTGTGTCTGTCGGGTAGTTATTTATTACGAGGGGCGCGTCAATTACGGTCGGTCAAAAGGAAGGCCTCAATGCGACGCGGCAAGCCTTTCATAGGCTTAAAACAACTCGTCAGCGTCCCTGGGTAGACATTTTGACATTACCATTGAGGTGAACGGACTGCGGTCATGTCGCCTAATTGAGTAGTTAAATAAATCCTGTACTAAATTAAAAAAAATAACGACGACCAGACGACGTAATTATGGACTAGATTAATTGCTGTGTCCAAAGTTAAGTTCTTCAATCATATATTCATATGGTGTATTTTTTTCTTAAATGAGCGCTATGTTTATATCAGAATGAAAACAATATTATATGTAGGTTGTCTTATGGCATATAGCAAATGAAAGCATCGTCAAGAGAATAAAAATTTTCTAACTTCCCGTGGGTGTTTTAGAATCATTTTAATGTTACAGCTAATAAAATTACAGATCAAATACAAACAAAATCTCTTACGTTTCTTGTATGCTACAAAGACATCATCAGTTTTAATAGAGGTAGGGCATAACGGGTTTCCCGTTCGAATTTGGAGCTGCCCGACTGGGGCAGGACCTCCACCTTATAGAAATCCGTAGCCAAATAACACAATTTATTGTGTTGTGTTCCTACGCGGTGAATAAGGTTTCCAGTAATGAGCTCCTTGGGGAGGGGGGAGGATTGTTACATTGTTTTGGAAGCAGTGGGATTAAACCCATTATGCTGCCAACACACAATAACTCTCCGAACACAGAGTGGCAACGCGCAAGTGATACTTCGGTATCGTGAGAGTAAATAGGCTACGGTAACCGTTTCCCATCAGGTGGGCCGTATGCTTGTTTGCCACTCTTGTTGCATAAAAAAATAAAGTATCACGAGTAAGTTGGCGGTTGTTTCACACGGCATTCACCTACCTGGCTACAATCATTGCCATCCATAATCGAGGCGTGTTAACTAACGCTGGCGTGAGACCCCGTGATCCCTACGCGACCGGCAAAATGTAACACGACACTTACACAATATCGATAAAGCAACGAGTAATGAACGTTGACAGATTGGGACAACAACATGTTGTTGCATTGTGAATACATTCCCTGTAACTGTATCATAAGGCCGTCGCTGATTGGTTTCATTACACCCTGAGGGCTGCATTTAGTAAAATTAATTTCAGTGTTAACAACACGAGTTTTAAAATATTAAAGGACAATAGTGTGAAATGAATCCACATATATATGACTCTATTAATCTGGAGACGACCGAAAGAAGCAAACGCATACCTACCTATTTATTTCCGGCAAAATGTGGGTGTCATAAAATCACTCCCATCCTCTTTAGAGCAACTACAGAAGTGGCAAATAAGCCTTAAACACGCCAGCAGATGGTAAGCGGTAACCTATGTACGCTTATGTTTTGCAACACCAAGGGTATGAATCAAGTTCCTCTTGAATTTGACTTAATACTTTTTTAGTCACTAGCAACATTCACCTACATTCCTATTGACTCTTGATACTATTAATTAGAGCTTTCAAGTATGCTATGCAAGCGACGTTTTGTTCCCTTTACATAATCCATTCGCAGTCATTTACATCTCTAGATATGATCCTTGCATTATCATTCAAGTTGCATACATACTAACAGTTTTAACGTGTCAAGAAACAATCTGGTAATGCTTTATATAAAATAAAATAATAAATAATACATTTTTATTTGGTAACATTGTTTTGGCACAGAAATAAACGTAACTATGACGTCCGCAGAAGTTAAAAACTGTGTCGCGGATGACAACTCCCACCTCCAGAGGACATGAATGTATTAAGTAAATACACTGATGTGCAACCACTTATATGTAAATTTATGGGTTATACATAAAAGAGTATTATACATTCGAGTTCTCGCGAACACTTAACATTCACCGTAGTACTAGTTTGCATCCAATTATGCTAAGTGGAATACTATAAGATAATATCTTAACTCAGGTTATAACAGAATTAACGAAGTGTCAAATTATTAATAATGTTCATGCCTCGCTTGGCATATTGAAGGGACGCACTAAGCGGTGATCTGATACCATCTGCGTGGAGCACTGTCGCGGAAAGAGGGGAGAGTGGTACTAAAAAGATCATAGTTGCCTGTCGGGTCGATACAGGCTTAGAGACTTACTCGAGGTGTTCAAAGATTTACTTTTACCGATACGCCTGAAAAACGATCTTGCCTCTCCCCATAATGGCGTAAATATAGGCCAACATGCGAGCGAATACGTTTATTGAGCACGACAAAATTAAGTATTAATAATGACTCCTCCCAAAGTAATCCTACAATCCCCATCAAGCAAGTCGACTCAACATATATCCTCAACAACAAGGGTTCCCGAAGGGGTAGACAGAGGTCTGTAGTATATATGCACACAGCCACTTTCCGCGAGATATATTTTAGGTGCCAACGTGACAGCTCGACTCTAACTCAAGCACGACTATATATAAGCCTTTGAATTTCTTCTCAAACATAGGTATGCAGGTTTCCTCGCGATGTTTTCCTTCACCCTAATGCTCGTGACTAGCCACTGTAATTAAGTTCAGAAAAACTCCTTGGTACTGTCGGAATTCGAACTTGCCATCTTTTGTGTTGCAGGCAACTACTGCAACCACTCAGCCATGACTCATCAATACATGATTAACGTTTAAAACCATTTAAGCTTTTTGGTACCTGTTCATTCTAATTCCTTTACAGGATAGTCTTTGCAAGTTTGCGTCATCTGAAAATCGTGCGAAATAACAAACAATTTTCTTAAGACATTAACGCAATGTCAGGAGTGTCACGCTCGTGATTGTTCTCTAATAATTAATTGCTTTTAGACGTAGAGAAAAACTGGATCACGCCAAAAGTAAATTAGGGTCGTCAGACTGCAAAATTAACGTTAGGCCAATTAGCGAGTTGGCAATTTTGCTTTAAATACTTCAACAGTATCGATGAAATCTGACTACTGGACGATGAAACGTTAATAGTACGTAACCTAGTAACCTTATAGCATTTTAAATCCGAGTTTATTTAAAAGCTGGTCAGGACAGTATTAGTAAGACCAGTCACCCAACCAAGTTAAATCAGTGACGGTCAAGGTAAACTTGCAGACGCAAGGCACAGATTAAATAATTCAACAGATGCTATTGTGTGCGTGTGTGCGCAAGAATGATATTAGCTGTCATATGTTTGGAAGGCACCTATAAATTTAATATGTCAGTTAAAGCACAAGCTGTATTTGATACAAATACAATATTACAATTTATGTTCAATCCAATAACAAGGTCGGCAATGCGCTAGTGCGCTAGTAATAAATGCAAGAGCCCATTGGCTATGGTAACAGCATAACATCAATCATATCTGCTTGACACCAATGCTGTAAGAAATTTGACCAGTTTTTCCTGTAATTGCTGAAATGTCTATCTTTACATCCCAATCTCAACTTGTTTATCCTTAACCAAGTAGACGAGACAACTTAAATTACCTCATTCGATTATTTTCTCAAAGAAGTAAAACTTCTGCCGTCAGTATTTTAAGTAACTTCGTGTTTATTTTGCGGAAGATGTAGAGCTAACGACTGCCAACTTTGTAAACAAATGAATGTTGTTTTCTTATGAAATGAAACCAAGCGAACAGCGGTTTTGGACAAGTTACGCCTAAGTTAAGTGAATTCAGGCGTATGGTACGCCTGAATTCACTTAACTTGTACTTTTTTTCTTTACGTACAAAATGAAAGAGAGTACAGCATGGAGTTCTTCAAGAAGGGTGTGAAAAGATTCCTGCAGGGTCGGCAACGCGCGAGTGATACCTCTGGTGTTGCAAGCGTCCCTAGGCGGCGGTAACCGCTTACCATCAGGCGGACCGCATGCTTGTTTGCCCAAGTGTTATATAAAAAAAAATTATATATATTTTTTTTATATATCGCTAGTCAAAACTTAACATGTATTTATATCGGAATTTTGAAACTCATTAATAACATAGGCGTAGGAGAAAATTTTATGTAAATTCTTTGGAAGGGGTTTTAAGGGTGCTATGTGCTCCCGAGTCCTGAAAACTGAATTAAAATCTTATTACAATCTTTCAAAGTGCGTATAAAAGGTGCAATCAATAATTTTTAAGCATCATAGTAGAGGTAGCCGACAATTTGGATGCCTGCAACAATATCACTCGCGCAGAGACAAGCAGAATGAAACAAGAACGAATAATTTATGAATTGTTAATGCGGGACATGCGAGAGGAATACTCGTCTTAGACACCAACCTGAGTCACCAACCTGTATTTTAGACATGACGTTATGACCTTAAATATTAACCAAATAAACAGCAATGCCGATAATCCTTGGATCATATGTCAGCGTCCAGAACAACTCTATAAAATTGACAATTACGTCAAGTAAGTAATCAAATTTACAAGACCTATTTTGTGAAACCTACGAGGATGAATTTAAAACGTCTACTTCTTCATGAGACCATTTCGACGAGCATTCAAAATAGAACGCTTAACTTGAATTGAGACCATTTCATTTATCAATTTCGACAGAGGCTAGCGACGTTATTGATTTCCATAAAACTAAGTCGAACACAAAACAGTCGAGAACAATTTATTAAACATTAATAGAGCACCACGGTTTGTTTGAATACAAAACATAGGGAAATATTAAGTTACTGAATTCAGGGCACGTTCACGTATTTCATTTAGGCTTAACTTTTTATCTTGTTAAATGAAATAGGCTTGTTTAGCAAATATTTTGCTTTTGCATGAGAATTATATAAATAAATCCAATAAAGTTTACAAGACCACGCACATTACTATGTAAAGTTTGTAAATCGGTAATTGTGACTCAACGTTCAGTCTGACTTAATTAAGTTTGAATTAATACACATTTCAAGATAATACCACGAATAGTCCTAAGAAAGAGAATCCTAAGTTAGACTTTGTATTCATGATTTGAAGAACAATGTCACAAGACGATTGGCCTTTTTAGAAAGTAGTGATAGAGGTCGTGACGTCATTATCTGTTTGTGAACACAATAGGATGATGTAACTGCGGTATTAGGGTAGCATAGGCAATAGCTGCGGTAGAGAAACCACTGCAAAATAATTTCCTTTATGAAATTGCAAATGAGGGTCGAGATTCGTCCTATTTTGAATTCAATATCATGTCTTTGTTCATCTTTTATCGTGTTTTGCCTCAATATTGTTGGTTCGGACACTACGGAGATCTAACATTGCAAAATTAGATTGATCTCAGAGTAATGTTTCAGACCTGTTAGCAAATCTTGTAGATTACAATTCTGCGCTACGAGAAACCAATTATCATCGCCGTTGTGTCAAGTAAATTGTACAATTACTAGAAGCTTGTAACACGACATTCAATTAAATTATATAGACAATGTTATAATATTATAATATTATAGGTATACCTTAATATTGCGCGCCGTCGCGCTAACAATAGAATTCGTTATTTGACGATGATTATTATAGAGGGTGAGTGGGACTTCATACGTGACCAGAATATTACCCACGTAGGCCGTGGCGACAGCGGCGACGGCGCGGGCTCCCGTGAACAACCACATCCGATAGATATTATATCCGCGTTCAACAAATAACAGCGCGGATTTTTACAATATTGTGATATCTGCTTAAATGTAAAATATAAAAAGAAATTATTTTTTATTACTTGTGAATACGAACAAATAGGTAGGTATTCATCATCGGTCACGTTGACACTTCAATACTTATATTTCTGATGACGAAAAGTGAAAAAAGTATTTTTATCTCGGTTTTGTAGATATATATATGTATAGTGCTTTGTCTTGAGAGCTACTTTAGAACGAACTTTTTATAGAATAGTAATACATACATACATACACACATATCATCACGCCAAGTCCCTAACGGGGTAGGCAGAGAGTATATATAGTAATATTAGGTAATTAAATAGACCCCCACTCTGTAGACAACTGAAGTCAGCCCAGTAAGGTGCCTACGTCGATAGGTTGCTATTTACATGAATACGTCAATGCGTGTCATGAATCTCCATGTAGAATGTCTGCCTACGTGACTTATTTATATTAAATTATTTTCTATAAGGCAATTCCTATAATATTTATTTATTTATTTATACATAATTAGTACGGCTAAAAAACCCATTACACTAATTAGTAATTATAAGAACCTCATTCATACACTCATCTCCCAATACTCCAGGCATGCCGCCATGATAGCCGTCCATCCGTCCGCAAACACGTCACAGTCAGGGTTGGACTCCAAGAGGGCATTGAGTGCAGTGAGAGTACGAGGTATAGGGGAGTGTGCACGCGATACGTAATATAAACATGCATACACGTTGAGCCCTTCACGGAGTACATGGTGAGAGCAGATATAGTTCACTCTAGACTTAAATATCCCATTCGCTTCACATATATGTAATCGCTTCAGTACTTCGCTTCCCTTTACACTACTTAAAGCTTTATACATATTTATTATTTATGCTAGTATGTTCGCTCTATGAATATTTACAATGACAACACAATAAAGCAGTGGTGGCCGAGTGGTTCGAGTAGTTACCTGCCGCATAAAGATTGCAAGTTCGAATCCCAACTGTACCAATGAGTTTTTCTGAACTTAAATACAGTGATATTTCACACCACGAGCTTTACAGTGATGGAAAGCTATAGGTTCCTGCATACGTTTGAGAAGAAATTTCAAAGACGTATGTATAGTCGTGCTTGAGAAACGACGATGGACTCGCCATTTGTCACGTTAGGACTTAAAATATATCTCGGATGGGAAGTGGGTGTGTGGGTACTACCTACATTTGTCTACGTATTGGGAGACCCATGGAAATACAAAACTTTTGTTAAATATCAAGTCTCATAACTACACAGATATTAAAGGTTATTTATAATCCTGTACTGTAAGACCGGACATTTTGTCAATACTCTAACGAATACTCGGCAATTTAACTAGCGATAGTGACCTTCAAACCGGAACTTCGAAACAGAGCGGTAGGTTCGTACAATTTTATCTTTTATGTAAAAAAGCTGATAAATATTTTTTGTAATTTCAAGTCTACATACTAATTATTACATATAGACATATCGTCACGCCGAGTCGACAATCTTTCTTCACTCATCCTTTCTATATGATATGTCCAAAGCATCGTAACTGCCTTTCTTCATCTATACATCATCATACTCTGGGTGACGCCACTTGATTTGCGAATCTCATCAGTGCGGATTTGATCTAATGAAATTGTTACGCGGGAATCGCATCTCGACTTTCCCCTACTCTACATATATATTCATGGTTCCTAATGTTCCTATAGCACACTCAGGATTCGCTGTCGTTTAGTAAAGTGAACGCTGAAATCTGATATACGTATATACTTATACAATATAAAAATAACCGCTTTTTACTATATACATAGGTATATATACCATCTGTCACGTTGGTACCTGATATACCTCTGGCGGAAAGTGGGTGTGTGGATATTACCTACACACCTCTGCCTACCCCTTCAGGGACCCTTGTGGGAAGGCGTGAGGATATATATATATAAGAGCCGTGGCGGCCGAGTGGTTCGAGCAGTTGCCTGCGACGCAAAGGTCGCAAGTTCGAATCCCGACTGTACCAATCAGTTTTTCTGAACTTAAGTACAGTGATTAGTCACACCACGAGCTGAACGGTGAAGGAAAAACATCGAGAGGAAACCTGCATACGTCTGAGAAGAAATTTAAAGGCGTATGTATAGTCGTGCTTGAGTAACGGCGATGGACTCGCCATCTGTCACGTTGGCACCTAATATACCTCTGGCGGAAAGTGGGTGTGTGGGTATTACCTATAAACCTCTGCCTATCCCTTCGGGGACCCTTGTGGGAAGGCAAGGAAGAATATATATATATATATATATACCAAAATATAGTTTTGTCTGTCTATCTTTTTGTATATCTTTTTGTTCCGGCTTATCTCTGAAACGCTACGAAAGCTAGTCTGAAATATGAATCTAGGCAACGATAAAAGATGGTTTCACTCCAGAAACAAAAGAGCAATCAAGGAAAACTACGACTTCTTTGTAAAGAGTTTACGGTTACATAATTAATTGAGTAACAGGAAAATACCAGCTCGCGTGACTCTACAAAGAGATTACCTTCAAAGTGAGTATTTTTCATGTCAAAAAGTTACCGTAAACGTACTGTAAGATGACGACCCCAACGCGGGACGGCTTTCAATAGGATTTAAGAAGAAATGTAACATAATTGCAATTAAAAGCTATTTTTAACACTTGAGTTAAGCGTTCAAGTTAGGATTTTTTTCAAAGTAAACAAACAAACATCTGACTGCAGTGGCGTGTTCGATCCCCGCCCGAGGCTATAATTTGTATGCCATTTGATGAGCATACATGACAATGACCTTTATTAATGACATATGCTCTGTGTAAATAGGTAATTATGCGCTTAGATCATAAAACGTGGTATATCAAGTATCCATAGGCTTCAATCACCGCATTAGGCGGGTCGTAAACGCGTTTTTCACATACGTGTGAAAATTTGCGTTGTATGAAAATTTGCGATTTTATCATTCTTATTAGAACATTATAATTATTTAGCTACATTTGGAATCAATTATATTCACCAGATATTAAACGTAATATTGCCCGCCATACGCCCAATATATTTGACTGTACTGTTGTAGGTTTCAAGTGTGCGGCGATATTACTAACAAACTACAAAGCTATATTAGATACTAGACATGCCCCGCGGTTTCACCTGCATATAATTGTATCTAGATTTCGGAACAAAACATATCCTATGTCTATAATCCAGCTAAAAAAAGTTAAGTTGGTCACAGGTCCTTTGATAACAGAGCTCTAGATGTTTGAGGGAAGCACAGAATAGAAGGAAGTTGCCATCACGGCACGAAGCATGATCGCCGTGGCCTTATCCCAAACATTTTAATCCCCATTATCTCGATCTTAACATCGAGCGTGACATCCGCAACCTTTAGTACAGGGAGAACCGGTTACCTGGGTTAAGCCAGTCTATGGCCTGTTACGATCAACAAAGTTTTTTTTTAAGTTATGTACCTAAAGTACTAATAGGAAGCCTTATAGCCTCTGTTCGCCTGTGGTCCGTGTCTGTAGACTAGCATAAGTACGAACAGTTTCAGTTCAGAAATAACTATAATAATGAAAAGGCTATAAATTCTGTGACATGGAAGAAGCTGAAGACCAAGTTAACACATGATTCAGAATAAAGAAAAGGCAGATATGACGCTGACAGAGGGAAATAGAAGTTGCATCACCGGCGCCGTCGACAACAGCGTTTATGATTTGACTATGATACCACGAGCTTTACGGTGAAAGAAAAACATCGAGAGGAAACCAGCATACGCCTGAGAAGTAATTCAGTGGCGTATGTATAGTCGTGCTTGAGTAACGGCGATGGACTCGCCATCTATCACATTGGCACCTATAATATATCTCTGGTGGAATGGTGTATGGGTACTATCTATAGTATATTCTGCCTACGCCTTCAGGGACCTTTGTGTGAAGGAGTGAGGATATATTATTATTATATAAATATACATACCACAATTAAAATTCTTAAAACTGGATAATTATGATGATATATCACAGGAAATTAGTTTGAATTTACTAAAAATTAAAGTATTATTTAAATTGACTTGTCTATTTCTTATAAATCCTGCTAATAAATGGATTAACAAACAAACAAGCAAGCATTTAGTTAATATAAAAATAAAATAGTAAGCATGTGCTTCTTAGATATCTGAGCATTGTATCATAGTAATAAGTATAATATACACTATTTTTAAGCCAATAATAGAGTTATTAGTAATATAGCTTTATCAAACTCAAGTATCATAACTGTGATAAAACTGTGATACACAGATATATAATGAGACTTAAAGGTCTTCCTTTCAATCATCAAGTGATAGTATTTTGTTGCTGTAACAATTGCTTCTCTAAGCATATACAGATAACACTGTCATTATAACAGGATAAATGCAATCAGTTAACTGGCCAGTGAGTTGTTAAATTAGTTTTTCTAAGTAGGTACTGATTTGTCACGCACAGTATTTTCTAGAAGAAAATCTGTTCCTCTTAGCTTAAGTGGTGTAATTTTTCATATAAGAATGGGCAATGCAGATATATGGCAACCGAACAACTCTCTTTTGTTAAATTTGGTTTGGTTTGAGACAAAGAATACAACTGAGCGTAATAGATGAGCCAACTCACAATGCTATAATGATTCTCAGAGTTTTAAAAAACCTATTTACTCAGTTCAATATATTTACAGACAAAATAGAAATGTGTAAGTTTCCTTTTTTAAATTAGTTAAGAATTGTATTTAGTCAAGTGCAGACTACCTTGAAGCTTGTGATATTATTATTGTTATCCTGTATTAATAGATGTAAGGTTGCTCAGATAAATAAATACATTTTAAAACAAAAATTTTAAGGTAAGTAATTCATAATATTAAGTACACCCATCACAGCATGTCCTCATGGGGTAGGCAGATAGTTTAGAGTCTGAAAAGGTATTACTTATTTGTTATTATTCTGAAGTTCAATTACCTTACTAATAAACCTGTGGATGGTCAATAGTCAGTTTTTATTTTATCTAGTTATTACTTACTTGAAATTAAACTAATTTTATTAAATGTAAGGAAGTACTTTTAAACTTTTATTTAGTGTACACATTTTTTCTCTAAGGAGTTCCAGAAGTTTCTTTACCAGCCCATCACTAGTCTCTACAGAAGAATAAGACCGCTTCCTATTAGACACTTAACTAAATGAAAAGTACTTCACTAAACAGCATCCATCTTAAGAGCATTATATTATTACAATTTCAGTGCTAAAACTTTAAACTAAAATTATAAGTAAATTTATACCTACATAAATAGATGTGATATTAATATGAAACCTAGTGAAATGAAACTTATTTTCATCAAAACTTTGCACAGTACAACTTGAGAACTCTTTCAAATTGGGTTTATGTCATACTCATAGGCATAATCCTAGATAATGCTGTATTTGTATGTCACAATTAAACAGTAATCCTGCATTGCTTATCAGTGAGGTTCAACACATGAGACATTTTCCAAATCCAATGAAAGTGATGCATGATAAAACATGACAGAAAGTTTGTATATTATGGCTGAAACAAAGTTGGATGTAAGTATTATTAACTTCTATTATAAAAGTAAATGATACAAAGTTCCCACCTCAAATCTGCATACTACTTACAAGTAATAGTTGAATAAAGGAATGTTGCATACTTACACAACCATGCCATAGGCCCCTTCGCCAATGTACTGCAGGCCAGTGTATCGTGGGCCTACTTCGAAGACCTGGCATCGGATTATCTCAGCATTGGGGTTAGTGCTCACGGCAACCGCTGCCTCGGCCATCGCGACGCACTCCAAACACACTTAACCAAACAAATGTTTACGGCACCAAAAATATGCAGTTCGGCATAAATTCCTCACAGGGGACACCCGACTAGCGATGCGTCAGTTAACAAATTCACATCAATTAACCAAAACAAATTGTGGCCGACCTACATTATCCTCTGAACAAGACGTCCACTTGTCACTCGCTTATCATTCTCGCTCGAACCCGTTATTTACTCCGTCCGACTTATCGTGGACACTCCCGTTTCGATGCAGTACCGTTACAAAAATGAAATGAACTCGATTTTTTACAACACTATGAATGTGTTCCATAAAATAAGTTGAGTACTACAACATTTATCATTCTTTCCTTGTCTAAACATTCTTATTTAGATATTTGTAGTCCGATTAGGGTAGATAGTGACCTGTTTGTGTAGTATTAAAATAACTGCCAACTTAATTTCAAGCGAGTTGCATTTTAAGGGGTGGGATATTTTATAATAATTTCAAATAAAAGAAATACGAAGGGCTTTATGCTTCACATATTGTAACTGAAATGAAACATATACTAACCATAAAGAGTCAGATGATACGCTCGATAAACTTACTAATTTTTAATATTTTGCATCTGTTCATATCAATACTGTCTCAATGACAGTTCTAGAATTTATGACATTTCAATGTTGTGGATTGTTTTGTAGACCTCGAAAATCCAAATTAAACGATTTTATTAAAAATACGGAAGTATGAATACGAAATTCATACGTTGGAATAAACATTTCATTTATTGAGAGGAAACCATAGCATTGATACTTAAAATTGTGAGTAGGAATAGTGAACCAAAGTAGAATAATTTGTGACCTCGTCACATGAAACTGAAGGACTGACGTGCAATTTATTTAGGTATGTCGGTTTGGTCAGCCAGTACAGCTGGGAATAATTACCGAAGCGTGTACCCAGACGGTGGTCACGGTGCCTCAAATAATTGGTGCCCAAAACACAGCAAGGTATGACATAACTTGATCATTCTAATTGGTTTGTTGTATCGTATCAGGATCTAGTCATAGTACATTTTAGATCTGTTATTTTTGCAAATAGAATTTTTGCAAATAGAATTTTTGCCTATTAGTCTTTTTTTGTTTTAGTTAATTCACATGATATATTTATTAAAAGTTAAGTATGTAAAAAAAAAATTCCAACTAGGTATTCTCAAGTTACTTATTAATCTTTTTCTTTTTTACTTAATGGGAAATAATCGGTCTATATTAAATTCAAAGATGATAATTTATTAACAAATCATGTTTTTTAGTAAAGATGCTTTTTTAATTGTTTGTGCAATGTTTTATGGCTAAATCAATTTGTATGCATGTATCTAATTTTGCATTGTAATTTATATTTTTGTGTATAATATTTTTTGACATATATTTTTTTATATTCATTTAAAGGAATATACAGCAGGTGTTTTGCAAGGCCTCACATTTGGTGTTGTGTACACGGAGGCAGATTTCACAACTATTCCTATCTAACACAGTGAGTTTAAAACTGGCTGTTAGTCAGAATTGGTTTGAGGGATTTGTAGTAAATGTTGGGGGCCATCTGTGTATTATTACAAGCTTCTATCACACCATCATGTCATGTAACATGTTGCTAGAGAAGTGCAGTGTTTTGTTAAGGTATAAAATGAACTAACACTAGCAGGTTTGCTTAAGTAATGAGCAATGAGCCCTGTAACCAGGTTAAATATACATCATAAGGTTTTAAGATTAAAGTTGATTGAGCTGTCTATTAGTGGCCAGTAACTTACTGAACTTACTGTCAGTATATTTTTTATTTGTTGTCTAGTTCCATTACTGCAAGTTGCCAGTACTGCAACTTATGTCAACAGACAGTTCTGCTATAATATTTTTGATCTGTCTGACTTAACTTTGCAGCTTAATTTTCGATATTCTACTAAACAAAGGCTTATAATTCTTTTTCATTATTTATTTATTTATCCTATTTTACTAAAATACTCTTTTTGTGAAAATAATTTACTTGAATCTATTTGGATATTCATGTGAATGAATTCCTGTATATTTTATCTTAAACTATGTTCTTCATATTAATCATTCTTGGTTGTGGTCTGTGACGTCTGGAGAGTCTAGTAACTATTGAAAATAAGCTATATATATATATGATATAGGATCTAAGCTGCACATAATGTGCTATTTCCAATATGTTCTTACAATCCTGATAGTCTCCAGCCCCTGTCTCTAGTCCATTGCCCGATGTTATTAGACATGTCTATCACAGTGTATAAAATTATTGTGTTATATTTTCACTAGTTCATGCTTGATCAGGTAACTAATGTGTAATTTCTCAAATTAGAAGGTACTGTTCTCAGAATATATTCAGATTATAGGGAGTCTACTCCATTGTATAATATTAGAAATGCAAATGGTTTGAACATTTGTTTCTCTTTCGCTGAGATAGGTGTTTAGCTATATTAACACATACAATATGTGTATTTTAATATATGTTATTCTAAAAATATATCTAGACCTTAAGACAAGGTTATATTTGCCACTAGAGAACTCTATCCTGTTGACAAATGTTCCGAACAGTGAACATTATTAATTGTTAAAAATATATTGAGAATGTGGACAAAGCGAAAGAGGTATGTAAGTCTAGAGAGAACTGGTGCTCTATACTCTCTGCCTACCCCGTTAGGGACTCAGTGTGATGATATGAATGTATGTATATATATTATTCATAGGGCCTTCAGTTAATGAACAAGTAAAAGGACAGGTTATATATATTTGGAATGTGGCATCTCATACTTCATCTATACCATTGAACATATTAATCAAAGTTATAATATCCTGACAAATGTAAACACATTTAACGCTATTTACACACAATGCTGATTGCACGCTAAGTTCCGTTCAGTTGGAAGATAATAAAATAAAGCCAAGTACACAGGCCACAAGTCTACAACGCGTTGTTTTCACAGCACAAGTGTACGATGTCTGGAGAGACTCCAATACAATCGGCAGATGGGCTGCACACACCTGCCTACCTGTCATGGCGGAAATTGCAGCTCAGTCGAGCCAAGCTCAAGGCTTCCAGCAAAACTTCCGCACTGCTCTCCGGGTTTGCTATGGTGAGTATGGAATATTCGCATTTTTACGAGATCTGTAAGTCTAGAGCAGTGGCTTTCTATTCCCTCTGCCTACCCCTACTGCCAAACCAAACCCATTTTGTTTTGTTTTATTATATGGCCTTGTTACAGTGCTACAGATGCTATTAGTTGCTACAGTGAAGCAACGGCATTTAAACTATCAAAATAATTTTAATTGGGTGGAACTTGTAGGTACAAGAAACAGGTAGCATGTTTGCGTTTTGTTTTTTTTCATGAAATTAAGCGCAAGAAGTGGTCTGTCCTATCCCATACCCTGGGAAGGAAGGCTTGTTTGATACATTTAAAAGTATATTGGTCAGAATACTCGCTATCGAGTAACGAATAGGGATGGTCGATAGTTGATGGTAGGTAGAAATAGCAGTAACGTACATCTAATTAACCGAGCTCGACTCCACCGTTTCCTCTAATAGTCTCTGTTGGAAACTTATTTTTTTGTATGTACCTACTGTCGCTTTATCTAAACGGGAAACTTTTCACAAAGTATTTGCTCTCTAGGCTGGATTAAGGACCTTTAATCCAAGTTCAAACGTTTCCTTTGTCGTTAGATTACAATCGCGTAAGCATTTCCGTCTTAGTAATGTTTAACATGTCCTCAGTTCAAGGTACTCTCATGTTAACTAATGTTTAATTAACTGATTGTTTATTTATTGCCACAATTAATGAAGTCTTATTGTATTATCTACAATTCTTTGTTTTATTAGTTTATGTAAACTAATCAATGAAATGGGTCCGTTTGTACTAAAAATATAATAGTTTTCTATGCATATGAGAGCTAAGTATATAAAATGATTTTGCTTCCGTCTGTTTGTTCCGGCTAATCAGGAATCCGAAATAGCTGGACTGATTTTGACGAGTAAGTACTAAGGCTGCTACGCTTTTACATAGATCTGAGTCGAGTCTCTCACGGGGTTGGCAGAGAGAGTAGAGCGCCAGTTCTCTCTAGCCTTACAGAGTTACAGACCTCTTTCGCTGAGTCTACATTTCTGTACTATTAAATGTTCATATGACTTAAACTCGCGCAACCGCGAGACGTTAGTCTATTCCTAAAGTACAATTTGTTTGACGGTTACGAAATTCTTGTCGCAACAGGTAGCCATGGTTGAGGTGCAACTGAACCCGCCCGAGTCGACTAAAGTCCCCACTGAGATGCTCGTCGCCTTCACCGTGTGTACCACCCTGCTAGTAGCTGTCCACATGCTGGCCCTAATGATCAGCACCTGTATACTGCCCAACATCGAAGCGGTGGGCAACTTACACAGCATAGCCCTCGTACACGAATCGCCACACGAACGACTTCACTGGTACATCGAAATAGCCTGGGCCTTCTCCACCCTACTGGGGCTCATTTTATTCCTAATAGAGATAGCTATCCTCTGCTGGGTGAAGTTCTACGACCTAAGCGCGACTGCGGCGTGGTCTGCTTGCGTAGTGCTCATTCCCGTATTAATTGTGTTCCTGGCGTTTGCAATACACTTCTACATGTCGCTCGCGACACACAAGTATGAAGTGACAGTGACAGGCATTAAGGAGCTGGAGTTGCTCAAGGAGCAGATCGAGTTGGGTGACCACGACGCGCGCATGAACAATCTCACCCTCCTAGACCAGAGCAGGATCGTGTGATCCTCCTTCGTGTTTTTGTGACCCATCAGGAATGTTGATTCATTTTACTTTAGTTTACGTACTTAGATAAGGTTGTACTTAAGTGCCACTTTTGACTATTGATATCTTATATTTTACACTTGTTAGGTCATTTATATAAACATGGGTGTGATTTATATTTCCTATTACTACATTGTAGTTATTTTAAGGGAGTTAATTAAAAATCTCAATTAGGATACCGGTAGGGCCAGAAAACTAAACGTTAGCATGACAATTCAGATCTCTGTATTCTAAATGGATGACAGAGAGGCAAAGTTAAAGTGAACGTATTCAAAGCGTTCAGTTGTTACAATAACAAACACGGGTGCGTCGTGTGATATAAGACATGTGAGTTATGCGCAATACTTTTAATTTACCTGCGACAGTCTGTGTCTATTTTCTCCGTTACCACTTGGTCCTGGGCACTTGGGTAACTCAGATTCTCGAATTTATGATTCCGTTAAAGTTTATTTAGTAAAATCTTAATATATCTAAATTACGTGTCACGTTGTTTGTCCGCGATGGGCTCCTAAACTACTTAACCGATTTCAATCAAATTTGCACACCGTGTGCAGTTTGATCCAACTTAAAAGATAGAATAGCTTACATCACAATTGGACCCGATAGGTGGCGCTGCGATCGTGTTTCAGGAGGTTTTACTTTTTCACCCGGGCGAAGCTGGGCAGGACAGCTAGTTTAATATATATTCACAATGTCACACCTCACGGAAAGGTTATTTAAGGGTATATCCGCCTTCCTAATGGTTCATCGTAAGCAACAATACTATACTTAAATAAAGTGTCATCATATAAAAAATTAAGCTCAAAATAAATGAAGACTTTTTAAAGATCTAGATCATAGGTTACTAATCGGTATAATTATGTACACGCGCTATACTGTAATAAATAACTTAATATACCTATGTACAAATTGATAAGTGTTGGTTACATACATTACCTAACTCTTGCATGGTATTGCACATAAGTGGCGAAAGAAACATTATATAGATAATGTCATCCACGAAGACGTGCCCCACTATTCTTCCTTACAGTTTATAGTGTAAGTGTGCAACCTTCCACTGATGTTTGTATTATCGGTACAGGCTGATTACCTATGAGTGCACACACACACTACAATTAATAGATTCGGGTCATACTCCCGCGACCCCCTCGACTAGTTGGTGGGGCGCGTCTTCGTTGACGGCACTAGCTATACCGACTGATATGAAACTGTAAAATAATTTGAATCATTTTGTGGTTGAAGACCTTATAAGGCACTTGCGGGGGTCACATCCTTACGAGACGAAAATCTTATAAGGAATCTCATGTGTAAAGTACCTACTGCTTTGCAGAAGCACATTATCTAAGTTATTAGGTTTTTATAACAGTGCAGTCCAAATTTATAACTATGGGAATAATTACTTAATATCGGCAAATGAATGATGATCGGCATTGAAATAAATAAACATATTTATTTATTATTTTATTATTTATTTCAATGTTTAATGAGTCAAAACTTATAAATCATGACAAACAAATGTTGGTTTTCATATTAACTTGTTTTTCCGAGCTATCCAATGTTGGTATGTGCCCCATACCTTGGAATAATTTCACACTTTCTTATCCGATTATTGAAAGATAATACAATTTTTAATTGACTCTTGTGGTGGAATACGGATATCTTCCAAAGTCAGTGTTCAACTGTTCAATGTGCTCAGCAAACATTAGTACCGCGGCAATAATTTGTTATCGACTGTTTTAAAATGCTAACTCAATAAGTACTCTGTGATATAAAATTGAATGACATTGTAATAAAATGTGTGACGTATGTAATTAGAATATTTTATTCATTGTAATCTGTTTTATATAAATTGTATTGAACCCAAACATGTTTCAGTCAAGCCCGCATCTGATCAATGCAATATTTTAGCTGTCTGTCGATATCGCCGATCTTCTGTTGAAGCCAGAGCTCGCTCTCCTCTAGGATTTCCCTCGAATTTATCAACCAGTTCTGGAATTTATTGAAAGAAAATATTAAAAGTAAATTCGTTAAACACGTAAACTATTCAATAGTATTAATGGTGCTCTATCCAAGACATTTTTTAATTTCGCGCTAAACTTGATCATGGTACGCACCAGTTTTCCTTTTTTGTCTATTGTATGCTGTACATACCATCGGCTCTGTACAAATCATAGTCTATGCATCAAATGATCAATTATACTTTATAATTTCATGGAACAACTAAACGTACCTATTAGGTACTACGCGTACCCTAATTTAACTTAAATTTTATACAAAATGTCAGTTCTTATATCTATATCGCAGTTAGATGATTGCAATTTGATTCTTATTAGAAAATAGATAAAAGGTTACCTATTGAAAGTATGCTATTAGTAACTCTACGACGATCACAAATGCTGACACATTTGTGATTCAAACAAAAAGTTATTATTAATGAATATGTATAAGATATTCAAATCAGATGTTATACCTAGATATATCATTTGATCATTTGCACCCCATATTATATTTAAATAAACCCACGAACCAATTAAGCAAGACCATGAAGCAATTAGGCGGGAACAATGCGCGGCAGACAATTTTCCACAGAGTAGGTACAAAGGTTGTAAACACGATTGTGTATTGCAAACGCTTATCGCTTAAATACATATGTAAATATGCGTTATCTCAGTAACGCGAACGACTAATTCAGTTAATGGGTCCTAAGTTCATGCTTTATTTCTCGAATAAAATGCAAACAATATCTAACTGTCTATTACGGGGATAATTTTGGCTTAGTAAACTGTTCTGGTTGTTTATACCTTAATATTCCAAAACTAATTAGCAGATGGTATCTACTAAAGACGACTGTACATAGGTACTTCAATAAAGTAGGCATCTGATAATATAAATATATGTCCACACGCCTTCCCACAAGGGTCCCCGAAGGGGTAGGCAGAGGTGTATAGGTGGAACCCACACTCCCACTTTCCGCCAGAGGTAAAGTATATTAGGGTGCCAACGTGACGAATCCATCGCCGTTACTCAAGCACGACTATACATGTATACGCCTTTGAATTTCTTCTCAGACGTATGCAGTTTTCCTTTTATTTAATGTAAATAACATTAAATTTAAGGAATAGAAGCAATATTGATATTAAACTAACATAGGACTAACCTAAACTAGCAATTTACAGGAAACTGAAAGAAATATAAATAACGTATAAAACTCTTTAGACGTAAATTTTGATATTACTACGTACAAATGATATGTTTAATGTAGGTACCTATGCGTTAGTCTATTCAGGCCGGACCTTAACGCACTTAAGAGCATTAATTAGATTAATTACAAAACTAATTTGTGAGGGGCAATAAGATCAAGAGTCATATTAAGGGTAAGGCGAGTGGTTCTCTCACGTGACTCAGGCAGTTTGGGTATCATGGATGCTGCGAAAACTTTCGAAAAATATGACAAAAAATGTTTAATATGACGACATCATATTTTATAGTTGACGACCGTCTGGTCTAGTGGTTAGAGCTCCTGACTGCGAAACTTGAGGTCGCGGGTTCGAATCCCGCTGAGGGCAAATATTTGTGTGATGAACACGAGAATTTGTACCTTATTCTTGGATGTCCTATGTATTTAAGTATATATCTATACTAATATTATAAAGCTGAAGAGTTTGTTTGTTTGAACGCGCTAATCTCAGGAACTACTGGTTGGAATTGAAAAAATATTTTTGTTCTAGATAGTCCATTTTTCTAGGAAAGCTTTAGGCTATAAAACATCATCCTACAACCAATTTTTCACCCGGGCGAAGCTGGGCGGGACAGCTAGTCTATCTATATAAGTAAATATATCGTTGTCTAGTTACCATAACAAAAGCTTTGCTTAATTTGGGATTAGGTCAATTTGTGTGGAATTGTCCCAGGTATTTATTATAGTAGTTATGGCAACAGGAAAACATATATAAGTTTGCAATTTTTACACATATCGGCATAATTGAATAAACGTTTGTGACTGCTTATACCTATGTATATATTTTTGATTTAGGTTACATTGTTCCTGCAATTAACTCTAAGTCTAATAATTCTCCTTTGTTGCTATATCAAAGAGCTATGATGGCAGAGTGGTTCGATTAGTTGCCTGAAACACAATGATTGCAAGTTCGAATCCCGATAGTACCAATGACATTTTCTGAACTTAAGTACAGTGATTAGTCACAACACGAGCTTTACGGTGAAGGAAAACATCTAGAGGAAACCTGCATACGCTTGAGAAGAAATTCAAAGGCTAATGTATAGTCGTGACTCGACGGATCTGTCACGTTAACACCGAAAATATATCTCTGGCGGAAAGTGGGTGTGTGGGTACTACATATACACCTCTGCGTACCCCTTCGAT
This sequence comes from Drepana arcuata, assembly GCA_016069955.1. NCBI lineage: Eukaryota > Metazoa > Arthropoda > Insecta > Lepidoptera > Drepanidae > Drepana > Drepana arcuata. The sequence continues at coordinate 150,642 of JACCPG010002496.1, read as the reverse complement.
GACCCTTGTGCCATCAACCATATAATTTGCAATTTTTTTCCTCTACCTCTCTCTTTATCGTTCGGATATAGTATGCTGGTAGGTAAGTGTTTATGTTACTAAACTAACCGGTAATATCGGATATTCAGTAGGCAAGTCGCAGAACTGCCTGATGATGATATCGGTCATCTTGGACTTGACGCAAATGTCGTCCACCCAGCAACCTTCCTGCAGTTGCCCCGTGTGCATGTGGTAGAACCGCCCTAGGCCATTCTTCACATTATTCTCCCAGTTACCTTCGTAGCGGTTACCATTTTCTACACAGATACATTTTTTAATAATAATAATTTGCACTTTTGACTGCAGTCAAAGTAGTTACTATAATGAAAGTAGTGAAAAGAAGGGGCGGCTAAGGTTCTGGTATTCGAACGAGATGAACAAGTGACCGAGTGTGCTATATCGTTAAAGGGGTAAATTCTAGAGCAAGTGAATGAATTTGTATATCTTGGAAGCATGTTCACACCATCGATGGACTCGCCATCTATCACGTTAGCACCTAAAATATATCTCTGGCGGAAAGTGTGCGTGTGCGTACTAACTATATAACTCTGCCTACCCCTTCGGGGACCCTTGTGGGAGGGCGTGAGGATATATCATTACCTATTATATACACTAACTGCGGCAAAAGTTCCCCGCAGCCAGTATCATTGCCATAAAATATAATAGATACCTATCGAATAGCATGACTGCTAGCAGAATGGCACTTTGTCTACGGCCATTAGACAAGGTCATATTTGTATGAGGTGCCCATAGATAAATTTATAAAGGTCAGATCCATAGATAGATAAGTTGACGGATAGTTAGAAGCCCGTCACCCGGCGGCAATTAAACAATCGATCAATAATGTAAAGCCAGTCGGCCGCATTGACCGCAGTAACACGATCACTAAGGCATACGGGCTCGGTGCTCACTGAATGTCTTGACTAGATTGACAGGTATATCACAGATTGCATCTTAACGTATATATAAGCAATTGATTGGTTATGTTTCTTTGTTACTTTTGAGTCTAGAAGAGAACGCAGAAGAAGACATTCACTACAGTGCTCCAAGCAAATCGACCACTCAAGGATAGGAATAGCAAAAAGTACCCACTCGAAATCAGCGAACATTTATGAAGAGACTGACGAATGGGTATCAAGCAAAAAGCAAAAGCGGTTTTAAGTCTAAATTAGGGGCTCTTAGGGGCTCTATCCTATACCTACTTTGTAGTAGGTGCATAAACAATGGTGTTAGGCCGAACATACTATAATATAATAATATATCCTCACGCCTTCCCACAGGGGTCCCCGAAGGGGTAGGCAGAGGTGTATAGGTAATACCCACACACCCACTTTCCGCCAGAGGTATATTAGGCCGAACATACTAACCTTGAACAAACATGCCCAAACCTTCCCTATTGCTCTTATTCCAATATCCAACATACAGGGTCCCGTCAGGATACCACATCTTGCCGTAACCGTGCCGATGACCTTGTTTCCAGAAGCCAAAGTACGTGTCTCCATTCTGGTAGTACCTCCAGCCGATGCCGTCCGGCTTGCCGCGTACCCAGTCACCTTTGTACTCGAGGCTAAATGTGCCGTTTGACCGCCGATTGCTAAGAGCACCGTGCCCATGCCTGAGCTCAGGGAAACGAGACACGTTACCATACACACGATCTTTTCATAAAAACAATAGCTACAAGAGGAAATACTCTAACAACTTATTTTCTCTTTATTTAAAGAGTTTTGTCGCACAGCGACTATGTCACTCCGTGAGTACACTTATAAACATACATATCATCACGTTAAGTCCCTAACGGGGTAGGCAGAGAGTATAGAGCGCCAGTTCTCTCTAGACTTACATACTCCTTTCGCTTCGTCCACATTCATCAGTCTTCATACATGCTCGTCGGTTTCGAGTACACTGATATAATTTCACTAAATCTTTTATATCTTCAGAACTATGGTTTGCCAGGATTCTGTTATACAGACCCACGTCCTGGCTACATTTGTAACAAATCAAACTCTCTTTTTGTCCTAAAAACGTTTTGTGCGAAATTGGACAACGATATACATATTAACCTAAATTTATGAATTAACAGAACATCCAAAGCTAATGTACAAAATATTCGTGTTCATTACACAAAAAACATTTATTCGAAAGAATCATTTGGATGCGGTTTCTGTAAGCTGAAGGCAATTCAAGGCAGATATAGCAGAAGTTTCAATTTAAGCATTAGATAAAAAAAAACGCGTGTGAAAATTACATACCTGAAGCCTTGATACCAATCTCCCTCGTACAGTTTTCCAGTAATTGTTAAGAATAGACCCTTCCCTAAAAAAACAAGTCCTACTTCTGAGGTATAAATCATTTTTAAAACAACGTAAGTAGGTACATAAAGCCCGATAAATGTGCCTCCATTATCTACCCGTGACGATAAAAGGGAAAGGGACGTGAAGATAACGGGGGGAAAGACTACCCAGAGTCGTAATTAGTGATTTAATACATCCATGCATTTTTCCGTTGATATACTTTCGTGTCAACGGTAAAGATGGCAAGTAACAACTTCTCAAGTGCGACTTATACATTCAGGTGACCTAACGGAGTGGCATAAGCGTTGTGTGACAGAACTCCTTTAATAAAGAGGATTTCTCACTATTTTTCCCGCCATAATACCTGCTTACAGTATACATTGTAATCTTTGATACCTGCCTTAGCCGTGGCCCGTGTACCAACTTATAAAGTCGCTTTTCGTGCCGTGAGTGAGAATATAACGTCGAAACCGGATATAATGACATTGAAGGGACCATATCGTACGGACGCTATAACCGGTAGTTATTATTACCAACATACATGGGTAGATACATAATTTAAATATGTAAATGAGAGTAGGTAAGTATGTATTTAATTCAAATATTGCAAACATTTTAACTGTGGAAAAACTAAAACCTATAAATTATTTGCATCAGAGTTAAACTCTTTTTTAAAAGCGACTGTTGGGTCTTTATTGTCTAGGTGCTCTATTCTTTCTGCCTACCCCGTTAGGGACTCATCAAGATGATACTATGTATGTACATAATACATATGTTTATAAATGTTCTTAATAACCGATCTGTGTGTTATATTCGGTGTATCTACCTTCTTTAAAATCGCTTTTCCAATCCCCAACGTATTTATCGAACCTGGATGTGAATACCGCGTGGTGTAAGCCGTTCTTGACCGCTTTCTTCTCTGCAGCTATCAGTAGTGGCGTGAAATTTCGCGGCTTACGATAAAATGGCATAATTTAAACATCGATAAAACACAAAAGTAGTTTTAGTCACACATAAACCGTATAAAAAATATGCATAAATTGTAATTTAACTAATAATAATATAGCATTATTTTTTCTCTTGACATATAAAAAAATGACTGATGAATGTGGATTAAGCGAAAGAGGTCAGTAATTGTAGGTAAAACTGATGCTCCATTATCTATGCCAATTCCGTGAGGGATTCGGCGTGATGATATAGGTACTATTATACTACAGTGGTATTCGTAAAGGGCACATTCGCGTACATTTCATGAAGGAGTAATCTTTTAAGAATAGATTTTATATAATATCTATTAAATATATCTCTTGTACCCGTGTTAGTGTTTAAACTCCTCCTAAACGGCTGGACCGATTTTAATGTTTTTTTTTGTTCAAGTGTAGTCGAGAATGGGTTAGATTCACAATAGGATAGGAGCGCTGCGATCGCGTTTCAGGATTCTTTTTCCCCCAAGCGAAGCTGGGCGGTACAGCTAGTATTATAATATGATTTAGAGCAAAAATGGAACCGGGGACCTTAAACACTCATTGCAGATTTACAACGACCCAAACGAGGATTGGAAATGAAACACACTATACTTAACTACAATATTACATTCCTTCAATATTAATTACACTTTTCCGTGGGCTTTCTGCAAGCCTCTACTAAGCTCAATCATTTGCTGGTAATTCTCTCTGAAGCCCTGTAGCGCCAGTTCCTGCTGACTCCTCATGGTAGAGTTCTTGACGACATAGTTCTCGACACATTCCATGCATTTCTGGTCCAAGGAAATGTCCTCCTCTGTCAGCAGTTCCTGCTTCGTTAGCTGGACCGGGGTGGGGAAGATCTGAGAATTTTACACAAGCAAAATATATGTACCTGTCACAGAGTGACGACGGTTTAGACAGCCTAGTGGTTAGAGCGCCTGACTGCGAAACTTGAGGTCGCGGGTTCGAGTTCTGCTGAGGGCAGATATTTCTGTGATGAACACGAGTATTTGTACCTTAGTCTTGGATGTCCTATGTATTTATGTATATATGTATTACCTGTTTGGCAATACCCTCGGCCAAATCCCCATTAGCCACATCCCCGTGTAAGGCCTGCCGTAAAGCCGTCAGCAGTACCGCTTCCCTGATGACGCCGCTCTGTAGCAATTCCAGCATCAATTTGTCCATACTCTGGTGCCAAGTGAGGTAAAAGGCAAGAGGGCCAAAGTGTCTTGTAGATCTGAAATAATGTTTTATAAGAGTTATATATCTTCATATCTATTACTCGAAACCGACAAGCATGTATGAGGAGACTGATGAATGTGGACGAAGCGTAAGAGGTAAGAAAGTCAAGAGAGAACTGGCGCTCTATACTCTCTGCCTACCCCGTTAGGCGGATTCGGCGTGATGATATATATATTACTTACATTTAAGAACAATTTTTTTTTATATGATTGTAGTTTATAGACAGCTTCTAGCTAAATAAGTAAAAAATATTTATCCACAGAGTTATTAACATCCTTACAGTCTAATTAGCAATACAATGTTAAAAGAAAAAAAATCTCAAAAATACTAATAAAATGTTCTCACCTAATTAAGTCATACTTGTTGTTTGCATCAATATGTTGGTAGGTAACACTGGTGATCCTCTGGAATGAAGGCTCATCAGGTTCATACTGGACACAAGCTCGGTCGAGGACAAATTCATATTTCCCACTGTCTAGTAGACTGTTAAACCTCTCTTCGTTAGTAAACATTATAGGCTCCCTCAATTTACGGCCTGCCATTGGGAAATACACCTGGAAATAATAAGTTATCCATCTTCACATCCATAAGGTTCCCTGAAGGGGCAGGCAGAGTGTTGAAGGTGTGGCAGTTTTATACTGCTGCAGTCATTACACACATCTATTTGAAAGTAGCTAGGATCTCGCATGATGATATGTAAGTAACATGTATGTTTTTGTAAATTATAAAGCATTTTTCTGTTCCTCCATATAAAAATAAATATTATCATAATAATAAATAAGTCTAAAGAGAACTAGCGCTCTATACTCTCTGCCTACTCCGTTAGGGACTCAGCGTGATGATATGTATGTATGTATAATTATTATTGTAGAAGGTAAATTGGATCTTCATCAACATCATTATACATTTAAATGCTGGGCTCTTGTCAGCAATCTTATGCAATTCCTTCGATTTCCTTGTCTCCAGCTTAATCTCTTTGACCCTATACACTGTGAGAATTGAAAAAGGGAAAAAGGAATATTATCATACCTGATTTAATCTTTTCCTTGTATCATGGTCACAACTTTGGAGAGTGCCATCGGGATCTCTGAAAAATATTAAATTTTAAAGACATTGAGGCGAAATATGGAATTGCTGCTAGTAAGTATATACTATTAAAATGGAATATAAGCCAAAGCAAACATTGTAAGTTATATACCAAATAGTTTTTCTGACATGAAGTACAGTGGTTAGTCACATAACAAATTTTAGGGCGAAGGAAAACTTTGAGAGGTTTAATATAAAATTAACAGTGATATTTGATACCTTTGCACATTGATTCTATTCGCATTTTGAACACCAAAAGTTATGTCAGTAAATAAATATGTTGCAGTATCAAATCCAACCAGGGCTGGGTCTTTGGATAATACATCATTTATTGGCTGTTGGATCTGCAAATACAGTAATACATAGAAATAAATATATATATAATCTTTAAACACCAATCAAGACTATGAAAGCACAGGATATTTTAAGGAATCCTAACAATAAAAAATTATAATAATAAGAATCCTAACAAACCAATAGTCATAAATAGATTCTTTTGAATTATCTGAGGTGTAGAGACATAGACTCTCTCTACTCTTCTCTCTCAGACTCTTACTTCTCTCATTTAAAAGATTGAATTCATAAAGATTTTTGATTTAATAAAGAAGGTTATTGATCCGTCAAAAATACTCCAAAAAATAGTAATTATATTATTGTGTAACATTATAATAGTTATAATATATACTTTGTGCAATTAAAGGAAATGTTCAGAGCGCCTATTGAAATTACCAGTGGTAGTATAAATGGTATAAACTCTGTAACTTTGATATGTAAATCAAGTTCAGCTCACCTTCACAATAGGAGGCATTTGAAGCAATCTATCAGCTTTTCTATTGGCCTTCTCTCTTTCGGCTTCCAGCTCCTCGTTCGTCAGGAACTTGTAAGTAGGTGTTTTAAGCACCGAAAACCCACTATTTGTACGTTTTCGGAAAACTTTTTCATAATCTGGTCGAGTAAGTCGCTTCAACAATACTTGAACATCAGGCGAGAAAAACTTAGGAGCAGGATCTTGAGGGCCATCTATAAAAAGAAACAGAAAATGTTGTGATTTTTTATCAAGGATTTTAAAAGAGTTAAATTTAATTAATATAGGTATTTTCCATACCATACAGTGTTGGAACGATGCTCAATTTTCTGAAGGAAATTAATATTTGGATTTCATTTTGTTTTGCAAATAAGTGCCTTCCATTTTTCTGCGCAAATTTTCTTAATAACGACATTGTCTCATTTAAAAGTAATGTTATTATGATTAATTTGTGTTTTGAAGTTCTCTAACCTCAATATAAATCTTAACCCTAATAATAGAATAGATGTTTTTGTTTCATATCAGGTTTTCTTGTACAGAAACAAGTCTTTTTGTAATACCAATTTTTTCATTGCTTCTTATTTCTTCTACTTTTGTATTTTATTTAATACCCATCTTAACAGTAAGTGGAATGACTATAAGCTGCTTGATGTTATATTCTCTCTGCCAAGGACTTCAGGATGAATAAATAAGTCAGCTTACATTCCAGAATAAGATTATGCACCATTTTTATTATTGTATCTCGTAGCGTGTGTTCTGTGGCGTAAGTATGGCGAGACCAAAAAGCCTTCAGCCAGGCACTTTTTACGTGTGGGCACCTAAGAAGTGTTCTCAGTGGTTCCGATTATCGGCTTAGGGCGTTCCTATTTCGCTAACTAGGCTGTACTGGGATTGTGTTACAATAGTTGTATATATATACACAATTGGACCGGTATCCATGTCTTCGCACCTTCCTACAAGGGGTAGGCAGAGGTGTGTCGGTAGTACCCACACACTCACTTTCCGCCGAAGATATATTTTAGGTCCCACGTGACATATGGTAAGTCGATCGTCGTTACCCAAGCACGACTATACGGAATAATATATCATCCCACATCCCCTTCACTAGAGTCCCCGAAAGGATAGGCAGAGATGTATAGGTAATACTGGCCCACACATGAAAATACGACATGGATTCCTTTTCAAACGTATACAAGTTTTCTCTAGAGGTTTTCTTTTATCGTAAAGTTCGTCGAGTCTCACGGCCACCACGGCTGTATAAACATCGATAAATTGTCTGTAAAGTCAAATTGTCATGAACAATCTATGGTATATACAAGAAGTTGCTTTACGTATAGACCATAGACTACTACTAATATACTAGGTATAGACTATGGAGGAGTATAGACTTTAGAGTATAGAGTATTAGGATCCTGTGGTAGTTGTGACAACTGCTGACAACATACAAGTGTGTGTTGTGTTGTGTGTGTTGTGATAACTGATTGTTAACGTCTAGCTGTAGAAAAAAATAGGCTGTTAGGAATTGGAAATAAGAATGTTCATAAATAATACATGTCCCAAGTGAAGTTCAATCAAAACCATGGCTAAGAGGAAAGCAGCAGTAAACGATATAATTTATGAATTGGACAATGACGACGTCGAAATCAGTAGCGAAGACGAGGTTAAAGAACCTAAAATGTATAGACTGGACGAAAACACAAGTTCAACAATTCAAAACGAAACTATATCAGATAGCAGTTGTGCGGAAGTTATAAATATAGATAGTTCGTGTGAAGGATTACCAGAAATTAATACCGAATTAATTCTACAGAATGGGGGGGAAATTTCAATAGTAGATGTCGATGACAGTTGTCAGACCACGGTCGAGCTGACCTGTAGTAAACAAATAAGCAATTGCCCCAAAGCAACAATATTGAATGAGGATATAGAAATTGACTCCCCTGCTTCGTTCAGTGACCTGGATGTTGTGGGTTGTGAAAATAGAACACCATTAGTAACAGTGCGCTTTAGGGACAATACATTAGCCCATAATTATAAAGAGAAAGTTAAAGCATTTATGTTGACACTAATCAAGTTGCATGACGAAGAACTTACAATAGGTTCGGATAATGACACTGACCTGGAGCTGGACATCTGGCCTGAAGACTTGCAGGAGGAAGAAATGGAGACAGTAGTAGAACCAGAGGAGAACCTGTTCTTTGTAGACACTGCTCCTGCTGAGGATGATGTGGCTGACATCCCAGCCTATAGCCAGGTTTGTTTTTTAGTATTATCTACTTAAAATACAAAATTAAATACTACCGATTAGTTATTAATAGGGTTACAGTTTATGGCAACCTAGATCCTTTAAAGGAATCTAGGTTGACTTAGGTGTAGTTTCCATAATTTTTGACTGATGTGACATTTATTTAAACAAATACATATATGATGCATAAGTATCATTATCTCTTACTACTACCTGTTATCTTTCATCTTAAGTTTTTTCAAAGAGTTCTGTTTAATACAAACAAAAAAAATACTTTGTACAAATTTATTTCTTTTTTCAACTTTTAATATCTATTAGTTAACTTCTGTGACAATTTATATCGCATCCTGATGGAATGTGACCAGAACAAAGATGTCAGAAAAACTATGTTCGGATGTAGCCAGGATGTGGGTCTGTATAACAGTATCCTGGCGAACCCTAGTTCTGATGATATAAACTATAATATTAAAATTATATATGCATAGATTTTAAGTACTTTTATATCCAGGTGTCTTCATGGAGTGACATAGTTGCTGTGCGACAAAACTCTATTATAATATTATAAAAAAATTCTATTATATATTTTAAGAGAGGTAGGGCATAACGGGTTTCCCGTTCGAATTTGGAGCTGCCCTATTGGGGCAGGACCTCCACCTTATAGAAGTCCTTAGCCAAATAACACAATTTATTGTGTTGTGTTCCAAGGTTTCCAGTAATGAGCTCCTTGGGGAGGGGGGAGGATTGTTACAATGTGTTGGAAGCAGAGGGATATATAAACCTTATGCTGCCAACACACTATAACTCTCCGAACACAGAGTGGCAACACGCAAGTGATACTTCGGTATTGTGAGCGTAAATAAGGTGGGCCGTATGTTTGCCACTCTTGCTGTATAAAAAAAAAAAAAAAAATAATTTGATTGAGTTTGTGCTTGCAGGTATCAGCCATAATATCAAATGCACCTGAACGTGGGCCATCCCCGCCTCAAGTGGTTCGTAGGGGGCCTACTTGTTTCAACTGTGAAAGCAACCATGCTCTGAGGGACTGCCCATTACCAAGAAATAATGCCAAAATTGCTGAGAATAGGAAAAACATGACTGTTCGAGTTGGGCAAGTATATTTATATATAGGTTTAAAAAAAAAAAGTAATGAATGAAAATGAGAACCACGTAAGGGCCTCCTGTAATATATGAGGCAGAAATGGAGTGTGGCAACATTGGTCTGATAGTGGCATACCCACTGCACCCCAGTTTTCGACGAGCCAAAAGACTGGCAATATGAGCATGAGGGGCTGGTACCATAATGTTGTATATAAGAGAGTATATACACCATCTACGCCACACCTGAGCCATCATGGGAATGTAATATGGCTCTTAACTATTGAAAATATTTGTTCACATGTTTCAGCCGGTATCATGTTGAGGATGAACAGAAGTTTGGGCACCTGGTGCCAGGCAGGATATCAAGCAACCTGCGCTATGCTCTAGGACTGAAAAGGCATGAGCTACCAATGCATATCTACCGAATGAGACTCCTCGGGTACCCCCCAGGATGGTTGGAAGAGGCCAGGATCTCACATTCTGGGATCACTATGTTTGACTCATCTGTAAATATTTGATTATTTTACTTATTAATCTTATTTGGTACAAAACCTATTGAATTAGATATTATCACATTTTTCCTGTTTTGATGGAGACTATATGATACTGTCCATCGCTGTATCTTAAGCAGCACTATACATATGTCATCCTTACCATATTTTAATTGTTTTAATTGTAAAGCTTTTCAGTGCAATTAGGATTTAAACTTGCAATTTTAGCATTGCAGATGACTACTAGAGCTACTCAGCTACCATGGGTTCAAACATACATACATACATATTATCACGCCTATCCCTCACGGGGTAGGCAGAGATTAGAGCACCAGTTTTCTCTAGACTTACACATGTACCTCCAGAATATTGAATTTTAAATATAATAATCATAAGATATTTTTACTCCTTCCCGCAAAGGTCCTCCAAGGGGTAGGCAGACATGTATAGCTAGTACCCACGGACCCACTTTCCGCCATAGTTACATATATTTAAGGTGGCAACGTGACATGGCGAGTCCATCGCCATTACTCAAGCAAGACTACAAATGCCTTTGAATATCTTCTCAGACATATGCAGGTTGCCACTCGATGTTTTCCTTCATTGTAAAGCTTGTGGTGTCACTAATCACTGTAATAAGTTCAAATCACTCAGCCACCAGGGCCCAAATAATTATATTTCTATGTTGAACAGATTGTATTGCTTAAATGTATTGTATTGTTTAAATTCCAGGGTAATGCAACTCAAGACCCTGAGGAGGAGGATGGTGAAATATGTCAACCAGGCACTAAGGATAAGTTTGATATTAAGAAGATACTCGATTTCCCTGGGTTCAATGTACCTGCCAGTTCAAGATATAAAGAGGTACATACATATGACGAATTCCTACTAATATGTTAAATGTTGTTAAATTGTGAGTATGTATTTATGATTATTTGTTACTCAATCATGGCAGAATGGCTGAACTAAATTAGTATTTTTTGTTGAAATCAAATTTTACGAGGGGCAAATTTAACATATTTATAAGTCAGTGTTAATTGTTAAATCTGCTGAAAATAGTGATGTTTCATTTACAGCAAGCACATCTGTACGGCCTCCCCGCCATGTCAGAGCAGGATAGCAAGATGCTAATGCTACAAGTGCTGGCTCCTAATGCCATGAAAGCTTATAAGCGCAAGAAGCTGACCTTCTTCCCCTCCGCTGCTACTGCGCAGCAGCAAGAGGGCCAGGCTGAGATGGAGCTTGATAGTGGAGACGGTAAAGCAAAATTCACATTTATTGTATTATTACCATTGAGAGATGCTACATTCAATTAATATACACAATATATATATATATATATAAAAATGAATTGCTGTTCCCTAGTCTCACTAAAACTCGAGAACGGCTGAACGGATTTATCTTATCTTAGTCTTGATATGTTCGTGGAGGTCTAGGGAAGGTTTAAAAGGCGAGAAAAAATAGAATAATTTCGAATAAGTTTGATAAATCTTAAGTTTTGTCACAAATTAAGTTTCTGAACACACCATAATATTTGACATTAGATTTGACAACCAACTATTATGTCAATCATTCTGTCGCACTTCAGAACACGGAGATTTGTGGCAAAAAATAAATACATAATGTGTCGAAAATAATAATAAAACTTCATGCTTCATTAAAAAAATGCTTTTTTATTCAATACGTTTTGTTTGTTTTGAAATTAATTTATACAAAAGTTTAGGTCTTTTATTTATCGATTGAGGCAGTACGAAGTCTGCCGGGTCAGCTAGTTTGATAATAAAATACACTTCTTATCAGATATATTGAATCACCTTGCAACTTTCACGTGATTTAGATATTTCAGATGAGAAGTATATAGTAAAATAGATAATGGACATATTTAGTCTGACTAACAGCAAGACAGCATGCACATGTGCCAACAATCCTATTGATTATGTCTGAAATGTTCCTTTTGTATGTGTTTTTTTGTATGTAATATTTTGTATGTTGTATGTTAAAAGTTGTCAAAAAAATCAAACACAAAGTTACTATTTATTAGATCACACAATGATCCCCATACTATATTGTGGTATTTTTTACTGTATACAAAATACATTTAAAAAAGTAGCATATGGCACCCAACTGGTGGCAAGCCCTAATAAAGAGGTGTGGCCATGTTTCATTTGTGTGTAGCCAACCTCATTAGGTGTAGTGGTTGTTGGTGGTTTGTTGAAGGTCCCTCTTCTATCTAGCAAAGCCATGTAGAGTTCTGGAAACAGCAGGAACCAACAGTGCCCAAGTTAGTGCAGGAAGAGAGTGTAGGAAGAGTGCTGTTCCAGTCAGCTTGAAGTTCAAAGATGCGTTATTAGTCATCATTTAGTTAGCCTAATATGTTGTTATGATTCCCAGAAGTAGCAGTCTTTCCTTCTATTCCACCTCTGCCAGATGAAGCTCCGCCGCCGCCACCTCCTCCACCAGCCTCTCCTCCCCCTTTACCGCCCCAACCGACCTGTCCACCCCCTCCACCAGCTTACCCACCTCTTCCACCAGCCCCATCACCTATCAAGGACACAACGACACCAGACAATAAGCCCAAAGATTCGGCTCAAGACAAGACTATGGATGACATCGAAATCATTGAAGTCACCAAGGTTGTGGACATACCTGTGCCGGCGGAGGTGATCAGTATTGATGGGGACGAGGTCAGTTGGCTGTAGTCTCAGCCTATTTATATGTCTCTTCACGCCATATGTAAGGGTTGTCAATGGGGTAGGCAGAGGTGTTACACCCTGTGACAGATGGCGAGTGTTTTTCCATCATGACTATGTATACGTTGTTGAATCCATTCCAATTAAGATTAAGATTTCTTTAACTATACTAATCGTGATATGATAAATCACTGTTAAGTTCGGAAAATCTCACTAGTCCAGACGGGGTTTTTACTACTTAAACCATTCGGGCATCTCTTATTGTTTTGTTAATATTAAATATGCAAACAAACAAAGACCTAAAAGGTCCATTCAAATATTGACCCATATCAATTTAATTTATACTTCTGTAAAGCGTAGCGCAGGAACACAAGACTTCATACAAACAGTGACATTTATTATCTTCTGTAAGGTGTGAGAATAAGTTACATTTTCAAATGACAATCTTTCACAGCCCAACACTGGCCGTACAAGCCCGTCTCTAGACGACCTCGAACGGAAGAAGCAGCTGTTATTGGACGCTCTAGAGGGTGACAACACTTTGCAAGAGGCTCCCGATATTGTCCCAGAGGCTAGCCATATTGACACCAGTGTGACTAATGCAGCAAATGACAGTGTGACTGATGCAGCAGACGACAGTGCCATTGTACAAAATGAATTGATTGATGTTTCTAAGGGTCATGAAACCAATGAATTGGAAAATGGAGCTCGTAACTTAAACATTTCTGAAGAACTACTTGTGCAAGGGAAAAACAGCCCGATTGCAAAATATCCAAGTGATGTGTTAAGGACGCCCGAACAGAAAGCTGGTAATGTTAAAACTACCTTGTACGGCACGCCCGTCATGAACATTGCCTCATCTTACTTGAAGCTGCCTAGCGACGACAAGTTCGCCAAAGACATATGTGACGTCATAAACTTCGAGAACCTTCCAAATTCAACAGGGAAGTACGAACAAATCAAAACACTGCTGAAGAAAGTGAAGAGTGAGGTCGATAGGATACAGGACTCATGATAAGACCTCCCCACCTCCAGAGTAGGGGTGGCATTCGGAAGTTTAAAATTAATACTGCTACCATGGGCATCTTCATAATAATTATTTGTTACTTTGGCTACTTTAAGTAACAGTTTTACTTAAAAAAACAATGCATTATTTCAGATAAACAATCATATTTTTCTCAGTAACAATAATTAGTTGAAAAGCGGCATTAATTTGTTGATGACATTTACATAACGCAAAAGTAATAAAACCATGGACTTTCATAGACATAATTTATTATTTCTCTGCTCATGATAAATATAATCTCGAGTGGTTTTTCAATATACAGCAACTGTAATCATATAAATATAAAATTATTGATAAATACACCAAACCCAAGTCCAAACGCGTGAAGACTAAAACTAATGGAATTACAATTCGTCCAGAAAGGTAAAATTGGACCACATGACACGATCAAGACTTACAAAAGGGCAGAATTTTGTGAATTCACGTCTTTTATCCCCATAATTAGTTCATGTTTTAATTTTCTATGTTTTTAATTTTTCTGTAGTCCATAGTGGCTAGTATCAAGTGTTATTCAAGTTATATCGGAATGTGCCATGTCAAAACCCGATTGTTTTTAAGCGATCACGAATCGTTTCAATTATTTCATATTCTCAGTGCTCCATTTAGGGTAATGAGTTAGGTATTAAGTCTTAATAATATATGCTATTAAACTTGATTATTATTATTATTATCTAAGTGTAACAAGCAAAATCAAAGTGCATAATAAAACAATAATTAAACATATATTTAATGGATGCTTGTATAGTAAGTAGCCGTAGAGTCAAGTCCGGGCGTGTTATGAGTAATTACAACAAATCCGTGCTGAAGGCAGGTCTATAATTATTTCAAAATTTTAATATTTTTTGCATCACGACATGGTCCTATGGTACGAGCGTTGCTATTTACCCCACATACATCAGATCTAAAATACATAATATTTCGAAGATTTTGAGATATTGCACACAAACCTATGTGATGTTTCCACCTGCAATTGATATAACTAAAGTATTTTCGCTTGTGACTTGAAGCCAAGTTGTCCTCTTGTGAATTTGCGCTTCTGTCCAATAAATAAATTATAGCACCAAATATCAAAACGATAAACAAATATGGAACCATAGACAATCACTTTGCGTTAATCGCGGGAATCAGTTTTAATGACAGCATTATTTAACGTTACAGAAATCACAAATCACAATAGTTAAACTTTAGAGTTCCTTAGGATAACTACAAACCGGGCTATAGCCATGGAATGTTGAAACCTTCGGCCCAACAATTCGATTATTGTAAGTAGTATAATTACTTATACTATTGTATACCTATACACAATATATTACACAGCTACGCACAATTTGTGATATCGGCTATCGAGATCACAATTTAACATTTATACGTTCGACTGTGTCACATCGTTATGTTACAATTACTGGAATTCAAATTAGTAACGATCCCTGGCGATGAACAAGCGTCGATCATTAAATTCTTGGCGGCGTGGGCGGGGCTCCGTCATGATCCTGGGAACAACGATACTAAGTTAATATTAACGATGTAATTGTATTAGTCCACCCCCTCCAACTGTAGAGTACACTATGTCACTAGAATATTTTTACTATATCTATCGTAGCCTGAGTTCCGGGAACGTATAGCTTTTTAAACGAATACTGACGAAAAATCTGCAGCTCTTATCTAAAATGGGATCTCCTATATATGTATATATATATAGATTAAATAGATTGAATTAACTAAAAATACACAAACAATGTCTTAAATGTTGGTATATACTTCTCTCCCAAGGTAAATACACTTCTCATCAGAAAAATCGAAACACCTTCCAAGTTTATGTTTTTTAAGGATTATCAGAAAAATGTGTATATTAAGGAATATATGCCAAATGTCGTATAGTGGTGAATAATACCTTATCTTATCCGTATGGGAAGTGTATTTACTTTGGCACGAGCTTTTCAGATGGTATTGCTACGCTACTGTTTAGTACTAAATTAAAGGCGGAGTAACTTTAGCTTGGGGCTAGGACCTTCTTTTAAAGCGTGGCCGTTTCACGAGCTAAGGAGCTGTAACTAGAACCCGAACGGCTAATTATACATAGTCGAACTTTTAACTGTAATTTCTTTATTACGTCAGTTATTAAATAAACTAAATGAATTTAGATAACAGATATCGGATAGGTATCAATAAATGTAATGTTTTGTTAATTTAAGAGAAAGAAAGAAACGCAAAATGCCGCAGTCACGTAACAAAGTAGTTCAACCGCAACATTGCAACTGTAATTGTTACGACATCCAATTGACAACTATTGATTGGGTGCAGTTATAAAGCTAGTTTCATAATATAGCCTGGCTCTCTCGATATTTCGAGCTTGGCTGAGTTTTATTTTACATTTACCTAATTTTAAGCGTAGAAAAAGTAATTAGCTTTAAGATTAATTTTGGCCATGGCAGCATAGTCACAATCTGGACATATCACATAGTTTGTACAGTTAAATATCATTTTTCTTCATAAAATATCTCTGGCGAAAAGTGGGTGTACACCTCTGCCTACCCCTTCGGAGACCCTTGTGGGAAGGCGCAAGGATACGAAGAGTGTACTCTTGTCACTGTTACAACTAATGTGACACAGACTTCCCGCTTGCTTAGATTCATTCAAAGTCTGAGTACTTAATAATACCTATTCCTTTCCTCTAACAAATCCCCAGAGCGGACGGCAAGATGTAATAAAACTTCGCTGGAACTGTCTCTACAATTTTACGTAGGTACTATACTATGTAAAAATCCGATAGAAATAATCCGTTATATCAACATTCGTTCTCCCTCGCTCATGTTTGTTATCTGAAGTATCGGAAACCTACAGTCGACTGCTGGTACGAATGCATTACATTTCATACATGTGTTAGGCGTGTTCGTACATACTAGTTATAAAGTTAGCCGTTTACAATGGTTAACGTGCCACGAACACTTCAATAATTAACGTTTCCTGTTCTCGTTCCACATGTGATTACTTAAGCAACGCATAGTAGTTTCCAACTCCTGACTGGTTAAACCGAAATGATATTCAGTCCTGCATATACGTCACACATTTATAATTAACTTTTAACCCAGGAAATCGATTCAGAAAGTGCGTACAAACATAATAAAAACTATTGTATTGAAATCCGTTCAAAGTAGGTACCTATAAACAGGAATATTTTTCAATTATCATACAGTGCAAGCTCAATATAACGAAACTGAAAGCAACTAGAAAATATTCGTGATACCAAGTAGTTTTTTACAATGAGGTTTATTATATAGAGGTTAATTTGGATTAAGATTCCTTTTATCAAGGTAAAAACGACATGTAAACGTTATAATTGAGTAATAAGTTAAATAGAGGTCATTCATACTTTCTATCTATATTCTGCAAGGATTAAAAATGAATTATAAACAGTTTTTTAATTAATTTATTCGTAAAGTGAAGTTATATTTTACACTAGCTCCTATGAGAAGTTTTAGGGGATTAAAACAATCGTTATATTGTGAAATTCACTCTATTGAGGCTCGTTATATTAAAGCTACACTGTATTACGTACGCCGTACGTACGTAAATGTATATACGCCTTCCCATAAGGGTCCCCGAATGGGAAGGCCGAGCTTCACTTGCAGTGTTTTGCATGCTACACAGCAAGCAAAACACTGTCGGAGTTTTAGTAGCGACTTGATAAAAGACTCAAACTTGGATCTGGAAATAGTACACGAACATTTCGGTACACAATCGGTCATTTTTGCAACGCATACGGAATACGGGTTATGGGCTGCTACAATCTTGTCGCAATCAAAAAGGATACTGGTCGAAAGAAAAGTTTCGACAGCCAATTAGAAAGCAGAATATATACATGCAAACTGCTAGGGCCGCTGGACAAGGAAATCCGTACTGGCAGCCAGACAAATTTCTAATCTAACCTAGATATAGCACTATATATTAGTATTGTACCATACGGTCGATCGCTCGCGCTAAAATAAAGCCATTTTAGTATACACTCTATAACAGTTGAGCTTCAAGGACTGCAGAGTATCAGCTACCACAGATAAGTGCAGTTTCCGAGGTAGCGCACACCGAAACCTCTTGAACAGTGTCCAGGACAGTAGGAAAGTACCTTCATTCCCTCCAGAGCACATCGCAGTTGTCTATAAAGCGTTTGTATTCTAATCTTTAAGTGCAGAGACCACGCACTATGACCATTAAGGGTGGCAAACACATCGAGCGGTTATCATAGCTTATCGATGCTTGCAGGATTATCCTAGCGTTTTACTAATTCTTTCAGTATATATGTATGTATCTGTTATTATACCAATTTTATAAGCAAGGTGTGTAAGTCTAGAGAGAACTGGCGCTCTATAATTTCTGCCTACCCCGTTGGGGACTCGGCGTGATGATATGTAAGAGGCGCTGGAAACCTTACTCACCTTTCAGAACTGTACAATAGCAGGCATTTCAGTTTTACGTGCATCATACTACATGTGGCAAACTGCCATACTTCCGTCTCTATCAGTGGTATGACTCACTCGTCGCCAACCTTATCACCAGCATGAAACGCAGGCATACTACTCCCGCGGCATTACAGACATTCAACATACTATAGAATTAGCTGGAACAATTCTAACCTAGATGCAGTGCTATTTGGCTGTAACTTTTAGTTTACTTGTTATGATACTTCAAAGCAGGTAAGATTATGACGATATGTTTTTGTTTTTTATCTAAACACTGCGATAATATATATACATATACCTAATTATAGATAGTTCCATCCACGAAGATGCGCCCCACAAATTTGTAGTCGAGAGAGTCATAGAGAGAGCAATATAACCCTAGTCAGTTGCACTATTGCAGTGTGCGTTTGCACTCACAGGTAATCAGTGTGTACCGATAATATTCCTCTCACATTAGTGGAAGGTTGCACACCTACACTTTAAACTATGAGGAAGAATAAACACTGTGAAGAATTTCAAACTGCATGAATCACGACTTTCATCACTGGCCAGAAGAGAATTTTAATGCGTATTATGAGTAGCTAGATGTATGTATGTAGGTACGGGTCAGCCCAAGCCGTCGCATCTCGTATATTATCACAACGACCGCTGAGTAGGCGTGTAGATATAAAACATTATCAATTAGAACCGTAGGTTTAATATAAATAACATGTCGTAATTATTTAGCACTCAATTTCAAGAGTCGTGGTAGCCGAGTGGTTCGACTTGTCTTGACGAGTTGCCTGCAACACAAAGATTGCAAGTTCGTATCCCGACTGTACGAATTACCTTTTACCGACATGGATACCAAGTTTTTAACGGTGAAGGAAAACATCAAGAGGAAGCCTACGTTACGTTTGAGAAGGCATTCTAAAGCGTATGAATAGTCGTGCTTTAGGAAGGCGATGGATTATCGCCATTTATCTAATTAGATAATTGGTGAGTCCATCGCATTTCTACTTCTTACTACTTATATAATAATAAACAACTTTAAAATATATCTCCGGCGGAAAGTAGATGCGTAGATCCTACACACTTCTACCTATCCAGGCTACCAATATATATACAGGCGTCAAATAAAATATGACGTTTATCGTCTAGAACTTGTCGGAGATTATGAATATATTCGCAAGACGGAGAAATAAAACAACAAAATGACCACATTATTAACGGGGGTAATATTAACTCCGTAATATGATTTTGTGAGTTTTATCAGAAACTACAAACGACATAAAAATGTAAAAACGTAGATAGATTCTACATCTATAACTTTATCGTAGGGGCAGATTATTATGCGAAAATGATGAATGATGGTGTGTTACCTGTGTGTTGCGCGGGGGCTTGGCGGCGTCCTGTATCTGGTTGCGGCGCGGGCGCAGCATGTACATGGCCACGGCGAGCGCCATCACCAGGAACATGGTGATGAAGCTATTGCCAGCCGACGAGCCCGCCGGCATCCCCGGCAGCTGCTCCAGGCATTCGCTGTCCGTGCAGTACGACTGGCCTTGTCTCAGCTGCAAGGGTACCATTCATATTTCAAACTTGAAACATTGCCGTATTGCCAAAATATGCTTCTGCTTGGAAAATAGTACCTAACACTATGTGTTATGTGTAACTAGGTATTAAAACAATACTAGCATTATGGTGAAGATAATATCGTGAGGAGGGAGAAGGAGAAAGATAATTAGAATGTTCGTATGTCTCGTTGGCTCATTTCGTTAGAATTCGAAATAGGTACGTCCGTAGTTACGTACTAATGAATTAATTTGGACTACACATAATGACAAACGTCTTGAAAATATTATTAGTTGAACGTCCGGCGGGAGGCTGTGCGGAAAATGCTTTCTGAGACATGGCCTGATAGCCGAGTGATGATGAACACGAGTTTTAGTCTTGGATTTACTACGTATTCATTCACACATATGGTAATTCGGTTAGGATAGAAAAGCTTTTTATTACATAAGTCTAAGTCAACTTGTGTAGAATTGTAACAAGTTTTAATTGTACCAAGATGCTAACATTTTTTTATTTACTTTATAAAGTAGAAAAGTACACTTCCGCCGGTGATATATTTAGGGGCCAATGTGGCAGATGGCGGTAGAGTGTCCATTTCTCAAGCTCGGGCAAACCCGAGCTTTGAATTTCTTCTTAAGCGTAGGTATGCAGGTCTTCTAACGATGTTGTCTTGTACCTTCACTAAATTCAAGTTTTGGCAATTTTCGTTTTACTACTAGAATACCAGGGCATATTCATTAAAAAAAAAATTAAAAAGAAAAATAAAAAAAAAGTATCTATCATTTAGGACTAAATAATTATCATCTTATGCTGCCACTCGAATAGTAAAAAAGAAATAACTTCTTAAATTGCTACAACTTTTAATTCACTTTATTAACCATATTGATAAGTCGGAATCTTCAATTGTGGTAATTTATTAATATCAACAGCACGCACGAACACTTGAAACAATACGAGACTGGTGTAGATCATTAGCATTTGTAAACAATTTATTGTTTGAATTTTACAGCAACGACAACGCGATTAATATACCAATTAGAAAGACATAAAAATGCGCAATATATATTTCACTACTGCGGTTTTCAGTATAACATCACTGGACTGGTTCTTTGAGTTTGAGGTTTTCTCTAGTGAGTACAGCATGGATTTCTCCAAGAAGGTTGTGAAACCTGTCGGATAGGCAACGCGCGCGATACACTTAGCGTTGCAAGCATCTATAGACGGCGGGAACAACTTACCATCAAACAACCTGCATGCACGTCTGCCACCTTAGTGATATTATAAAAATGAGAAGACAAAAGATTTCAATCTTTATGTATGATCCTCTAACTGAAGCTTCTCTTCCTCTTTTTTATGCCCTATTTCTAGATTCCCTTCATTTCTAGAAGTATAATAGCATATGATGCATCTATTTCTAGCCAATTAATTGCAGTTCTATCTCACTAATGTTACTCTATTAAAAATTAGGGACTGTCAGGTTACTGGCTTGTATTACTTGATAGTATTTGAGAAAAAAATCTATATATATATATATATATATAAATGAATCACCGAAATGTTTGTACGCGCATAACTTCCAAACGACTACACCAAATTGGATAATATATATATATATAAATGAATCACCGAAATGTTTGTACGCGCATAACTTCCAAACGACTACACCAAATTGGATAAATCTTTCTTTTATGTATCCTTTATTGTCAGGAGGTTTGTATGAAAAAAAATATAAAAAAATGATATATACCTAATTTTTAATCTGTGCGTGTGTATGTCGCTGAACTCCTAAACGGCCAGGCTGATTTTAATGAAATTTTCTGTATGTCTTCAGGTGGATTCGAGAATGGTTTAGGTTCAAAATTAGCCCCGATAGGTGGCGCTGCGACCGTATTTCAGGAAATTTTACTTTCTCACCCAAGTGAAGCTGGGCGGGACAGCTAGTATAAAATAAAGGAATTTATATAAAGAATAGCTGTACCCTGCCACACTTCGCTGTGGATATGTGACTGATGCAAAAGATAGATATAAACAATCCTTGATGCGGATTTAATATCATGCAAAAATTTCAGCAGGATTGGTGTAGAACTTTTTGAGTTTTTGAAGCGTACACAAACCAACATAACATTTTTACATATATAGATGTATATATTTGTACTCATATGAAAAACATAATTTTAATAAGTAATCTATACATATAAATAAAATTGGAGTGCCTGTTTGTAATATTGAAATAACCACTTTTTACTAATTGCATATGGATGTATGTACACTGTACATATACCAAAATATCATTTATTTTTTATTTTGTCTGTCTGTCTGTTTGTTCCGGCTAATCTCTGAAACCTGGACTGGAAATCTGGACCGATTTTGACGCGACTTATAGCAGATAGCCGATGTAAAAAGGAGTAACTTAGGCTACTTTTATTTTGGAAACAAAATAGAATCAATCATAAAATCCAAAACTGCCCTTCAAGTCAATTGAATAAAAACTTTTTCTGGCATGTTTTGAAGAAATATAATGTATAGTTTTGTGCAAGAATACTGATCAATGAGACTACTGTAATAAGAGAGGTATATAGTTCATTTCTATGTAAGAAAAGGCTCTTAAACTACTGGTAATTGAAGGTTTGATAACAGCTAACAGTGGTTAGCTGTTATCAAACCGTGGTATGTTGTGCTTAACAATGCACATTCAATTATTTAAAATAATTGGAATTTCAAAGCCAATAACAGAATTGTTGTTTCATTGACCAATACAATAAAGGACAACTTAAAGTACACACATACATTATAATGCCAAGTCCCTCACAGAAGAGTCAGGGAGATTAAAGCACCATTTTGAACTAAATTGTATTATGTCTCTCATTGTAAATTTTAAAGTAGTTACAATCGATTTGGTATAGATAGTGCCATCCATGGAGATGGGCCCCACCAATTTCTAGCTAGGGGGTTGCAGGATGCAAGGAATGTGACTCGACAATTAATTATAGTGTGGTAATCAGTGGTAGTAATGCTCACATACAAATGGAAGTTTGCACTAAACTATAAGAAAGAATAGTCGGGCGCATCTTTGTGGATCGCACTATCCATATCTGAATGATATCTTTGTATGAAAATCCATTTAGTATCACATAAATACTAGCTTTTTCAACCTGGGTCTGTATGCCTACTTATTACTCCATCTAAATCGGTCTGTTAAGTATTCATTTTTTATTATTGAAATCCCTTGTAGTAGCTGAGCTTTGTCCATAGATTTATATTAAGAGGAAGATACGGTGGAGGTCTTAAATTAATGATGTGTATAAATATTATACCAAATAATATGTAAGTCAAGACAATTGGATTATTAAATATGCTCATGAAAGTTTACTGCATTTATGTAGGGTAAATGCTGGGCATGTTGTACATAGACAAACAGATGAGCTCTAAGCCATAGCTTAGTATTTTACAATTTCTCCAACAACTTGAAACAGAGACAATACAATGAGACATTGTGTTGTGTTGGCACTATTTGAATATAAATTTCCTGTTTGGAATGCACACATACTTACAGTCCTATACAATGATTTATAAAGAGTATTTCTTTAGAAAAGAGGTATTATTGAACAAAATATTGATTGTAATATAAATGTTGTTTAATCTTTTAAAAAATTATGGTAGTTAAATAGCAGTAATATGTAAAATGTTTTAGTTTATAAACTTGATAATGATTTATTCTATAGGTTCCATTGTAACATCAAAAATAAAAATTGAAATTTGCCAGTTGCTTTGTTATTATTTTATGATTTTGAATTAAGCAACTGCAGCAAGATTTTTGTTACAAATGGTTGTATACAAAGAATACAAAGTACAACTGGTTAGTTATGGGAGCAAAAAATAATAAAATAGCCTGCTTTTTAACAAGATTGGGCATAACGAGACGAGACGACTTCATTGTATACGTGTAAATATCCGAATGTATAAATATACAACAAGGTCATTTTAAATATTGAGATGAGCACTTACCAGTGAGATGAGCCGACGCATCGCCAGCTCATGATTCCACAGGCACTCGCAAGGATCCATTTCGTCGGCCATATCTGCACAAAAAAGTTGCACTAACTTTCAAGTACTT
Source organism: Drepana arcuata (assembly GCA_016069955.1). NCBI lineage: Eukaryota > Metazoa > Arthropoda > Insecta > Lepidoptera > Drepanidae > Drepana > Drepana arcuata. The sequence goes on along the minus strand of JACCPG010002496.1, from coordinate 126,499 downwards.
GTACAAGAACAAACAGACGTCCCAATTTACAATGAGCACTTCAAATGCGAATCTGATAATTACGACGCTAAGCCAAAACGATATGATTACGTCAACGTTCTGTTTTATTTGTGCAAACGTATTCGTTTAATGTATTTGGTAAACCTGCTTTGTTTTTATTTACAAATACAAAAAACACTAATAGAGTATCAACTGTCATTGAAGTCACGAGCGAAGAAAGTGATCACCAATAAAATAGGCGTACCTGTGTTGGATGCTTGGAAGTCAAAGAACACTATAAAATATTAAGTTTAGTATAATCTAGTAGCGAGTACACCCGCGTTTGGTTTGTTAAAATAAAGCGAAAGTATTCAGCAATACTAATACACAAGCGGAGACATTTTTACACTGCATGCATGCCTGGAGGTGTCCCATTGGTCAAGAAAATACATTTTAGATTGGATCCGCCCAATGTTGTTTAAATTTCTTCATGACATGCATACTAGTCTTTTAATCGTTTTTTTTTATATTCTGTTTTTGTGTTTAGAAGCGAACAGATGTATAACTAAATTAAACAAATTGAGAGTATTTTTTTATTTTCAGTCGTAGCGCGAGTACCGAAGGAACTTTTGCTATTTAACCGAACAATGGCTGGCCAAAAGGCCTCCAGTCATGCACTTACACACACATCTGTGGCGTTCGGACCTTGTCTTTGGGCGTTGCGGATCGCGGGGATATTATTTAAATAATACTAGAGCTGGTTATATATGCTACAGGCTTGGCACGGGGCGAATCTCGACTTCTGAGCATCGACCCTCATCGGCGAAGACGAATATCGGTAGGTTATGTTAAGTGTTGCCATTAGCACAGGCTTCTTGTAGGACCTTTATGTCGATATCTAGCTCGATGGCGGCATGTTTTGGGCGCCTTATTTGAAGGCAAAGAACAGTCTGTATCAGGCTACCAATACTATTAGAGGGTTGGGGTGGTCAAGCGGGCACAAAGTGCCTATGTTTAGTATATACAGCACATTGAAGTATGCTGTTATTGTGTTCGTTAGGAGGGGCTTCCGAGTTTGTATAAATTGAATGTACTGGTTAAGCTTGCGGGTTTTAGAGAATGAATTACGCCCTTGAGTATAGACTTTTTTCGAATGGATATAAAAAAAAAATATGTTAATAAATTAAATTAACAATAAAATAATTTTTCATCACAGAAACATCGAACAAAGCATACATAACTTTATACCTATGTTATAGATAGTGGAGGACTCAAGTAGATTCTATAAGCTCTCTGGAATAATTATTTAGATACTTAAGTTAATATCTTCACTCCATCCTAGAAGGCCCCCGAGGGGTGGGCAGAGGTGTGTAGGTAGTACTCACACACCCACTTTCCACCAGAGATATATAATAGCGACAGAGATAAATAATAAGAGAGGTAGGGCATAACGGGTTTCCCGTTTGAATTCGGAGCTGCCCGACTGGGGCAGGACCTCCACCTTACAGAAGTCCGTAGCCAAATAACACAATTTTTTGTGTTGTGTTCCTACGCGGTGAGGGGGAGTGAGCTCCTTGGGGAGGGGGAGGATTGTTACATTGTGTTGGAAACAGAGGGATTAAATCCATTATGCTGCCAACACACTATAACTCTCCGAACACAGAGTGGCAACGCGCAAGTGATACTTCGGTATCGTGAGCGTAAATAGGCTACGGTAACCGTTTCCTATCAGGTGGGCCGTATGCTTGTTTGCCACTCTTGTTGTATCAAAAAAAAAAATATGTGCCTAGGTGACACATGGTTAATCCGTCGTCTCGTAATTCAAGCACGACTATTCATACGCCTTTGAATTTCTTCTCAAAACTATGCAGATTTCCTCTCGATGCCTTGCTTCACCATAAAGCTCGTGGTGTGACTAATCACTGTACTTGAGTTCAGAAAACTCATTGGTACAGTTGAACTTACAACCTTTGTGTTGCAATTAACTCGAACCACTCGGCCACTACGCAATTCTGGGCTGGGCCAGTTCTCTTTATATATACAGACCTCTTTAACTACATTCATTAACCTTCATATTGGCTCGCTACATACTATTTATAGGTTGTATAATGATGTTATTGTATATAAGAGTACTCGAAACCGACGAGCATGTATGAAGAGACTAATAAATGTGGACGAAGCGAAAGAGGTATGTAAGTCTAGAGAGAACTGGCGCTCTATACTCTCTGCCTACCCCGTTAGGGACTCGGCATTATGGTATGTATGTATAATGTTGTTAAATAATTATCCAGCAGCAATGAGTGTGACCAATCTATATATATATAGGAGATCCCATTTTTGAACTGACTCATCACGAAATCTCAGGAACTATAAGGCCGATTGACTTGAAATTTGGTAGAAGTATTCCTTACGCGATGTAGAGGTCAGCTAAGAACGGATTTTATGAAACTCCACCCGCAAGGCGTTAAATAAAAAAAACACGTTTTTCAACAATTGCTTTTTATGGCGCGAAGTACAAATGTTATCTGGGAAAAACAATTGCAAGAGAGTCGTTCTTCACTTGCGTTTTAAAATAAGAACTCGATTCAATGTTTGATTTCAATGATTCAAATATTTTTTTTAATCGATTATTTATGCATTTAACTAAGTGTTATTTGTGACCTTTAAAATAATTTAAATTAGTTATTAATAAATTTAATTAATTTATTTCAACGCATAAACATAGATGATGCTCAAATATAAAACAATATTAATTGGACACCAAGAATCGTATTTATTGCATATTGTTATGGGATACCATAGACGATAACAAGTAAAACTGGAGCGTACCATAGATTGATTATGGCGCGAAATACAAATGTCATCTGGAAAAAACAATTGCGAGAGAGTCGTTCTTCACTTACGTTTAGTAGAGTCGGGACAAGTCGGGCAATTTTTGTAGTTTTTTTTCAGTTCGGAGTAACGATCTTAGATCGAATCCGCAATGAAGAGATTCTCAAATCAACGGGGGTGTGATTGAAAAGATGAAGAAAGGCATGTTAGGTTGGTTTGGACATATAGAGACGATAAGATTGACGAAACAGATATACAAAGCGAAAGTGTGTACCTACAAGAAGAGGCAGAAGAAGACCACGTTCCAACTACCTAGATGAAATCAATCGGACGCTCACGGACGGGAACGTCAAGAGTACTCGAAACCGACGAGCATGTATAAAGAGACTGATGAATGTGTACGAGGCGCAAGAGGCATGTAAGTCTAGAGAGAACTGGGGCTCTATACTCTCAGCCTACCCCGTTAGGGACTTGGCGTGATGATATGTATGTTTTTCAATTCTTTACCCTTATGGTAATAAGGCAAGAAATCTGTTGTAACGATATTCACAACACTATAACTTCTAGAAGACAACTGTTGTATTCTCTGTGACACACCGGTCCTATCCTGTGTTAATTCAGCTAATAATCTATCTCTGTGCCTTATTTCATCCAATACCGTTCTGTAATTTTTGCAAGCAATATATATTCTTATACTTTTGTAATGTTCGTAGGTAACACGTGAACGTACTGTTTGTCGTTTAATCGCTTTGCTTTGCTAATAATTTAACTATATGTATTGGTTTTTATGTTATAATATGCATCTTTATTATAAGGCTTTTCTTTTATTTAATCTTCTATAAATATAAAAATGAATGTTTGTACTTTATAGAATCGTAAACGGCTGGACCGATTTTAATAAAATTTTCCGTGTGTCTTCAGGTGGTTTCGAGAATGGTTTAGATTCACAATTGGACCCGGTTGGTGGTGCCACTGGGTCCATGGCTTTTATTTTTTTCACCCAAGCGATGCTGGGCGGGACAACTAGACTATATCTATAAATATATAGAAGATCCCATTTGTGAACTCACTCATCACGAAATCTCAGGAACTATGAGGCCGATTGACTTGAAATTTGGTAGGAGTATTCCTTACGCGGTGTAGAGGTCAGCTAAGAACGGATTTTATGAAACATTTTTGGCATGATAGAATGAATTTGACGATAGTCCATCCTTCAACGACAATGCGGGGGTGATAAATATTTAAAAAAACTTTTGACCTAAAGCTCTAAAAGTTTTGGTTTGAAACTTAGCAATATCTGTTCATTATTATTTAAAGTTTTTAATGATTTTATGAGTAATCGATTATTTATACATTTAACCAAGTGTTATATGTGACTTTCATAATAATTTAAATTGTTTCACCCATAAACATCGATGATGCTCAAATATTAAACAATATTAATAACAATCATGTAACGGCAACCAATATTATTCGAAATTCGCCTCTTTATCAATTAGCTTCGTATAGAATATTTATTGCATGCTAGCTGTGCCTGCAACTTCGTCGGCGTGGACGGCATTTTTATCTTTCGTAAAAATTGTTTGTTTTTTCAATAAAAAGTATTCTATGTTACTTCTTATACCTCCAAGAATATGTGTACAATTTTTATGATGATCGGTTTAGTAGTTTTTACGTGAAAGCGTAACAAACAAACTTACATTCACATTTATAATATTATAAGTTAGGATAGTAAGGATTGTTACAAGTAAATTGATAACAAGTAAAACTAGCGCGTACCATAGATTGATTATGACGCGAAATACAAATGTCATCTGGGAAAACAATTGCGAGAGAGTCGTACTTCACTTGCGTTTAATTTGTTGCAAAAATTCGATTGAAATGAAGTCCCTTCCGCTGTCTGTTCGCTTAGATCTTTTAAGCTATTCCGCGGATTTCAATGCGGTTATCAGCAATACATAAAGTGATTAGAGAGGAAGGTTTATATTATATGTTTAATTAATAAAGAAATATTCAAAGATTTGTAGTGTGATGATAGAAACATATTTTTGTGCGCTTAAATCGCAAACGCTGGATAAACCTTACGTGATAGATCAATTAAATGTACTACGGAATAGTATATCTTAAAATGATCGATAAAAATGTCCGCGATAATTATCTGTAAAGGATAAACCACCATAACCATTTTTATCTTTTACATAGTATTAGTATTAATATTGCACCCGTGCGAAGCCGGGGCGGGCAGCTAGTTTAATATAAAACAAAAACATCACTCACTCAATGACAACACTGTCACGAAAATGTAGGTATATATAATTTACTAGCTGAACCCGCGACTTCGTCGGCGTGACTTTTATATCTTTCGTAAAAAAAAAAAAACAATTAAAAGTATCCTATGTTACTTCTAATACCTCCAAGAATATGTGTACAAAGTTTCATGATGATTGGTTAAGTAGTTTTGACGTGAAAGCGTAACAAACAAACTTACATTCACATTTATAATATTAGTAAGGATAATAGTGTAATTATTTATTTATTTTATTTATTTTATTTATTTTATTTATTTTATTTATTTTATTTATTTTATTTATTTTATTTATTTTATTTATTTTATTTATTTTATTTATTTTATTTATTTTATTTATTTTATTTATTTTATTTATTTTATTTAATTTATTTATTTTATTTATTTTATTTATTTATTTACACACACTATTATGTCTTAATAGTGTCTTAATTACTCTGTATTCATGGAGCATCTAGTTTCTATACACATACTCTTATATATGTCTGGTCATTGTGTCATAGGCTACGGTAACAACACCATAATTACCTACTATAACACCAGTGGTATGGATTCGTATACCGCAGACCTCTAATTTGCAAAGCATTTGTTGAGGTTATTTTTATAGTGCAGAGACGTAATTAAGCTTAGGTTTCTTACACAACAACTCTTTATTCAACCGCCACCGCGGCTCTAGAGTTGTTGGTGGCGGTGGCCTAGCAGTCGCCAACAATGGAAGAATTGCAAGTTCGAATACTAAAAGTACGAAGCAATGAACTTATGTACTGTGATTATTTACATTAGGAGCTTTATGGTAAATGGAAATGATTACGAGAACAAAACCTGCACACGTTTGAGAAGAAGTTCAAAGATCTATAGTTGTTTTTTTGGACAGCGATAGAATCACCTCTGCCAATTTGTAGAAAAGTATATCTCAGTGGAAGAGGTGCGATAACATGATAAAAAGGGAGTTACCACACGCCTCTGCCTACCGATTCGGGGACCCATATGGAAATATATATGGAAAGTATTTGTAGTATAAGTAAGGAATCTGGCGTGGATATGCAAATATAAAGTCTATATCTTACTTTATTGTTGTCGAGAGAATATAAGATGCATTTAAGTTTATAATATTAAAATACCTACCTACAGAAAAAATCGCATGCCAATATTATGTGGCGCGATTCAATCATTGTTAACATTTAAACATCATATTATGTAACTAACCGTGTTCTGGCGAATGAATTATTTCATTTTCCGGCGGACCGCATGCATGTTTTCCACTTTAGTCGTAAAAAAGAACTGGTGTTGTAAGTTCGTAAAGACTAAATAGCTTATTTTATTTTAGCTAGGTAGATTAACATCCGTCCAAGGTCGCCGTGGTGGCCGAGTGGTTCGTGTAGTTGCCTTAAACACAAATACTGCTAGTACGAATCCCGACTGTAGGTACCTAGTCCTGTAATCTTCTTCTTCTACTTAGTCGTCTAAATATGGACAATGGTGCATCGCAATTGTCACGAAATTAAGTCTACTTTGCACTTTTATTCAGTAATTACATTCCAGATATTCTGGATGGCACTTGTCAAGTGATTGCTGTAAAGTGGGTCGCATTGACTGGGCGTGGTCGACTGCGCCCCGCCTACGGCAGCAGGGCGGCCCGCCCGCCCACTACTGATTAGCTACTTATGAAGAAAACGAAGAAAATGTGTAAGTAATTATTGAAGTGAGCTAATATTATTAGAAACTCAAATTCAAGAGTTTTTCGCCGTTTCCCCTAAGGGCAGGCATAATGTAATAAAATCTGAATTAAAAGTAAAAAAAGTGTGTCTTTAATTTATCTAATATTTTTTTTAACATAACATTCTTAAATATATATGTGTACCTATATGCTTAAATAACAATCAAATTCGTATCCCTCGGGACGAGGTGGAACAGGAGTTTAATTGATATTAGTTTAATTTAATTGAGTAACGTAGTTCTATTTTTATTTCAATATATTTATTTAATAAATATTTTTTTTATACATTGACGAAGATAGAACTAATTATGTACATTGTTATTTTTGGAGTCGGTGTCAGCTAAAGTAGATTTGTAATTAGGTACTTAACCGTATGATGTCTAACTAGGATCACAACGGAACAATTGGCATACACAATTAAATACATAGCCGCGTACGCCAGTATACAGAAACAAGCGACAAGAGCTACTCTAGACATCTCACGCTTCAGTAACAAGCCAAGAAAAAAATATTTGCATTAAAAAATGAAAGTAAGGTCCTAAATATTTGAAATGGAAACACGAAGAGGTGGACCGCAGTGTATTGTGCCCACATTAAATTTTTACTTAAATCGTTAGAATTATCGCAGAACACCGGGGTTTGAACTTACAACATTGCAAATTACCTACTACTTAAACCACGACTCTCTTATCCCTATTAAAATAGTAATTTAAATATTTATATAGTTTCTTCTTGATCTTTGTTCGTCCCCTGGGCACATGCGCGGGGCTACGCCCGCCCGTCCCAGCTCGCTGCCGTTCGTAACTGCACCAAGTCACTCTGCCCGCGACCGCGCCGCGCGGACATGGCGCGACCTTTGCGCCCGCCGAGCCGCACGTAAGTACACAAAGTCACTACATACTTTTTACGTTGATCCTTTACATTTTTACGTAAGTAAAAGCCAAAGCAGGCAAGGCTTTTTTCAATGGCAAAAATACAAAATTTAAAACATATTTTCAAGATCGTTAGTGATGACGACATACGATACGAGAGTTTTAAATATTTGAATCGTATGCTTTTTATATGGTGAAAATTCGCATTATAAGTTAAGATGGAATAAAAAAGTTATATTTTAGTCACGGTTGAATTGATGACTTTGACTTTTTTTAATAATTGGAAGGTTCATTTTGAAGTAGGTAATTTATATGTTGAAAAGAATAGTTTTGGGGAAAGGGATTAAAAAAATAATTTGACTTACTTTACAATCGAACTTGGAGAATAACTTGGATAATAATATACATAATAATCACGCCGGGTCCCTCACGGTGTAGATAGAGAGAGTATAATACAGGTATTGAAAATGAGGTGACTCTCTATTATATTCAAATAGAAATATAGAAAAACAAGAAATATGTATATATAGCAACTTTAAACAGAACTCGTCAGTAACGCGCGATTGATACGCGTTATTGCAAACGTCCATGGGCGGCGGTAACCGCTTACCATCAGGCAGGCCGCGTGCTTTTTTGCGACCCCAGGTTGGTTATTTGTTATAGTATTTCTATACGCATTAAAAAATAGTTTCTAAAATATAAAAATCGCTTAAAAACATCACATTGCGTTGCAATTAAAAAAATGTTTTAGATCAAAGGTGAAGACTTTACCTTGGTTTGGACATATAGAAAGGATGAGTGAAGAAAGATTGACGAAACAGATATGCGAGAGCGTGTGCAAGAGGAGGTAGAGGAAGACCACGTTTGAACTACCTAGATCAAATCGATCGGACAATCAAGGTTGGGAACATCAAGAGTACTGGAAACCGACATGCATTTATTAAGTGGCTATGCTGAATGAAGACAAAGTGGATGGACAATTTTGGATCACATATTCCATGATTCGTAAGATTTTCAAGATGACGAAAGGCAAGGCAAGGCTTTTGGACATACAGAATAGATGTGTGATGAAGGGTCGACAAAACAGATTATGTATGGAATAAGAAGCAAAGCAAGACTAGATTTAAACTATCCAGATCAAATTGACCGAACAATTAAGGATCGAAGAGGATGGCGACTATACAGAAAGATGAATGTAAAAGAAGCCGAACATGTAGAGTAGTCGTACATATTAGACATATATACGACTACTCTACATGTTTATATTGTGTTTTTATATTGTGATCATTCACAATGAATATATCTTGTATAGAAGATTAGATCAGGAGTCTTCACTCAAAGCCAGTTTTGTTTGTTTATACAGTTTGAGAGGGTGGTATCAGCGACCGCTAAGCATACTGAAAATTAATACATTGATGGGAATTCGTGTTTGAAAAAGGCCGACGGCTTGTCTTGTCTTGTTGGCACATGGTTGCTTCACTTCGGAGGCCTGTATTCTGGAGTGATCACCCATAACACATGTCATCATACAAGTAGATACTGCGATCGGGACTCAACCCCGCACTAATTTAGAAAAAGGCTCACTGCAGGCAGAGCCATGTATATAACTTGTTTGTTTTAAATATTCTAAGTATTTGCTTGTCACGGGGAAAGATACGATTTTTAACAAATGTAACGGCCGATTGGTCAGAGTTCCCGACTGCGGACCATGAAGTCACGGTGTCGGTTACCACCGTCGGCAGGTGTCTTATTTATTTATACGCACGCATATAAATTCAAATAAATGTATGTATTTATATTATTGATGAATTTAAATTTGGCGAAGTATGTTCAGTTTATGTATATTCTCTCAAGAGTGTACCTACATAGGTACCAGTTTTCACCGCACATATATTTTAGGTGTCCATTCTCAAGCACGCCATGCAATCAATACATCTTTGAACGACTACTCAACCGTAAACAAGTTTCCTCTCGGAGTGTTCCTATCCTACACTGTAAAGCTTGTGGTGTGGTAAATCACTGTACCCACATAAGTTCTCACTCTCAATTCATTGGTACAGTCGGAATTCGAGCTTTCGCTCATTGCGTTGCAGACTACTTGAACCACCACAGCTTTTATAATAATCATCTTATCGAACGAAGATGATATGTTTAAATAATGCTACTAAAATTCCAGATAGTTGACGTTTTTTCTTCGTGTGTAAAACTATTAGTTGGAGTAGAGCTTCATGTTCACAAGTTGAATCAACTTCTCAATGTTCGGGTGTTGGCAAATCCAATTTGTGCGCTAGTGTCAAACTGATTGTGATGCCAAGCCAGGGAGGTTTTTCATGTGAAATCAACGACCGATGCACATGACAGCCACTCTGTTCGGCCAGAATCGAGGATTTTGCGTAGGGTTGCCTCTATTTAGATTCAGTTGTTCAAAAGTTGATTTTACAAAACTATTTATTCGCACAACGCTCTAAATCTCTATAAGATTTTTAACTCCTATCTCGATTGGTTTAATCTCGGATAGTTTGTTAAATCTTTGATTCGATTTTTAAATTAAATAAATGAATAGTAAGTAAGTAAGAACGTTTTTATAATATGAAAGGATCTAGGTAATACAGGATTATTAATGACTTCTACAACAGTAAACCTCAAATATTGAGATTACATACATACATATCATCACGCCAAGTCCCTAACGGGGTAGGCAGAGCGCCAGTTCTCTCTAGACTTACATACCTCTTTCGCTTCATCCACATTCATCAGTCTCTTCATACATGCTCGGCGGATACACAAATATTGGGATTATCACCGTTAATATCTTAAGTCAACAAATTCTGATCGAAAATATGTATTTTTCAACCCTTGCCAACCCTATTGAAGCGTTCGGTGAGCCGGTGACCGCGTCCAGTGAAGTCAAGAGTCCTCGGTCAGGCCGAGTGCGTAACATTTGTCACTTCATTATGGATCGCGCTAATGGAGTGACGAGACCGCGATTATTTCTGGACTTTTAATTAACTCGGATTAACGGTCAAGTGTCTGAAGGACATATGTGCTGTTTGTTTAACTGAAAGTACTTGATAGAATTTGAATAATGACGAAAAAAATTACTTGTAGCCGGACAAGATCAATATTAATATTACTTGGTAATTTTAAAAGTAAGTATTAATGTATGAAGAGATTGTTGAATTTGTACGAAGTGCTAGCCTCTGCAAGTGCGTGGGAGCGGAATGGCGTTCCAATCTGACTAACTGTTAACTGTGCAGACGAATTGAAGTGTGTAGCGAGACAAACTATATTGTGCTGGAAAAACCTTTTATTTTAACCAGCTTATACTACCATTTTCCAACTTACGTCTTACTGACGTCCTTTTTTCTGCTAACTGACAGTTTTTTTACTTGTTTGCCACTGTCAAAGTTTAGTTTTAAGGTTTTACCTTTGACAGTGGCAAACAAGTACAAACTACTTCGTCGTGTCGCCAACACGAACGATCCCGATTTTGTCCAGTATAGAAGTTAGTTGTTTAATTTTTTTCAATTTACTAACATAAACTAAATATTAGAATATCTTCTTTTAACTTTGCAAGTTAGAATCGCGACCGTTCCTACCAATGAGCTTTTCCGAACTTGTGTACTGTGATTAATCACACTAGGAGCTTCACGGAAAACACTGAAAGGAAATCTGCATACTTTGAGAATGAATTCAAAGACGTATGTATAGTCGTGCTTGAAAAACGGTGATGGACTCGCCATGTATCTATGGGACTTCAATACATTTAAGATATACCAATAGCGGGTGTGCTACGGTGTAGAGGTATGAAACTCTACTTTCCCTTACAGAAGAATTATGTATATTAAGATATACAGAATGCTGAGCCTCGAAGTTTCAGCCTCGTAAAATTTTATTTCACAAGGGGGTTTTTGATCTAGAAAAAATGCCTATGTTAATCCTGCTACTAATGATTAGTAGCAGGATTAACATTGATAACTGAATTAACGGATTAACTGAATACTTAGTTACTCTATCTATCTGTTGGCAAAATTCACCCTATTCCATTCAGTAGTTTTTGCGTGAACGAGTGACAAACATCCTTACAAACTTTCTTACTTTTATGACTAGGTACTTGGATGTGGCTTTGTAAGCAATTAGAAGGCAGCTACGTTGTTGTCAGGGTGTGGCGGTCTGCGCGGCAGTAGACGCCGATGCTGAAGACGCCGACGCCGCGCGGGCCGGGCGCGGCCGAGCGCGAGACCTGGGGCAAGAAGGTCGACTTCCTGCTCTCCGTCATCGGGTTCGCCGTCGACCTCGCCAACGTATGGCGCTTCCCCTATCTCTGCTACAAGAATGGAGGCGGTGAGTACACATTTACTCCTAATTTTAATTTAATCACCTAATTTTAATTTTATAATAAATAATATAATATATATAATATAATATATCCTCACGCCTTCCCACAAGGGTCCCCGAAGGGGTAGGCAGAGGTGTATAGGTAATACCCAACACCCACTTTCCGCCAGAGGTATATTACGTGCCAACGTGACAGATGGCGAGTCCATCGCCGTTACTCAAGCACAACTATACATACGCCTTTGAATTTCTTCTCAGACGTATGCAGGTTTCCTCTCGATGTTTTCCTTCACCGTAAAGCTCGTGGTGTGACTAATCACTGTACTTAAGTTCAGAAAAACTCATTGGTACAGTCGGGATTCGAACTTGCGACCTTTGCGTCGCAGGCAACTGCTCGAACCACTCGGCCACCACGGCTCTATTAAATTTTAATTTTAATCTTCCAAATCTAGATTGATTCAAATTAAAATTTCATACAGGGTTGATATTTCATTAATAAATCTGATGGGTTTTCTTGGAAGGAAAGGCGGAAGGTAGAAGGAAATGGAGGAAGAGAAATATTAACATATGTACTTCTTGGCATCCTCCCGCAGGAGAACGAGTTCATCGCCGTTACTCAAACACGACTATACATACGCCTTTAAATTTCTTCTCAAATGTATGCAGGTTTCCTCTCGATGTTTTCCTTCACCGTAAAGTTCGTGGTGAGACTTATCACTGTACTTCAGTTCAGAAAAACTCATTGGTACAGTCGGGATTGGAACTTGCAAACTTTATATTGCAGGCTCACTCGGCCATCACTGCTATTTATTTTGTAACTTGTTTTTATTTATATACTACTAGATGGTTCGACTCCTAAATAAATTATTATACATAATTATATGCGTCAGATCAAAGAAAAAGTGTCTCTCCTGACATCTATGAAGATCAAAGAGATGGAAGGAATAGCATCCGAGACGTTATCAAGAGTCCAGCACTTAAATTCATCATGGAATTGCTTGGAATTTGTCATTGTATATATTTGGTATATGCAAAAGAAAGTTCTTTTTCACTAGTTTCTTTCAACCATTATTTTGCTTTACATACTAAGCGGAGCCTCACGACATTGGTGGGGTACACTACATAGGCAGACAGACTAGACTTCCTATAGTGTATTTCTGTAAAACTGATGATTATATTTTCAATAGCACAACTAATAAACGCTCTAATAAAAGCCGGGTGGGTATGTCGCTTAGCGCTTTATCCGCAGAGGAAGCTGCGACGTGAAACGCGCCGCAATTAGCTCGGTGAGAGGCACTTAGCGCCATTCTCGCGAAGCGCCGCGCACTGAGTTCCGTGCATCTTACTTACAAATGGCGTCATAATGCATTTATTAGTTAGAAACTTGAGACTGCGAAGGCAAAGATATATATAAAAAAAACAATACGACGAAATAAATACAATTTCTTATCAACTAAACTTATACCTACTTAAATTCAACAGAAATCAATAGTAATCACTATTGTAATGCAAGAATATTATAAAATTGTGACGACTAGAAGGGAAACAAAGAATTTCCAAGGGTCCTCAAGATAGCTTGAGGACTAGGCTTGGAAAAATCTGTTATAATCAGATCGGTGAAGTGCATATTTGCAGATGAACAGTTCTGTATAATAAATACTGGTAACAAACATCACTCTACTAAGTACAGTGATTAGTCACACCACGAGCTTTACGGTGAAGGAAAACATCGAGAGGAAACCTGCTTACGTCTGAGAAGTAATTCAAAGGCGTATGTATAGTCGTGCTTGAGATACGGCGATGGGCTCGCTAACTTAAATATCTTAAATATATCTCGGAAAGTTAGTGCGGGTACTACCTATCTGCCTCCCTTCGGGGACACTTGTGGGAAGGCGTGTGTATATATTATAATTTTTTTACATATATACAATTCGATAGATAAATTAAATAGGTATAAGATCCCTCTGGAATTGGGACACAAAAATATAGAGACAATCCGAATGGTCGGAAATGAAATCACTAAGCGCAGCTCCCTGAGGGCAGGCATACCGTATTTCCCGAAACGAATACTTTCAATTGAATTTCAATTTCGAGATTTGAAGCTAAACCATCAAATATAAACGACCTTACTACGTTTGGAGTTCCTGCAGCTGAGTGATCATCACAATTTGAGACACTTATACTTATACTTATACCTATAGGTTATTTAAAGTTTCCTAAAGGATAAGGCATGGATGAATAGAACTCTTTTCCTTGTGTTAGATATATTTAGGTGCCATCATGAAAATGGTGTGTAAGTAATTTGCTGAGTTTCTCGTTGTATGCGATGGATTCCTTACGATGTTCTCCTTTTCCATAAAGCTCGAATTGTGATATAAATAAATAACTACTTTGTAACAATTCCACACAAATTGACATAGCCCCAAATTTTGCATAGCTTTTACTATGGTAACTAGGCAACGATATATATATATATATATATATAATATTGATAGATATCTACATAGATACATAAGACTTAAGGTACAAATACTCGTGTCCATCACACAAATACCTACCCTCATCGGGATTCAAACCCGAAACCTCGACTCAAGTTTCGCAGTCAAGAGCTCTGACCAATAAACTAGACTCACTACATTCGAATTTAGAAAAAATTACTAATAATTATGGTGTCTAGACCAATGAGTGTTTCTCAATTCCAGAATTCTCAATTCGAGCTTGATTCAAGATTTTGCTAGTAACTAGGTACATACTTAAACCCGGCCTCAAAGCCTCATAACCTTAATTGTTACGAGCTGTACTAAAACTTATGATTCATTAGAGCATCGGGTATGTACTAGCGACTGCAGCTCGCCTGTAGAGCCCTTGAGGCATAATAGAGGGTTAACAATCCTGCACCTTACCTCGCAGTGCCTCGTAGCGTCGAGTGCACACTTACACCGCGCACTAATTGAACGGTTCACCTCTGACGGCGTGTGTGTAATTGCTAGTACCTTGCATGGTATATTTGTACATGAACGATGTACGCCTTCAGATAAGATCTAAAGTAATCTTTAAACAAGAAAACATGTCAAAAACTTGCTATATACCTACTCTACATCACCAAAAGGTACAGTATGCCTTCGCCTGCGCGATTCAATATGTCGGAAGTTTTAAAAAATTAAATAAACCGTCGATAAATATTTTTGCAGTTGTCTATACCCTTTAGTGTAATAATATTTCTCCAGTAGAGTCTGCAATAGTAAGTTATTAAAAAGAACATATTATTATTACGGTCCTTTATATGGGTAACGATATGCTTATCTTGTCTAAGGTATGCTTTAAAGTAGGTATGCTTTTTAGCATACCGTAGGCTATACTATCTGTTACGCTTGCATATCAATTATTATATAGTTGGCAAAAAAGCATAGAGCTCACCTAAATGTTCCGGTGTTAGTTGCCTAAGTTGTGGTGGCACGTATATGGGCAAAGTATTCCTGCGGGGTTCTTGCAGGAGCACAATATAAGCCGGAAGCAGTGCTAAGGGCAGTACGTAATTTCCTATGCAAGAGCTTGCGTATGACGTGAAAGACAATCCTTGACAGACCAGCAAACTAGCCGTTGCTGTAGCACCGGAAATTTGCTAGCCCTCGGGCGCGGTTACTGGTAAAAGCCGTCAGGAAACAACTGGAATTAGATTTGTTTGCTCCAGATAACTTAAGATTTACTGGTCGATGAATGCTAATGTTATTAATATTTTTTTTTATTTGTGAAAATATATATGTTTGCAACTTCTCACTAGCGTTTCCAAAGGAGTAAAACAATTGGCGAAGAACTTTGATTTTACGAAGTCCTCTTGTATTTCAAGCTAGCTAAACGTTGACTGAAGCATTATCTACAAATGTTACGTAATATTAAAACGGAAAATTTACGGTTGTTTGTTGCCAAATTCAGAAAGTCCAGAATTAATTAATATAATGGATATGTCAGAATAATTTCAAAGAATTTGCATTTTGAATTACTACATACTTACGGTTAAACTTCTAAAAGTTCATCTGTTTAATTCACTTCTATTGATCACTTACTAAGCATTTTTTTTTATACAACAAGAGTGGCAAACAAGCATACGGCCCATCTGATGGGAAACGGTTACCGCAACCTATTTACGCTCACGATACTGAAGTATCACTTGCGTGTTGCCACTCTGTGTTCGGAGAGTTATAGTGTGTTGGCAGCATAATGGGTTTAATCCCTCCCCCCTCCCCAAGGAGCTCATTACTGGAAACCTTATTCACCGCGTAGGAACACAACACAAAAAATTGTGTTATTTGGCTACCGACTTCTATAAGGTGGAGGTCCTGCCCCAGTCGGGCAGCTCCGAATTCGAACGGGAAACCCGTTATGCCCTACCTCTCTTATTGATACACCTGTTTTCAATGTATTAAGTACGCTTATAGATAAGTCACTATTATAATCTCACGTGCATTGTAAGTAACACGCGGACTATAATCGTAATGGTTTTAACAAATATAGTCCCATGGGGTACAAATATAATCTTTTATAAAGAATGTTTACATACCA
This sequence comes from Drepana arcuata, assembly GCA_016069955.1. Lineage (NCBI taxonomy): Eukaryota > Metazoa > Arthropoda > Insecta > Lepidoptera > Drepanidae > Drepana > Drepana arcuata. Next base: position 109,896 of record JACCPG010002496.1, on the reverse strand, counting down.
AAGTATAAGTTATTAATTTAACATTTTTAACCTGTATAAGGATGTTCTTCTTCTTTCAATGGTTCCGGTTCAGTGTCGGGGGTAAGTTCTGGCGGTGGTGTCAGCGGAAGCTTTTTTTCTGGCCACAAACGTCGAATGTACTCGCATATCTTGCCCACGTCTATATACTTAGCCTTCGTAGATTTGGGACCTGGGAATAGATTAGCTAACTCAGCCACCAAATCCTCATCTAGTGGAATATTTTCTGCGTCCATTATAGCTGTAAAATCTTTAACTGCAATCGGTTTCGGATTATTTTTATTAAATCTCAAGATAAATAAAGCAATATCCATGTGACATTTCTTATCTCGGGAACAAAGGTAGTCAGCTCGCTGTAAAATAGTTTGCCTGGCGTCGATACCAACTATAGTCCAATTTTGAAGCACTGCGCCATATTTTACTACAAATTTCCCTCGGCATGACATTTTTCGAATATTTCCTAGGCATGAGATGAAATTCTTTTGCACGCAAACATTCTCTAAAAGTAGATTATCTAGTTTCACTTTTGGCTTCAGCATCTTTTGTAAAAGGCCGTATGCATCATCCGGAGTAAGCGGGTTACTGGATAAATCTAAAGTCACCAGTTGTTTAGCTTTTATGAGGCTTTGTCCGATGTTAGTTATGGCTTGGCCGTGAAATCGATTATTACTTAAATCGAGAACCTTTAACGTCCTAAGTTTCAGTATATTTTTTATGGCCACGCCCACTTGGTTACCTTCTAGTGCGTTGAAAGCCAGATTTAGCTCTTCAAGTACTGTACTCTCACCAAATTCATTCAGTAATTTGACAATTGACGGAATATTAAAGAATACGTTCCATGATAAATCAACGTGAGTTAATTTATTATTGTATTGCAGGCTATCGGCCAGTGCTAGAGCGGTTTCTTTTCCTAGTCCATTGTTACTCAAGTTGATATGTGTTACAGTGGCTCCATCGAAGATCAGTTTTGCGAAGTTAAGTCCACCTTTGTCACCCAGAGCATTCCTAGCTAAGTTAAGTACTGTTAATGAACGGTTAATAGGCAACCTTTCACCAATACGTAACAGCCCAGATGCTCCAATCCGACACCCAGATAGATTAAGCTCTCTAATAGTGACGTTTAAGTACAGCATTTGTCCAAGATGATAGCACGCATCGTCGTTAAGGAAATTATCAGTGAGATTTAAATGTTTCACGCACGTATTGTACTGTAAAGCGACGCTCATTGGATGTATAGCCAAAGGATTGACGTAGTAGCTCAAATTAATCTCTTCACAAAGTAAGTTGGTATAAAACAATCGAACGGGATGCATGTTCATTTTCACACATAATGCTATATATAACTCTTGACCATCATCTGGGTATATGATAGGTTTTTCTGGTTGGAAGAGTGCTTCCTTTATGCCAGGGTCTGAAACGGGTGGGTAGTTGTAGTACGCGTGCCGAAACACGGAACTGGCTGACATAGGTATGTACTTGGAGCAGATGTTCCCGCTGCCAGGATAATAAAGTCCTTTCCTGTGTAAAGCCTTTTTCTGGTTGATCATCACCTCTTCGACAATGAGCGAAGACCACTCGCTCATCGACGGTTCCTCGCCTGAAGTGCTCTCTTCCGGTCTCTGGAATATGAATTCCATAGCTTTCTCTGATTGCTCACTACAATCGATCGACATTTTTTTGCGTAAATGGCAAAAAATAACAATAAATGTAAATAATAAAAAATATCTAAAAATATATATTTACAAAAGACTGTATCAAAATGACAAGTAATATGTCGCTAATTCGTTCCAGTTTCATTTTATATTTATCGGATTTATAGCATAGGTTTAATTTAATTTCATCGCTTGGTTAAAAAAATCTGATATATTTATACGAAATCATGATCACTGTAACATACATTTGGTGTGGCCTTTGATCATATTACGTTGTCTTATAATATAAGTACGTGAAGTTGCAAAGTTTCAGCCACACACTTAATTGCATCCTGGTCTTTGCTTTGATCACGACTGCGCCGCTCTCCGCCGCCCAGGAACAAGTAATTGACAATCAAAACGCGCCCTTTACTGAGAGAAACTTAGTTAGCGTCTCGATGTACAGGAAAATTAGTAACGCAATAATGCGACAGGGTAATAAGCTAATGGAGGGGGTGCGGGTCACTTGGAGGCCGTTCACGACGGGCCAGGATCCAATTAAACGCGTTTCTCGACTACTGTTCAAATTTGATATTGCCCTTGAGTCTGCTATATTGACTCGAGAATTTTATTTACGGCATCGGTGATGAGATTTTAATAGAGTTGAAAGAGGATGATGACATTATACTGCCTTCATTCATACACAGTCCATAGTACTGGCCGGGCTCAATCTGGGCATTGATTGATAAGAAGAAAAAAATATGTCAAAAAAATTAATATTTGGAGGGAATAATAGTTGATTGAGATACATATTATCATAATACAATACAATATTTCATGACTAAATCTTTATTTATGGCAAAACGTGTCTTCATTTTTACAATCACATTACGAGTAAGTTACTTTGCGAATATCTCCATTGCGGATTCGATCAAATATCGTTTTATGCGTTATCATCGAAAATAGATGCGATTTTCGATGTTAATGCATCTCAACTGCATTTGATCTACTTTCATGTTTCTCTGACATACCGAGGACCTGCTGCTGTTATAAACTGGTCTCAATATCACTTTAGATAGATATTGATATTAGAAGGAAGAGAAGAACGTACCATGAAATTAAGGACGTACGCATTATAACTTTTAACGTGTTTTTTTTAATTATACGTGGCATTTGAATTAAAAAGGTTTTCCTCGTCTATTTAGGTAAGTCGGTGAATGGTGTGTTGCCTTCTAATTGATAGGGCGACACTTCATCATGCGACCCTTGCCATTCATCATGCCTCTGACGTCGGGTCCGGCTATAAACTAGCGCATTGAACGCGTTAAGTGTTTATTGTTGTATCGCGTTATATACACGTATTTGATTGTTGGGTTCATACATAAATAGTACGTAATATATTTATTTCAACGCTTTTCATTAAAGCCTCTCGTTTTTATCTGCTGCTTATGTCTTGATTGGCTTTAAGAAGGATGTGAAAATTTGTTGGCACGGATCGTACCGCGCGTTTGATACTTTGGTGTTGCAAGCTTTCTTAGGTGGCGGTAACAGCTTGTCTTTAAGCGAGCATACTTATTTGTCATCATTTTGGTATAAAAGAAGCGAAGGAAAGGTTGCCCACACGCGACTGATTCATGATAGTGTTACAAGCTTTCATAGGGTCCCATATCGGCTTGCCCATGTGTTTGTTTGCCAAGTTCTGCTAGCATAATTTGATGAATGAACATAGAACAATGAGCTATGAATCTTTACGGTAGCGAGGATAATTCCAGTAAAAATGAAATTACTTATACTTTTTAAATAGGACAAAAATTTCCGATAGTCTAATCTTCCTTGGTCCCCATTTACATTCTTACCGTCACCGGGTACTAGTGTAATCGAATCGTCTGTCCCTATCCCGGGGGATGTCCGGGTTGATTGGGTATTATGGGATTACAACTATAGGCATTAAATCATCGAAGGCTTTTCAGGAAAAGGAAACGCTTGTGAATAAATCTTTCGAGACATTTTAAGTGTTAATTTGCCTAGTTGATTATTTACACTTGCCTTCACCTAAATATCTGTTTCTTTATCAAAGAACCTATAGTGGGTTTTTGAATAAAAAAACAATAAGAAAAGGAGAATGTAGGAATTGAAATAGTAGCGTGATCAGTCACATCTGACTCTTAAAGCCCCATCATCCCCTTAAGAGGCGAACTCTACTTGGCGACACACTTGGGAGTCTCATCGCAATTCTGCCCCTTATCCGCGACCTGTTGAATCCGGCAATAAAGTAAATCCCGTCGTCTACCGCCCCTACCCTATTCGTGCTAGACGACTTTATTCAATGGAAAATATTTCAGGCATAACATAATCGTTAGTCGCATAATACTCGTAAGTATACTCTGTGCTTTTATAATATTTTTTTTGTGTTGTTACAACAGTAAAAAATCTTAATTGTAATTTTTTTTATATAAAAATTTCTTATGACTAATACTTACTTACATCCTAATAAATATGAAAATTTGTTTGATTGTATTGCTTACGATTAATCACACTACGGTAAAAATACTTATCTGTTGAGATCGCTGTAGAGGTATTCCAGCTGTGAGTAAAACCTTAAAATAAAAGTGAAATATTTTTTTCGTTCCCGAGTATTATTATTCCATTCATGAATTATGACATCAAATGTATACTGGAGTCTAACATGCAATGAATCCGTTCCAATTATCTTATATAATAGTGATACAGAGCCACAATAAGTACATATTTAACAAACCATGACATATTCTTGAGAAGAGTGGGTTTCCCTACTTCTACTCAATAGAGGTTACGGAAGTATGTCGTTAGCCAATTGAATACGTTACGTTCATTAGCTGCGTAGTTGTAATATGTAGTTGATGAACCATTCAGTCGGACCTCTAAGCGATGGAGTCCGGCAGGAAGCCCTGTTACGATCACCCTACTTGGTTCCAAGTCGGACAGACATCTAAAGATAATTTTCTTTGTTCCACAAAGGCGATGAGCCAGCATATGTGCTTGGGCTCAAATCATGACAATGCCTGACTGGACGCCTTTTGTCCCCTAATGACCGACTGATTACCATTCCCGAAGTTCAAGTTATGAGAGACAAAGCATATACCTAGTAGTATCAGGACTTGATATAATTTTATCTTCATTATTCAAGAGTGCATGAGGGCGTCTAAACAGGTTGCCTCAGAAAATAGAACAATTGTCTTCTAAAATGTATAGTGAATAAGGCGTGGACGTTTCGTAGCAAACTAAGAAGCGCTACTAAGTAAATATTCGTATTTTTTAGTTAAAGTTAAGCCAATATACTATTCTACGCTTTCAGATAACTGAACACTGCGATGAAAAGCAGCACGACTCTACTGATGTAGATACATTTGTGCGCTGATACTTCTTAATACTTATAACAAAAGAGAAATTGTCTTAAGTTTCATAAAAGGGAATTGAAAGTAAATGCGAGAGACTTAAAAGGCCAATTACTTAACAATTTGCGTCGCGTGCCTCTTGGGAGCAATATGAAATTACTGTCGGCCATTGCTATTGGCTCGACTTCGTCCGCCCGACTGAGATTGCCACGCTCGAAGGCGATCAACCATTATGTTTTATTGAACTTAGTGAGCAAAGATACCAACCAATCTTCCTTCTTTTATAGTGGTGATGCAAGAGGTCATCTCCAAAGATGACCGGTTCAGGCCCCGGTGGTCTGTATAACGAAGAGATTTGTATCTACTTCATTCACACCACGAATTTAATGAAACTTTAGCAGGGATATAATATACGGAGAAAACAGCATGGAGTTCTTCAAGTAGGGTGTGAAAAGATTGCTGCAGGGTCGGCAGCGCGCGAGCAATACCCCTGGCGTTGCAAGCGTCTATGGGCGGTTTAACTTTATTAACTTAGGCACCTTATATTTAGCAAAGTAGTTTCTTTACCGTATCGAGATCTCTTGGGAAAATGTGAATATTATAATAATATATCTTCACGCCTTCCCACAAGGGTCCCCGAAGGGGTAGGCAGAGGTGTATAGGTAATACCCACACACCCACTTTCCGCCAGAGGTATATTAGGTGCCAACTTGACAGATGGCGAGTCCAACGCCGTTACTCAAGCACGACTATACATACGCCTTTGAATTTCTTCTCAGACGTATGCAGGTTTCCTCTCGATGTTTTCCTTCACCGTAAAGCTCGTGGTGTGACTAATCACATTATTATTATTTGTGAATATTAAATCACATTATTTAAAGACGTATATATATATATACATATTTAGACATATGTATATATGGCTTGAGAAAGAGTATAGCAGCATAGGAGTTACCTGAAACTCCTTGTCTTTAGGTGCGTTTCTGGTGCCGTACTGCATCATGCTGGTGGTTGGCGGCATCCCGCTGTTCTACATGGAGCTCGCGCTGGGGCAGTTCCATCGCAAGGGTGCCATCACATGCTGGGGTAGACTGGTTCCTCTGTTCAAAGGTAAGCTAACATGTGTATATAAATTCAGTGAGACTGTTTGAGGAATATCTGTGCTAGCGGCTAAATTGAATAGCAAAGAAGTGAATTAATCATATAATGAGTAAATTAATTAAATTATTATATAATGTACATAGGATTTAAAAACAAGATCATTTGGTATTCGCGTGATGTTTTGATATTTCCATTTTAATCCAAATGGCGAGAAGTTTAGTTTGTTAAATAATAAGTCGCGAGTTCAATTCCCGTTGGTTTTATATGTCTGCAAAATATTTATATATTGATCTACCTACATATTGGTGCCGTAGTCTAGTTCCCAGTAATCAATGAAGCTGTCAGATTAAATAGAATTTCAGAGATTTTTTTACGTGATTAAAAAAACATATCTATTTAGCGAACAAAACATTTATTATTTTCATCTGGAATTCGCAACAATGTATTGTGTACCATAAATGCGGCTTAACGAATAATAAATAAAAAGCCATTATAATTTGAACAGCACTATGTCTCCCGCAGTTAAATGCATTTATCACCAAGACCCAAGAAGTGCTTCACGTAGCAAATCTGTCATAGATTTATATGCCCGCACGTAGTGGCACTAGCGGCTAATGTTATCTGAGTGGGGATTTCTAGTGCGGCCGAAAGTATCTCCTCTTTGTCTTGTTAACATATAAACACCCATACATACATCATACATAGGTACACACAGATACCCTGAGGATTTAAGCACGTCTAGAAATATTACTGCAATAAATAAATTCGAATAGATCGATTCAGCACTGAAGCTATTCACAAAATAACTTAAACTTGTAAGTAGAAAAGAAATAGATTCTAAAAATGAAACATACATGTTACATCTGTTTGGATAAGTGTAGAAGGATTGATGAAACAGATATATATACTTTGTGAGTGTCTAGAAGAAAAGGCAGAGGCAGACTACGTTCCAATCAATCACTAGAATGGGAACGTCAAAAGTACGTTACGTACGCTAAAAGTCTGTAAGTCTAGAGAGATATGGCGCTCTACTCTCTCTGCCTTCCCTAAGAGGGAGTCGTTGTGGTTTTATTAATAAAAAATACAAATCCATAAATTAGGAATTCCATACATTGTTAGGCAATTTTTATAAAATATTATGGGCTCCCATGAAAATAATGAAAATGAGTGCCACTGTAAAACCCGGCTATATGAGTGAGTAGTCTCTGGGCTCGACACCCGTCCCCCGCACTTACACCCATAATTGACACCATTTCCAGGGCTCCCCTTAAGTGCTCGCCATACGTCGACTCAAAAGGCCCCGCCAGATTTGTGAGGCTTATGCCCGTTGATTTCATTTCACCCCGATTGTCACGTCGCGCCTTGAGTGGCTCCAACCCCGATATGATTTTTGAGGAGAAATAAAACTGGTAATGGACTGGAAAGGTGTTGGGAATCCGTTTTGTGTGAGAGCGTACTTTATGGTCGTCCGTTTTTCAATAAATGTGAGTTTGAGTTTCAGCGTACTTGGACGTTCATTTTTAATTTCTCTATGTTAGGTACACATATTTCTGCGTAATTAAAAACAACAATTTCTTATAAGTGGATAATTAAGATATGAATTTGATGACTGACATTATCGCTAAGGAGGATTAAATAAATGCTGCAACTTTTTTGAATGATTTATGTCATGAACAATAAGTCTATCTAGTTCAGACATTGTTTATGTTTAGTCAGAAACATTTTCAAAACATCTTCATATCCGTTCGATGTTAGCCAGTTATTATGGTAGCAATGTTGCAACTACAAACTTTATAATAGACATTAAATTTAATAAAAAGGCGAAACTTACAAAGCCACGTGTCCAAGGCTGAGCTGATTTAAATATAATTAAGAACGGAAGTAGCTAATAATATTAAAAAATTATGTGTACTTTTAATTAAAAAAGAATTCCCGTTGTATCGTAATAATTGTCATTTGACCGTAGAATTCCACGAAACTGCTAAATGGTTACTGAAGATGAGTAATTTTATAGACACTATTCACTGTAAAGCTGTGAAATAGATATTTCTATATATACTCACGCCTTCCCACAAGGGTCCCCGAAAGGGTAGGCAAAGGTGTACATAGGTAGTACCCATACACCCACCTTCCTCCAGATATATATTTTTAGGTTCCAAATTTCTATAAACATTTCTGTAAATGTTGCTATAAACGGCCCATTTAATATTTGCCAAAATTTTAAAGGTATAGGCTATGCCGTGGTCCTGATCGCATTCTACGTGGACTTTTACTACAACGTTATCATCGCGTGGGCCCTTCGATTCTTCTTCGCTTCCTTCACCACCATGCTACCTTGGACCAACTGCAACAATGAATGGAACACGCCATCTTGTCGGCCGGTAATTTCTTCTGCATTTCATAGACACGCGAACAACGCCGGAGATATATATTTTCTACACTACAATCTGCCTAAGAAGAAAAGAGATTTCTATTTATTTCTATAGTATACGTATTGAGATATCAAGTCAATCCTTAAATGTAGGCACAAAAGGTAAATATTTTAATGTAAACCAATTATAACGTAGGTACATATAGTTTTATAATCACGATCTATATAAATGTAATCGGTTACGATGTTGTTCACAGTTCGAAGCAATGCGAGACCTGTCAGCCAATAGATCGTACTCGCGTTACAACTCTTCTTCGTTTGTCCGACCTCCATCTACTCCGTTTACTTCTGCAGCTTCGGAATACTTCACGTGAGAACTCTATATATCCTGTTTCGCGATTAAAAAAAATCTATTATCTCTTCGACGAAAAATAGGGCCAGATATTTTTCCTTAAAAATAGGGTGTACCTACCTACGCTATGTGTATAACATACGTAGGAACATTAACGATCTCTTAAGAGTGTAGTGAGTGTATAACTGTAAATTCCCTTATGTTTTTTTAGATGGCCTAAATCTATGAGGCAAAGGAAGCCATTCGGGTAGAAATTAAACAACTTTGTGGCGAACCCCTTTTTTCTGTTGCCGACCCAAAAGTTTTCGTGGCGGTTGATATGCTGTATCGCTTTAGTCTATCTATACTAATATTATAAAGAGAAAAGATTTTTATGTAAGTATGTTTGTATTGAATAAGCTCCGAAACTACTCAACCGATTTGAAAAATTTATTCACCATTGGAAAGCTTCATTCATAGTGATCATTGAAAAAACTTATGTCCACCCGTGCGAAGCCGGGACGGACCGCTAGTTTATTTATAAAAAATGTTTCGTTTTTATAATTAAATTATAAATTAAATACATTTAAAGTATATTTGTAAGTATGTATGTCATGGCAAAGCATTGCTCTACCACCCTTGGTTACCAAAATGCGAATTGATTATTTGTAAAACGTCAATACATTTTAGCCGCGAGATATTGGAACTTCATCGCAGCGACGGACTCCACGACCTTGGCACTATCAAATGGGACATGGCTTTGTGTCTTCTAGTTGTCTACGTCATCTGCTACTTCTCACTGTGGAAGGGCATCTCAACATCTGGCAAAGTATGTTATTGCTCATACCGTTCCCTAACTTTTGTTAATAATATGAACAAATGACAGTTGAACAAGGAGTCGATTAAAGACCGTATTTTCCTACATACGTATATACACATTATACCGAGTGCCGGTTTAGGCAAAGCGAGTGCAGTGCCAGTTCTCCTTAGACATATATCAGAGGTATTTTCAATTTAATTAAGCTATCCTAAAAACTTAAATTCTACTTCAACTTAAATCCTAAAAACTTAAAAACGAAAAACTTTTTTCCAGTATGTCCTCGATATTTGTTAGTAATTATAACCCAATTATAATTGCCGCCGTTTCCGCGAAAAAAGCCCGTCACGCAAAGAAACGGCGAAACCAACTCCGCAACGTTTTTCTTTTAAGACTTTTATTTATTTATTGTATAAAGGTTTACCAACACTTGCTTACATCGATACTACATCTTAATCATCACATAACTTAGAGCTAAATGTAGCAAATAATTACATGTAAACACAACTTGCATCATTAATTGGAATGTTCAAGGCACAGTGTAGATAACAAAAAAAAATATAAAAAACTAAGAAAAAATAAAAAGTAGAGAATAATTAAAAACTATTTTCAAAAATAACTTTTCGGACTTACGAAGACTTCTGTTTTGAGTAGCTGCAATTTGGTCCATGTAATTGTTTGAAAAGTTTTACGCATTGCTGTTTGGCTATGAAATAGTAGTAAAGCTTTAGAGATTAATTTAAGTGCTCTTATAGGTGGTGTGGTTCACGGCACTATTTCCTTACGCCGTACTCCTGATCTTGTTCGTCCGTGGCATCACCCTGCCAGGATCGGCAACTGGCGTTATGTACTACCTCAGTCCTAACTTCGGAGCCATTACGCAACCTCAGGTAAATATTATTATATGTATATCTTCGGCTATCTATTTACCGCCTTCCCACTAACCTAACCCACATACCCACTGTCCCCCTGAGATATATTCAAGTGCCAATATGACAGTGGGCAAGTCCATCGCCGTCACTGAAGCATGTATGATATGTATAGTACATACCCACGTCTTTGAATTTCTTCTCGAACGGCGATTATTTTTAAGCTCTCTTTCCTTAATGTCTTCCTAAGCGTCGTTCGTGGTGTGACTAATTACTGTACTTGAGTTCAGAAAAACTCATTGGTACAGTTGGGATTCTAACTTGCAATCTTTGTGCTGCACGCAGTTACTCGAACCACCACGGCTATACGTAAATATCTTACTAATATTATAAATGTGAAGGTTAGTAAGTTTGGATGTTTGCGGTTCCAAACCGGCCAAACGGCTGATGCGATTTGGCTGAAAGTTGAAATGGTGATAGCTTATACCTAGGAATTTATACCTAATAAGTTAGAAAGTTTTTATATTATAATGTATGATATTCTTTCACGGCATAGCGGCTGAACCGTTTCTAGCACGAAAATCTCCAAAGCTACTTCTACAAACTTCACGCGGGCGAAGCCGCGGGCATAAGCTAGTTATAAATAAAACAAAATAATTACTTACCGTTATGCTTTACACACTATACGTTTTACTTCATGGATCTTGTGATTGGAAATTGTATATATTATGCCTACTCCGTGAGCTACTCGGCGTGATGATGTGTATATAAATGATGGTTAATTGGTATCAGGTATGGGTGGATGCAGCGACTCAAGTGTTCTTCTCTCTGGGTCCCGGATTCGGTGTGCTATTGGCTTACGCGTCGTACAATAAATATCATAACAACGTTTACAAGTAAGTTCTGCGGATGACTCATATTTTTTTAATTGATAACTTCTTATGGGATGGAAACCGCTTCGTTACGTAACGCGTTAGGGCAAAAGTGCCATCTGTACTTGTGTAAAAACACTAATAAAAGTTTTAATAATGCTAACTATAATCAATTGATATGCTGCCCTGCCAAGTTATACTAGATGCCTAGATGGCGCTAAAATTGAAACAAGAAACTTTTGCGAATTAAACAATTTCAAAATTAGATAGTTTAACTTAGATTAGTTTCAGTTATCACTCTGTCGGGCGTCCAGAGACACGCACGTTTTTTTTTATATCACTAACGTGGCAATCACGCATGCGGTCCGTCTGATGCTAGGCGGCTATGAACGCTTGTACCACAAACTGCTGACCCTGCATAAATCTTTAAGACACTTTCTGACGAACTCCATGCTGTACTCTCAAGGAAAAGGAGAGCTCATTCTAAAAAAAGGGCACTAGGCAAATCCTTCTGAAATTTAATTAGAATAATTTACCTTCAGGGACGCTCTTCTCACAAGCCTGATCAACTCGGCAACTTCATTCGTGGCTGGCTTCGTGATCTTCAGCGTGCTCGGCTACATGGCGCAGGCGACGGGCAGAGATATACAGGACGTAGCCACGGAAGGCCCTGGGCTCGTGTTTGTAGTGTACCCAGCTGCTATAGCGACCATGCCAGGCTCCACATTCTGGGCGTTGATATTCTTCATGATGCTGCTTACGCTTGGATTGGATAGTTCTGTAAGTTCTCATGCTTTGATAGTAGCTATTGCGACTAGAATGAGGTGAGTCTTGAGGTGAGATTCAGGTGGTTCATTGAGGTGCGACCTCAAGTGATTTAATAGAAATGTAATTGATTGTTTTGCTTATCTCCTTCCAGTTCGGTGGGTCGGAAGCTATAATAACAGCTTTGAGCGACGAATTTCCACCAATCGGGCGTCATCGAGAGCTGTTCGTGGCTGGTCTTTTCACTCTGTACTTCTTTGTGGGCCTGGCGTCCTGTACCAAAGGCGGGTTCTACTTCTTCCAATTGCTGGACCGATACGCCGCGGGATACTCCATCCTAGTGGCCGTCTTCTTTGAGGCCATTGCTGTTTCCTGGATCTATGGTAGGTTCAGTACATATGCAATAGAATTATGATGATACTGAATGTGCCCAACCACGTAAAATTGGATGTTAGTCCATTTAATGTTCTACCTCTGTGCTAAAGTTCATCCCATTCGATTCACTAGTTTTTGCGTGAAAAGGAATAAACATATAAACTTTCAAACGTTCACTGATAAATAATTTAATGTTGTTTCGTCCTACATACATACATAATTAGACGTAGAAATAACTTAAATTTGTAACATTTAAGTAACAAAGGTGTATTTATACATCTCTAGCGTTAGCACCTAAAATATATTTCTGACTGAATTCTGAAAGTGGGTATGTCGGTACTACTTACACTTCTGCATACCCATTCGGAGACTTTTGTGGAGAGGTGTGAGGATATTGTTACATAAACGGATGCGCAGCAGGATGACAAATTTGTTTTCTTCTTTATATACATACATACATATCATCACGCCAAGTCCCTAGCAGGGTAGGCAGAGAGTATAGAGCGCCAGTTCTCTCTAGACTTACATACCTCTTTCGCTTCGTCCACATTCATCAGTCTCTTCATACATGCTCGTCGGTTTCGAGTACTCTTAACGTTCCCGTCCTTGAGAGTCCGATCTATTTGATAAGGTAGGTAACAATATCGCGTTGTGGACCGCAACACGAGCATTCTTGCTCAGACTTTTACTGCCCATCAACGCCGACATGGCTCCATTCACCTTATTTCCCGCAGTTATCCTTCTTTCAATATCTTTTTCATGCTTTCCATCTCGTGTGAACATGCTTCCAAGATATACAAATTCATTCACTTGCTCTAGAATTTGCCCATTTACCGATATAGCACACTCGGTCACTTGTTCATCTCTTTCGAATACAAGAACCTTAGTCTTGCCAGCGTTTAGGCGCAGCCCCTTCTTTTCACATTCTTCTTTCATTATGGTAACTAGTGACTGCAGTTCGCCCTCTGATGACGCCAGTAAAACCGTGTCATCGGCGTATAGTAGGCAGTTGACCACTAAGTTTCCCATTTTCACTCCACATCCGTTCGTTCTTAGTGCTCTCAGACAGTTATCTAGATATATAATGAACAGCCAGGCAGACATGATACACCATTGTTTGACCCCCGACTTCACATCAAATCAGCAGCATCACCTTCTTTATATTTTCACAAAAATTGGTTTAGTCTATGTGGATTAGATTAGACAAAGTCGTACTTAAATACATAAGAAATCCAAGACTAAGCTACAAATAACTGTGTTCACAATTATCCGCTCACGTGACCTAAAACTTCGCAGTCAGCAGGTCAGACTACTAGACCATAAGACCTAGTACTCTTGTATTATTGAATTTGGAACTCTAATTGAAAGGTACTGAGCGCTTCTGTGAAGACATCCGCGACATGATTGGCTTCCGACCGGGCCTGTACTGGCGCGTGTGCTGGCGGTTCGCCGCACCTGCCTTCCTCCTCTTCATCACCACCTACGGCTTGTTGAACTACGAACCTCTTCAGTACGAGGACTACGTGTATCCAGGATGGGCCAATGCACTTGGCTGGGCGATAGCAGGGTCCAGTGTCATGTGCATTCCAGTCGTCGCTATCTACAAGATTTTAACAACCAAGGGAAGCTTTTTCGAGGTACAATGTGTTTACTTATAGATATCCCCTTCACATAATGGGATGGAAATATAACTAACAAGTTTAATGAGACGAAGGTTTGCCTTATTTACGTCAAACTATTTAATTTGTATAACATATAAAGTTAAAGATACTCTACTACAGTCTATTGGCGAAATGACTTTGCATGTACTGTATTTTATTATCTAACCTAAAAACTGTACATTTGATAATTTTCAGCGTCTTCGCATCCTGACAACTCCATACTCTGACACAGAAGGCAATGGCACGGTCCATAATGGCATGGTGGTATCTGAGAGCGGTGGTGTACGTCTCGCGTCCACTGTTCAAACTCCTACAACCCCGCAGGCTCCGCCGAGTGCGCCCCTCCTGGCTCCCTCCGCGCCATCTCTCGCTACCGGGCCCGCTCTCGTCTGAGCACAGCTTTCCTTCGACGTCTACTATGTTTAAATTCACTCCCAAATCTGAGAAACCGTATTGGTCCTTCGAGCAAGATTTTTTAGGGAAACCCCCCGCAAATACGATTTTGGAAACAAGAATATAGGAGTAGGATATATGCTAGATATGCTATGTAGATTTAAAACGTTTCTTTAATCTAAGTGACGTTATAAGAATGATATAGATATTGCTACTTGCTATATGTATTTTGAAATGTACTAATTGGCTTACCTTTACTTAGATAGTAGATATATATATCTTCATCATCTGATGGAATAGTTAAGTAGATATTTTATAATGCTTTTAGATGAACATCAAGTAATCGTATAGTATTAATTATTTCGACATGTATGTTAGATGTTTAGAGATGTTGCACGTGTAAGAATCGTTGAAAGAAAATAAAAGTCGCTTCTTTTATAGGCTTTAATGTAATTGCGTATCTACTAAAAGTGTTTCTTTCATAATAATTCGATTAGAAATTCGTAAATGTATGTATTGCGAGTATTAGTGAACATATTTAAAGTTAATCGAGTTCAGAATACCGTCGATATTTTAATATTATTATAATATATTCGGCACTCGTATGGTTGAAGCTGGAACAATATAATAATGTATTATTATCTACTTTCTTAATGCTAATGATGTTTTTTTTTCCATATTCACGTCATATTTGTTTTCATTAGGTATAACTTATAATTTGATCCTAGTCGCATTAGACATATTTCTATTCTCGTACTTTATGTATCTTATCTTATCGTAAAAATTTTTGACAAATGTCTTTATCGTTCCTGCTATTCTATATTTTTTTAATGTATGAAGGATGCATGTTAAATGTAGGAATTTTAAATTTCATTTATCATAGACTCTAGATGAAATTAAATAATACCAAAAACGTGTATGGTAGCATTATTAGCATAGATAGCTTCCGAAGCTTTTAACTAAAACGTTGTTTATAAAATACAACAAAAAATATAATTATATATTATATACTCATACCTATTTACCACATAAGGGCTATAATATGAATGTTTGAATTTATTTGTTTGAATTAATTATGTAGGTAAATAATTATATTATTTGACTTATATTCATTCTATGTTGGTACCATTTACACCAACATTCAGATAACATATTCATTATCATTTGTAACCCAAGTGTATAGGTACCTTATTTATTTGCCTAGCAGGTGATTTATTTGTATGTTAGGTACATGTTTTCGTAATGTGTCAAACCTTTCACACCTGTCACACCTTAAGTTGTCAAAATATCCTCTAAAGTTTATCGTTGAATTATTTTCCCTAGACTTTTATATTTGTTATCAGTAAATACCTTGTGTTAATCAAAATAGCGTGTAAGAAACAATGAAATGCTGTGTAGATAATAGACATCTGTAGATTTAAAAATATGTTTAGCGTTTAATGAATATTAATTAGGCGTATTATTAGGTAGTTCATATACCCACTATATTACAGAGGCTTTAAAATGCCTATAATGTTATCAGTATATAATCGAAGTTCTCTTAAATTTATTCAACTATATAACCGTTTTATCAATCTCTCTTAATGTTGTGATTAGTGGTTTGAGGTGCTCCATTTTATAAATGTTTGTGAATATTTATTTAGTTTATTTTATTTCCATATACTTGTTTTTTTTTCACATTACCATTCACCACTCCGTCTTGGGCAATGCGGACTGATGAATAGTATGACATATTTTCAATTTTATTGATGGGATGGGACGAATGGAAATCAATAGAACTTCCATAATTATAGAAAGTCTAGTGTATTTGTAATCCACACACGCTGTCTACACACAGTTCATATATCTATGTGAAGTTTTTTTGCATATTAGTATATTTATTGTAGCACGTGAGTAAGTGGCTTTTAAGCTTGGTAGTAGGTAGTGAAAGCAGAATTATTATAAAATACTTTCGTAATATTTAACTCAATATCGCGGTAGATCAATCTTATAAATGTTAAATGTTATAGATTTTAGTGCTTACAATTTAAAGGTTTTATGAGCTTCGATGACGTATGCCGTAGTACTTCAATAGCTCTATGATTCATGAAGTGGATATGTCGTTCTTTACTAGTCCGTGTAACAAAAAACACTAGATTTAATGTTATTTCTTTAGATTATATTGAATAAAATATAATACGATAGCAACGTAGCGTGCCATATATACCTAGCTGTTGATGTTATAACAATTTATTTATGATCAATAGTCATAGCAGCCATTATGACCATTGATTTTTAGAATAAATTTATACTTACTGTAAAGCTGTGTTTTATTTCAAACTCATTTGCTTCTCTAGATCACGTATGGTTAGCTAAAAACAATATTTGATTAAATGAATGTGTCTGAAAATATTTATTACCATCTTTCTGAAGGCAAACGTTAAAATTAAACGAAACATTACATATAATAAATACAACACGACTAACCATGCTAACCCGACAGGAAATGCTAAGCTAGTACAGACGTGGAGATAATTATGTGGCAAACTAAGTGGACATGAGTGGAGGTCATTTAAAGTTGAAGCTTTTAAACAAAACAATTATATTACAATACCTTTGAAGTAAAGGATACCATCCAATGCTACATAAAACCACGTTTGCGGTTGAAACTCGGGGCCTTGGAGTCCTGACATTCACCACCTTTTAGAGAGGTCTTGCGCCGTCTAATCTAGACCCGCCGTGACAGGCGGACTCAAAGACTACTATTTAATACTTGGGCGGACTGGAACATATCTTGATCAGAGAAACAGCATTGTTATCCAGCGTGGTAATGCTGCTAGTCTTCTTGGCAAGTTGCCCCGGGATACCGATTTGGATCAAATATTTTATCTGTAAGTAGTTAGTTATACAACTCGTTTTTGTAAATATTGTTAATTGTTGTTATTGTAAATAAAATAAACTTTGGTTAGTCGGAAGAGCTGTCTTCGTTTCATTTGCTGTTATCTCACTCTTGTCTGTTGTTTTTTTTCAATGGCGCTTACTGGCTAAACTCAGACTCAGTGATATATGGTTGATTATTTTGGTCGTGTGTATTTGTTATCAAATCCCTAAGGCGCCCAGCATAATATTATACCAATGGAGTATCTTTATCCATGTCTTAGAATTTAACGAAAATAGTTGGAGTATGTCTGTGGAGCTGTCAATAGTGTCAATGTGACAGTTTGTAGAATTTTGTAGGTTGTTTGCTTCATTCGTTCGTCTACTTGTTACCTTGTTAGAAATTAAGTGTAGAAGAAAAATCGATATGGAGTCGAAAGCTGAGGAAAAATCTGCTTCTGAAAAAACAATTTTTGATGCCATCGCTCAGGGTGATTTAACCGAATTCAAAAGTATTTTAGGTCGACAAAAGGGCACCGTCGATTTCTTCGACGAAAATGGTATGACGGCACTTCAACACGCCGCTTATAAGGGTAACAAGGATATGGTGCAATTACTCCTCGATAGGGTAAGTAATGCTTTGATTGTGACAAATTACCATATTATATTAGCAGCTCACTACTATTCTTTATTTGTGTGGAATTGTCCCAAGATATTTGTTATGTTATTATTCTTGACCATTTCAGGGTGCTGACGTGAATTCGGGAAAACACGAGTACAACTACACGGCTTTACACTTTGGCGCATTGTCGGGAAACTCTGAAGTATGTAAGCTGTTGCTCGACGCGGGAGCCAAGCCCACTGCCACCAACTCAGTGGGACGCACAGCGTCTCAAATGGCTGCATTTGTTGGTAATCACCACACTGTAGCCACTATCAATAATTTTGTTCCTAGAAGTGAAATTTCTTACTACTCCTCCCCGCAAGGACAACAAACAGAACCGTACCTACCAGCTATCTTAGTGGATCCTCTTCACAAATTTGTCTTAGGAGTAAACATTCACCCGGTAAGACTAGCACTCAACCTACAGCACATACCTGGACTGCTTGACAATGCTGATAAGGTCAGCAAAGTGCTTCAAATGCTGTGTAAGAAGGAAATGAGTCGGGGCAGTGAGACCAACGAAGTGATGGCCTTCAAGTATCATTACCTATCCTACATTATTGGAGAACTGCACAACATTAGAGACAAGCAGAAACCCTCTGAAAAAGATGAGAAAAAATATGACATTGTAGAGATGTTCTCAAAAAAGCTGCTGAAGCCAGGCAAGGATGGCATTTCACTTGATTTAATGGACACATTCCTCAAGGACTGTGTGAGAGAGTTCCCATTTAGAGAATGCACAACATTCCATCAGATGGTTTCCTCATTGACAAGCAAAGATCCTCCTTCGGCATTGTCCGTGATAAATTGCACAATCAACGGTCAGAGAGGGTTTGTAGATGCCATCCCTTACTGCAGCACTTGCGGTGAAGAGAAACCTGCAAAAAAGTGCTCCAAGTGCAAATCAGTTCAGTACTGCGACAGAGAGTGCCAACGTTTGCACTGGTTCGTGCACAAGAAGGCATGTAACAGAGAGTCCAGTGCTGTTCCTACACCAAACAACAAAGTCAATATTGATGCAAATGAATTAAGTTCTGAACTTCAAAATCTAATAGCTGGTTAGAAAATATCTTAATGTGATTTTAATGGATCAAAATATATTTTTTTCTATGTAATGTTCACTTTGTCTGTCTTCAAATGCTGTGGAATGCTTTGTTTGTACCTAAGTGTTAATGCACTATGACCAAATGTAGGAGCCAGTATAATTTTATATAAGAATAATACTTTCTATTGTACTATGTGTCCTAGATTAAATGTTGTGCAATTACTGTACATAGTGTTTAAAACATCTGAGTGTTTTCTATAGTATGAGCTATATTATTCTAGGTGTCTAATAAACTGAATGTACTGTCTCACCCAAATCTATCCAATTCTTTTATTCATTATGCATTTGAAAATTTGTGTCTGACAACAAACTAATTATTTTATTTCACTTATTCAAAACAGATTTACATATGTGTCAATTCCGCTCGAAAGGACTGACTGGCTGACTGATGTAGTGAGGAAATTTGGTATTATAATAAAATAATTTAACAGAGTGGGAATGCAGTGACTGTTTGAAACATGACTGTTACCACTCTTTTAATAGAAACTACTAAGCTTGTCAATAGTTGAAAATGTATGTGCAGTCGGCTTGTCTAAAGAGGTCAAGTGTAGAAGCAGTCTAATTAGACAAACCTCTACTGCCAGCACAGCAGTAATTCATAAGTTCCTGGTAACTTCAAGGCTTTCTAAAGTCACTACAACTGCATATCAGATTATTTTCCTGCTGCAATATCAATGATCAACATGGATGTGGACAAAGACTTGTCTGTAATTTAGATAAGCTCTCGCTATACTCTTCGGCTACATCTCATAATCGATATAATCCTAAATCTCAATTCGTTGCGATAGATGGCGCTACTATACTTGATTGCTTTGTTACGATGAAAATTACTTCGACTCTAAGCAAAGTTTAAAATTCTACCTGGATTTATTTAGGCTCCATTACATAATTAATGCAATTGTATAATTATTGCTCATTTTATACCTTTCTATTAGAAAATCTTATTGGCAGTCAAGGTGCCTTTTAGAATTATCCTTCTGTACTTACTTTTTCACATAACTTCTAAACGTTAGAACGTTTAAACGTTTTTAAAACGTTGAAATTTTATATGGGTATTTCGATGATTTCCTGTATGATTTAGAAATACAATTGAACCCGATAGGTGGCGCTGCGATAGAGTTTCAGGAAGTTTAACTTTTTGACCCGGATGAAGCTGTCCCTATCTGTGTGTCTTGGTGGATTCGAGAATGGTTTAGACTTACAATTAGACCCGATAGATGGCTCTGCGATCGAATTGCGGGCAATTTACTTTTTCACCCAGGTGAAGCTGGGCGGGATAGCTATAGAGTAATAAATAGCTGCAAAGATAATAAAACCACATTATTAACACATGCAATTCACATTGAATTTGCTTTGTTTTAAAAAAGGTCGCTTTAATGTTATTTGACCGGAAATAATAGGTAGTATTTGTTGATGAAAGGGACGTAGAGTGTTCTGTCCCTCTGAAATGTTTGCAGAATATCATGATATGAACGCTTGAAGCAGATTAATTATAAAACAATATTTCATTGGTTGATTTTTTTAACTGGAATAAAAATAAAAATAAAACTTACCCTACGTATTACCTAATCCAGCTTATATTCTAAGCTTCCAGCTTATATCTCTTTACAAAATGTTATCCAATTACGTTCTTCCGTAGTTCAGTAGTTCTTGCGTGAAGGACGAACAAACTTTCGCATGTATAATATTAGTAGGATAGAAGCTGCAGAATAGTTAAGCAACTGGAGAAAGAAAAACATGATAAAAATACAAAAAGTAGGTGTATTTACTTGAATAATTATTATAATACATTATAATTTTTTACACTATGATACAAAATTATAAACAATTTAGAAAAAATACACTAAAAGTATAGACCGTCAAAGAATATTTGCTTATTGCGTAACAATATCTATATGTAATGTAGGTAACTATACGAATCCATTGAATCAATAAGTTTTCTGCAATGTTTAGAGCGCTTGCACAAATACAAATCAGAAACTCTCGTCTAGAAGGCTCCTATTATCTGATAAATTTAATATAGATAGGAATTATGTAGTAATCTTACCAGAATACGTTTTTATAAATTTACTTATAAATAAGTCACTGCTATCACATTCTTTTCTCAATCTATACCTATATAGTTACATCTACAAGAGGTAGGTACGTAAATAGGTGTTGATATAGTGTGGTTGAACATAACCAACAATATTTACAAATAACTCGACCACTATTGCGAAACATGCCCGTTCATAATAACATTAAGTACCCATTAAGTTATCAAACACACAAACAAATATAAAATAACTTTATTATTACATACCTACAACTTCAATGAACACAAATATAAAATTTCCATATCATTAAAACTTTACATAAGGCACGTTTGTATATAATGTACAGTTGATGGATTGGTAAAGTGTAGAGTATTTTAGGTAGTCCTTAATTAATCCATAGACGTTTGTTTTTCAGCCTTCACCAAGAAGGGCGCTGATGGTGAAGCTTTTGACTCTGCGGCATGGCGCAGGAGCAGCTGCGCGGGGGGAAGGCGCGCGGGGAGGGGGAGGGGGCAGTGCTGGTCCCCACGTAAAGCCGCTGGTGAGCGGGCTACTGGGCCAGAGGCCGAAGTGCATCGGCATATGTAAAGGATTTAGGTATGGCAATTCTGGGGGGTAGAACGCGGCCGGTGGCGGAGTGGAGTTGTCAAGGGGTGCGACAAGAGGAGCCGGAGATTCCACTAAGGGTGGCGACCTAGGTGATGACGACCGCAAGCTCCCCTCCTCCGAACATGACGAGGCAGCGTCGGAACAAGGCCTTTTCGGTTCACTGGACTCTGTGGGAGGCTCGGTGGTGGTGTCACTGCTCGTGTCGTTCTTTCTCTTGCACTTGGACTGACCGCACGCGCGGAAGCCTTTGGCGAATGGGTTGTTGTCGATTTTTAATTTGGTAATGCGGTCATTCTGCGAACAAAAGACAAAGCGGTTTAAGTAATAAATCGGTACCATGACTCACGCTACAGGGCGCTTATGCGGATTAAGGACGTAATTATCTCGTACCGTCGAGGCCCTCGCTTATGTGTCTGCCATCTCATTATCTATTCAATATCAACGGCCGCCTCAGACGGAAATTTTCTTATCTAGTTTCAAGAATGCAATTTAAACATCCGTTTCCGCATACATCCCCAGTGTCGCTAATAGCTTGTAAGGGATAATTGTGGCACATGTGCATGTCCTGGCGACAGGCCAATTAGCATGGCGTGCGAGCGTGTCGCCGCCGCTGTCGGCCGCCCGTCACGTTGCGCTGGCGCATGCTACCTAATGCTCCTTCATAACCAAATACACTTTAATCCTAACACTCGATAGATACATGCTTATTAGTACAAGAATCCCCAGAGAAGCTGTTATTTTGACCTGTCCCATATACTTTGTCCTGCCTATAGTCGCGCCACATAAAAAATGTTTGCAATCGAAACATTTCGACGTCCTCGGTTATCTGGCGAAATCCTGAACGCAAATAGTATGGCCTAGATACGAGCAGTCACTTGTAAATGGTTGTTTACATGGCGTGATAAGGCGGCGCCGGCGGGTGCCGCTTGCTCTCCACGTCAGATAACCGGCACCCGACGAGACGCCGAAGGGTGGCAAAAAGCCGTTATTAGCCGAGTAAAGTGCACTTCTCAAGTTGTAGCGGCCGCGCTCGAGCTGCGCCGGCGCCGCCCCCGTCGTCCCGCCCTGTCGCCCGTGACGTCATTCTCCAAGCTTTTACTTTTTGCATGACTATTTCACATATTGGTGACTGTCGCCAGTTTTTTAGAAATGTGTAATTAGGGTCTGGGCAAATTTGGTTTATTTATCTGTTGAACAGACCAAATTATCGGGCGTGTCTCGCAAACACGCGATGACAGAATGAACGATGACAGTTCATTATGAATATTGCTCGAAACCAGGCGTCGCGCGGTGTCGAGTTACTTTAAATGAAATAGTAGCAGTGCCACCTAGTTACGCTTCCAAATAATGGGTCGGCACCAACTGAGGATAACTTGTAATTCGTAGATAATTCACCACAATGGCGGAGTTGGTCGGGTGTGTGGGGATAATGTGCAATGATACGCCGCCGGCTGTTGTCCAGCACCGGGTCCCGTTAGCCGGACAATCGGCGGATAATCCTTCAAAGCGACCGATGAAATGTATGCCAGAAAAGTGTCGCGCCTGGTTGCCGTCGACAGGGGCCGAGAGCAAAGGAGCCGCGCGATTTAATTAGCTAGGGCTGGGATTATGCAAGGGTGCGCACGCCGCATTGCTCCTCAAAGGCAACTAACGCTCGCAACAGACAACAACCAGCGGGAGGGCTTTGCCACTGGTCACCAATAGATACACACTTTGGGTATTCACAAATCGCATTAAATCAAGCCACGGTGTTACATCATAAGGATTTTTAATGTCATCATCACAAATTTAAGAGCTGGGCTCTTTTCGGCGTCTCCAATGCAGTCTCCTCCCCATATGCATCAGTGTCATGAGGTGGGAACTTAGTGCAGTAGTTTCCCCTTGCTTTTTGCAACGCCGTTCAAAGCCCAGTTTCCTGTTCCTTGATATCCGGTATATGCCCTTCCAGATATCAAATCCTCGGCCATACACCTGTACTGATACGGCTGCTGCTCCATATCAGGGGGATGCTTATTTAATGGCGGCATTGATCGCCATGTCAAAAGGTCATCACGGGAGCTTTGTTTGTAGTATTTTATAAGTAAACCTGTCCCACCAGATTTCCCACTACCTCCTATGACCTTGCCGCTGCTGGCCGGGGACTGGTTATTCAATATTCGCAGCGAACCTCCATATCCGGTGGCCGTTCCACTATCCGCCACCTGTGGACCCCGTTGGTTGCTTACAGCTCAGCACACAACGTGTATGTTTTAATGTATCCACTGAAAATACGCGTATCGAGTTTTTAAGTACACCTACCTTCTAAAGAAGACTTTTAATTTAATGCTGAATTTAATGTACCGTTGCTCTATGATACATAACGAAGTGGTGATTCAATATACATTTTATCTACTACTCATTGTTCTATGTGCCGGTCATTTGTTTCTGAGACACTGAATATCTTTTACCAAAAGTAACTGTTCCATTCACAGTTGTGTGCACTCCAATGAGTTATCGAACACAGAACAATAAGAATAGAGGAGCCGCTCAAACAAAAATGCCAAATTAGTTGGTATTGTTTTGCTAAGAGAGCTTACACAATGACCAGTGCGGCCGCCGCCGATCGCAATCTGATATTTTTTGTATGAAATGTAACTGGCACCACTACCGCATGCTCTTGTGAAAGCATTGGCGCCTTGGTCCGTAGAAAAAAGCGGTCTCTCGCTACAAGTGCGAATCCACGTGTGTTCTTGGAATTGCTCTACGTTCTCTAGGAAATTGTGAGATGCGATCAGATCTCTCCATATCGGGATATCCTTTAATGTTCTGTGTGAAACTCTTCTTGATGTTCATCTTATGTTGTATCGTTCAATTCAAGTATTATTTATGTTTTCTTGCACCAACTTATATGATCGTCTATATATAGTACTATACTACATATATACCTACATACGAGCGGCTCTACAGTTTTTACATTTTTTTTAATACCTTAAATCACAATAAATATTTTAAAATCCATGGTGGTTGTGAGATTCAAATAACAAAGTAAAAACGCTTAAAATTTCCTGTATATATGATCAGAAAACTAGTTCAGTATGCTGAACAGTGTATAAAAAGGTAATTCAATTCGTGTCTTAAAACAACAAAATACGCATGGTTATGCGATGGCGACAGTAGTACAATTAATACAACTGCGGCGGCATACGGATGTAAAAATACACCACCGCTGAGCAACTTTGCTTTTCGACAGTATGAAGATTTGACAATTACCTGATATGCAGTGACTGCAATGAACTCAGTTTCAGGGAAGGAGAAGGCAGCATGCGGGGCGCCCCATGCGAGGGCGGCGGCATCCCGCGCTCTGACCACCAACACTCGCGGGCGGTACTTGTGCATCGAAGTCAGAACCATCTAGAACAACACACACAAATTAAATTGTCTGGTTTTTTAACCTGGCTTCATCTTATTGGCACTGCCTTGCGTGCAAATTTATTTAATGAAGATCGGCAATGGACTAGTGTTGTACCCCAGGTGTTCCAACATGCATTTACGTAGGAGAAGGCAGAGCGGAGAAAGTAGGCGACTTCATCACCGTTTCTCAAGCACGACTATACTTTGATATTGCTTCTTAAAGGTATGCAGGTGTTCTCTCGATGTTTTAATTCTTATTTAGTGCGAAAATCAATTACATGTATCATCCAAGATTAAAGCGCCTTACATACTTTCGCTTCATAACCATTTATCAGTCTCTCAGTCTCTTCATACATATTCGCTGCTTTAGAGTTAACCATGTCATGGTTCGTTCGATCGACCTGTATATGTCAGTGGTAACGTGAGTTTAGTCCGTCACCGTATTTCTACGTCTATAAATTTTATAATAATAATTTAATATATCCTCACGCCTTCCCATAAGGGTCCCCGAAGGGGTAGGCAGAGGTGTATAGGTAATACCCACACACCCACTTTCCGCCAGAGGTATATTAGCTCTCGTTATTTTCCTCAAAGTATTACCTTTCACTCCCTTAAAGAAAACTCATTGGCACAGACCGTCGAAATTCGAACCTGCAATCTTTATTTTGTAGCTGACTACTTAAACCACAATGTAGTAGTAAATATACATACTTATAATAACAGTAAGAGACAAATAATCAAATAAAAAGCGTACGTAAGATTACTTAAGGCGTCAGGTTGGGTTTGGCGGCGCGTCTGTTGAGGCTACAAGGGCTCTTGTCCGTCGCGAAAACAGCTACCTGCGCAGACGCCGACAAGTGCCCCACTTGAACTGAAGGGGTTTGTCTGCCTACTGTACGCTAGTGCCGTGGTACTACTGTACTAAGTAAAGATTTTTTTGGTAATGCTGTATATTTAGTTTGTTATACTGTATTATAGATTAGTCACACCACGAGCTTTACGGTGAAGGAAAACATCGAGAGGAAACCTGCATACGTCTGAGAAGAAATTCAAAGGCGTATGTATAGTCGTACTTGAGTAACGGCGATGGACTCGCCATCTGTCACGTTGGCACCTAATATACCTCTGGCGGAAAGTGGGTGTGTGGGTATTACCTATACACATCTGCCTACCACTTCGGGGACCCTTGTGGGAAGGCGTGAGGATATATTATAATCTAGATATTGTTAATTATCTTTAGAATCTTTAAGTTTTTCTTTTAACGTCACATCCACGCACTCTCACGCACTCATCGCCAAAACGCATAAAAAGCTCTCCATATTTCTTTTAGAGATAAGAGCGTCTAGACGCCACCTAATTGCTCCTGCGCCTATGTGACGTCACGTGAGAACTTTGCTTTGTGAGTAGTATAATTCGTATTTGCAATTTAAACTGTTAAACACAGTGTGGTTGGTTTAGACGACCGTCTGGTTTAGTGGTCAGATCTTGGCTGCGAAACTTTATCTGATGAACAAGAATATTTGTGGAGTGTCCTATGTATACATATCTATATAAGTATATATATTATATTGTTGTCTAGTTGCCGTATTGCCAGCTTTTCCCAGTTTGGTGCTAAGTCAATTTCCCAAGGTATTTATTTAAACCGAAACGAGCATAAACATTTTCTTAAACTCAAGTATAGTTATTCTCTCTTCTCTTTTGGGAAATAGGAAATCGATTACGGCATTAAAATTAACTAAAGTTGCCTAGCTTCCTATGTACCTAGCTTGGCATAGTAGTCTAGACCAGTTAGTGTGGAATCGTAGCAAGGAGAGTACTTATTCATAATCGTAATGAGTGTGAATGTAGCTGTAAAATATGCTATTACAAAAGTTCACCATCAATCCAACTTCATTTTTTGCCTAGGCCCGGAGAGTTCCAGAGATGTGCGACACGGATTGACAGACAAAATGTTGGACGCGATCAGAAGCTCGTCGATCAAACGCATGTCTTCGATCATTCAGATTGAAAGTAAAGATAAAACGCGTTCATTTGGATGACTTCGTTTTTTTGCTCCAACCCAATGTTTAAGGAATGTTACGTGAACATTACAAGGGTTTCCTTTGATAGCGTTAAGTGTTGTCATATGTGGGACGAACATTGCGGAAAATACTGAAAATAATGTAGGTAACAGGAGGTGTTTGAAGACAAAAGCCTTAAGGAATTCGGTGTCGCAATGAATCATTTCATTCAATTACCTACATAGAAGTAGGTCTATATTGTAAGTGTGGAGTGTGTAAAGTGGGCACACCACACTTTATACACAGGAAGCTTGTGAAACAATGTTTATATAACATCACAAATTTAAGTTAAAAATAAGTATTATAGCATCAACCGTTCAAGTCGGGTTTTCTTATTCAGCTGGAATACTATCTTAACAAAGTGTTTCCTCCTCTGTTGTATTTCTCCCAATACGTAATAAGGAGTAATAATAATAAATAAGGAGGAAACCTGTTCAGTTGTAACTTGGACTATAGACGATGTAATATTGAGCTGAATTCATGGCTGAAGAGGAAGCTAAGAATTTACATCAATGGGCTAGACCTATTTCATGCCTCTTTAAACGATACTACCAGATGAACGCTAAGTATAGAATCAAAGGAATACATAATTTAAGGTAAACTTTGGTAAATTTAAATGCAGGTGCTTTTCGTTCTTATGGAAAACATACCTACTCGTAATAAGTTGTAAGAACTATATCTAGCTGTATCAGTAGTATACATAATAAACTCATAAATTTTTCTTATTCCCTAATCCAATTTTCAGCTTTTTTCAAAGCGAATGGAGCAAGAATATCAAAAATAATGATAAAAAAAATTAAATGAATAGTATAAAATAATATTTAAGTATTTTTAATCTATACTACAAACATTAAAAACGGGTCTTTAATTCTAATTTTGTATCTATACAAATCAACTAAGTATTAAAATACGTGTATATACGAGTATAAAACACGCCAATTTACCATAAATAAATAACAGACAATTTGATCACATACGTGCGATAAATTTAATGTATTTCACATATTGATATCTACATTTTATCAGCGAATATAAATTCGCGTTTTCCAAGCGAAAGACATCAACGAGCTACTTAATATTTAATCCCGAATTTACATTGTAAATAACATAATTAGTTTATGAACATAAAAAAAGTAAAAGTGGCAATGACATTTCAATAATTTTATTGAAAGTTTTTTACCTGAACTTTTTTTTGCCTTAG
The DNA here is from genome assembly GCA_016069955.1 of Drepana arcuata. Lineage (NCBI taxonomy): Eukaryota > Metazoa > Arthropoda > Insecta > Lepidoptera > Drepanidae > Drepana > Drepana arcuata. Next base: position 81,397 of record JACCPG010002496.1, on the reverse strand, counting down.
TGTACAATAATTTTTAACAATCTCCGATTCATTACCCAGTGTGTAGCAGTGAGTAATTTCTAAAAGGCCAGTGATCTAAAATAATATGAATCTTAACGTAAAAATCTATTTATAATAAGTCTTATAAAAAGGCAAGATTGAAAAATTTTATGTAATAGATAAACTCGAAACTTTTACAATTATAACTTTTTAAACTCCTCTGACGGAAAGCGAAATTATTCCGGAGTATCACGACCGATATTTATTAAATAATATTTATGTGCAATCAAATTTAACGTGGGTAAACCCGTGGGGTACAGATAGTTATAAATATTAAGAGAACTTGTGCCAGGTTATTGTACAATATATAGTCGTAAATGTAATCGCCTTAAGGTCATTAACACAAATTAGCCATGAACTCTATCACGGAAGCGTAACACGATGCATGAGATAAGGCTCGCGAGGGGTGAATCCTTCATGTTCCCGGCACGGGTCTCTTACCCCCAACATATATAAGTTTCCACCCCACTACACGCGATCGACGATAACGTTAATGTGTCTATGAGACACGATGTTCTTTTGTTTTTGCCCTAGTTTTTACATGGTTCAGTATCGAGATAGAAATCAAACCGATTTTCGTGGTTCTTTGGTTGAATAAAATGCTAAAAAAGCACTTTAACGTAATGACAACTTACTTACTAAGACGTAACATATTTAAGAATAGTCTGTGTTCTTTCTTAAGTGAAAGTTTTAACCATTAACGCATGTTAATGAACAAAGAATTTCTCTAATCCTTCACACAATATCTACTATAATTAACGACCTTAGTCTAATCCTTTCACTCTATCCATCGCTCGCTAAATTTACTTGTAAAAGCACATAATTTTATATTGTATTCCTTTAAAGTTTCTACTCTGTAATAATAGTTGAGAAACGATCTTTAGAACCTGCGCTAAAAAAGACAAAAGGGTGCATGAAAAGGGTGTATAGAGGAGTTTTTTAGAACTTTTTATCACAGGTGGCAAATCCTGAAGTGTACAGCAAATGATGCGCGTACGCCGTGCGAATGCCGCCGGCTCGGTAGCCAGCCTATTGTTAAGACCGAGTGCACAAAGGCGCCGCCTCTCGAGCGGTATGAGAAAGCCACTGATGCATGCCAACCACCGAACGTTTTTGCCGACTCCACCCGTCATAACAATCTGTTTTATGATGCTCTGTAACGAGCCTGATAGCCAGAAACGCTGTTTGTTTTGATAGTTGAACGATCTGTCTTGAACTGTTAGTTGGAACGTCCAATTAATAATGTTTACCTTTTTGATAACGATGCGTGAGTTAATACATTGAATGTTTAGTTTAATAGAATAAGAGCCGTAGTAGCCCAGTGGTTCGAGTGGCTGACGGTAAAAATTGCAGTTTCACAAATCCTATAAACCTCTGACTACCCTTATGGGATTGTGTGAAGATATATTAAAATTTATAGTAATATATCCTCACGCCTTCCCATAAGGGTCCCCGAAGGGGTAGGCAGAGGTGTATAGGTAGTACCCATACACTCGCCTTCCGCCAATGATATATTTTAGGTGCCAACGTGACAGGCGAGTCCATCACCGTAACTCTAGGCACGACGGTCTATATATAAATATATTTTACCATCGTCTCTTTTTATTACATATAACACATGTGTTGTGTTATTTTGTACAAAATGATTAATAATTATTTGAGTAGAAAATAGAAAAACTTTACGTAGTTAGTAGAACGGAAGTGATACCTAAGTAAGTTCGTTAATTAAATATTTGAAAGTTCTAAGTATGTCGTACAGATATATATACATTTCATCACGCTGAGTCCTTCACGGGGCAGGCAGAAAGGTTAGAGCTTATGAACCTAAACGGATTTCAAATCAAACTTTTAGCACATATAAAAACGTATGTATATATCAAGTATAACAAATAGACTGTGTGTCAAGTCTAGATGCGCAGGCGCAGACATCATTAATCGAAGCGTCAACCGCCCTGTCTAAACACACCGCCCGAACAAACGAGTACAGTTACTTGACGCTACAAAGCCTTCATACAATGCCTTTCAGCGTATTTGTTCGAGTGAGGAAATACTCATAGACGTCTTTGTATCGCGAGACTCCTGCGGCGCATGTCAAGAATCAACGTAATCTTGTCTTTAATACGCTGCTTTAAGCTCGATATTTCCTTATAAACTTGTTGAGCAACTATATTTTTTTCAGAATTGTAATACGAGTCTTGAATTTGTTGTTTGACGGAGAACCTTATTTGGGTTGGAATAAGATAGAAAATGTGTTGTCATGTTGATGCTCAGTGGGGAAGTCGCAGCTCAGTAGGCGTTGCCTTGCAGAGTATGTAGCTTTCGAGGGTATAGTCACGAGTCACGATTGTATCAGATTCGAAAATCGAAATCTGTGTGCACGAATGTAATGAAAATGTTTTCTTGAAAACATTATTGTAAATAGTTATTGCTTTATTGGCCATTAGTGCGATGTAAGGCCAAGTTAACGACATTTGAGTATCTCTTCAATATGACTTACGATAGATGCTTTTAAATTTACATACCTGATGGTAATTGGTAACTGTAGTGTCTGGACGATTAGGATAGCAAAGACATCACTTGAGCAATTTTGGCGTTATCGTTGTGCTAGTAGCATGAAAATAAGACAGTAGCATACACTACCCTACCCCTAACACTACCCTAAGCTTACTAACCCGGTACTACAGATTTTGGTGGATGAACTGCTTTGCAATTACGGATTCGCGATCCAAATTTTGTAACTTTGTACCTTCTATGCTATGAATAACATTGTAGTTGTACTACATACAAATACATGCACTCCAGTCCTCCCAAAGAAGCAAAAATTTATCGCGTCCTAATCGTGAAGGTTTAGACGAAAACAGGCGACCAGCGTGACTAGCTGTGTCATTTGCCATGACAGATGACGTCATCATTTTTAACCTACTCAAAAAATTCTCTCAATACAAAAGTGTTGTTAAGATCCCAAAAGAAACAAAAGAACGCATAAGAAACACCAACCGTCATGAACTACTGAAATTATTATAATAGGAGTTTGGCGTCTGCATCTCATTTAGGCATTTAGTAATCAAGTTATGTGATGTGGTTTCAAGCAAAACGTAGACCTTGGTGCTAACGCGAAGTGTACTCACGAATGCTAAATCGGTGATTCGTCTCAATTACCGAATTCCGAATAATAAAGGAAGGGCGGCCTTTGTTCATCATTCATCAGCGTCCAAAAAGGTTTTAAGGCGATTCTACCAATCTTTCTATAAATACTGAGTAATTCTTCAGTAGCTTTGATGTTTCGTCACAGTATAAATTGCAATATATTTTCATGGCATATATATCATCTAATGGCTACGTGAAATACTACTACATTAGTACATAAATAATACTACTACAAATAATACTACAGAAATTTTTAAACCTTTTTTTTTATATTAAGCATGATAATACTGACTCGTTGCTTGAATAACTGATCCAACTAGGAATGAAAGACAATTGATAAAGATGTAACCAAAGCCTACCGGTACGTACATTGATTGGCAATATATAGATTGCCAATCGTTTGCTTATTATGGTATTAGCAAGAATCGCTAAGCGCGACACAATGCTATATCGACTTCCCACACTCATTACAATCATTACAAGTGGTACTTTTTAATTGCTCGACACAAAACACAGTAATTTCATCGTAAATGTAATGGTAACTCGGAAACGGTACTTCTGATGTCGCATATATTACCATCCATCTCAATATCAAATGATTTTCCGTTTCACGGCAAAGAAAAACATCGTGAGTATACATGAATACGAGTAAGAAGAAATATTAATAGTATTTCTTGAGAAACGACGACGGACTCACCGTTTGTCACGTTGGCACCTATATATATCTCCGGCGAAAATAAGGCATTGAAACACCTATACTTACCCCTTTGGGACTCTTGTAGAAATGAGTGAAGATACGCACTAATTAGTTTAAACATTAGATAAGATAGAATATATTAGATAGAATATGAGGTACTCACGTGTCCCTGTGCATCCATAGTGTTATTGGTGAGCTTCAGTTTGCTAAAAGACACGGGATTCGCTGTCCAGTGGTGCCCAGGTGCCGGGGAGTCGGGGTGCAGCATGAGCCTGCGTGGAGATTGGGGCTCTGCGCCTCCAGCCGCCGACCATGCGCCGCCCGCCCATCGCCAGCGACGGCGACCGACCAGCGACAGTTCGAGAAGCACGCAGTACTCTTCCCGAGGGTCTAAGCCAGCGAGAGACACGCGAAGCGATGGGAACATGCGCCTGTAACAAATATTGCGGTCAGATATAGGGTAAAACCCGGATAGTTGCCTCAGAGGGATACATGCCTCAGTTTTAAATACGCCATGTTAGATATGTTGGTGGCATTAGCGTTTGATTATGATTGGAAGTGCCCCCCCTACTGACCTCAGTTTCATCTAAACCGTTAAGGTAAGCGCACGTGTTTTGTCCGTGTGAGCAAAAATCTTCCTCGGCGTAACTTTGACAGGCGTCAAAATTATATTGGTAAGTCATTTCTACTAAATATTTTTGTAATTTATTGGAATTTCAGTCAACTTTTTGTTTCTTTACATGCATTAGAGTTTAAATTACACTGTTTATTATGTTTTATTGTTAAATAGATTTTATTTATTTTGTAAATAGGAAGGGCAAGTATCCGTATCAAAAAGGATAGTTGCCCTTTTTACTCCTGCGGATAGTTGCCCTAGGGGCAACTTTCTGCAACTATACATTCTTTAACGAACAAAACATTTTTTTTGCTTCAGGTGCTCTTTTCAACTTATAAAATTACAGAACCAAAATCTTCAACAAGAAACGCCATCCAAATTTCTACATCAATCAACAACTATACCAAAAATACAGCTAAACATGTCTAAAAGCCTAAACAATCTGCAGAAATATTCAACCCCAACGAACAAGTTATCCAGAAGAAGAATAATGAAGAGAAATTAAAGAAAACAAACAAATAGATAGCAAGAAGATCTTGAAGAAAAGAGGGCAACCTCGAAAAAAGCAAAAGACCAAAAAGAATATTGTATTACCAGTAGTGAAACGGAATCTGATGACACAGATGAACTTATCAAAGGAAGAGCTTCAAGAAAAAGAAGAATACAAATTTATAGTGCTGACAGTGAAGATGAAGAAAATGCTGTAAATTTGGTAAAACTTAAATGAAAAGCCACTTAAGGACTACCAATCAAAGGAAAAAAGGCAAAAAATCGGCCAGAGACACTGAAAAGATATTAAAAGTAAGAAACGCTAATTCAGAAATCGGAAATATGAATAAAAAAGTTTCAGTTGATGCCATATTTTTCTATCTTTAAGATAAATAATATTATTTTACTATTAACTAATCTAATTTAAAATTTGAAGTAATTTTATAGTTTAAAACGTTAGAACATAGCACTGTTTTAATGGTAATTAATATTGTGATTAGTACTTAATAAAGGATCTCAGTAAATAATAAAGGCTGATTACTTAAAATTACTTGAAACTTATCTAAAAGAAATATAGAGAGGCGTCTATCCTTACGTGAGGCAAGTATCCCCCGAAGCATTTTTAACGTTAGGCTACTATCCGCTATAGTAGGCAACTATCCCTTTTTTAAGAGGTCTAATCAAACACGATTTACTCGAAATGCATATGAATTATGTTTACAAAAATGGGCTGTTATGAAAGATTAAAGATCTATGTTTTGAAATAAACATCGAATTATTCTTAAAAAATATATTTTTTTTAATTATACAGCTTTTATGAAAAGTAGGGCAACTATCCGGCTTTTACCCTATTGTTCAACGTAAGTACAAGTCAATTTGTAATGTGAGGGTTTAAGGCGAAAAGAGATTGATAAAAAGTGCTGATGACGAAACATGGTAAGAAATGTAGCCATTATACACTAGGTCCAAGGGCCTAAAGGCTACAGCAATCGCTTATAATCGTATACCAATAAAAGAGATATCATATGCATGAGAATTTTCCTGTTAGAGTATTTTAACAAGAGTTTACAATCTCAAGTAGGCTTAACTGAAATAGAACATTTAAAAAATGTTTGCTTCTTTCTTCTAAAAAATCTAACCCAGACAACGGAACAACACTTTCCATACAAGCCGAAACAAAGGCGATAATAAAATTACGCTTCTAAGACGTGTGACAATACCAGCGGAACAGGTTCGGAGGCATTCGTTTTAACATTTTATTGTGATTATAAAAGCGTGTGATAGGAGTAAAAGTGTCGACCAACGAGGGCTTTTGGCACCCGTTCGGTTAAGCGTGTCATAAATGTTAGATACATATGGCGCCGACTGTTATCGGCTGGTGCCTGAGCTTGGGTGGCAGCGGCGCTATTGATTCCAACTTAATGCAATTACTGGGAGCTACTTTACCTGCCACAGATAAGCCAAATGTTATTGGTATTTGTTTTCACTACTATATGTTTGTAGAGTAGTGAGTACATGCATTCAAAGCCTCTTAATAGTATTTTGCGTGACTGTAGGCTTAGAATTCCATTAGGTTTTTTTTATCTTACGTAACATTTATTGACGTAGGTAAATGAAAACAACTGTTTTTCAGGATAATGATGTTTGTGCGTTAATTCGGGATATTTGTTATCTTCAGTTGATAATTCCAGAGTAATAAATACATAGTCTACCCTAATGTGAAGGATGTATGTATATGTGTTTATTTAGGATATACGCTATCTCCATTTGACATCTCAGGAGTAGATAATAAACACATTGACTATTTTAATGTGAAAGTATATTTATATAAACGGTGTCGATAATAGATATGAAAAGGTAATTGTATTTAAATTCAAATATGTATCTCTATTATGTGTCATTTAATTTTAATTAAACAATTCCTAGTGACATACTAAGATTCTCATTATAATTATTATTGACTCCCACAAATGTAGATTATGAGAAAAAGATTTAGGAAGAATTTCTAAATAATCAACTTTTTATAGGGACCAATCGTATATATACAGATGGCTTTCCAACTCTGTTTATCTATTTATTAGCTATACGGGTGGAATTCCTTGATACCTGTCCTACAATCAGTCATAACAGCGGGCCGAGTTATCAGCGCCGCCCGCAGGCCGCTAATGCAAGCCGCAGATAGCGGCCATCGGCACAGGCTCAATTAACAACAAACTAAATTAGCCTCCATTTAAACTTTACGATGCCCGCTACCGCCTTACGTATGCCGCGACAGGCCGGTAGCGACAGGATAAAAATAATAGGATTCTGTTAAACGTAGCAATCAATACGCAACTATTGATTGGTGTAGGATTGGCACAGTTTACAAACTCCAAATATTTGTTTTTTGCTCTGAGATCAGTTCAACGCATATATCGACATTATTAATAAATATATACACATTGTCGCACCGACTCTTACGGGGCAGAGAGTAGATTGCCAGTTCTCTTGACTCAGAGACCTCTTTCGAAACGTAGTCCCGTATGACAGTTTAATGTGGATGAAGCTCAATAGAAGCGTTCTCTCTTTGCCTACCCCGTGAGAGACATGACGTGATGATATGCATGCATGCACTTCTTGTTATCTGTCACCGGGAAGTTTCTGAGTAAGATATAGGTGCTCTAGTACGCAAAAGTTTCATATAAATATGCTATATAAGTGTAACATAGCCAACTACATTAATTATCTAGCAACTAAGCAAACGCTTCGTACATGTATTGTACAGTTATCAGTAATACATATCTCGTTACCAAGTATTGACAATGAGAACGTGCGCAAACACAACGCTCAAACACAAATATATGTGTATTGAATGGGATAGTCGCGTGGTGTTGACCGTACGTTGACAAATCCCGGCTCTTGGCTACCGTTCGGCGAGACGGCTGTTATCACACTGCGGTCCACTTATCGACTCGTTTGAAAGCTCCGCGGGCCGACAAAGAGGTGACGAGCCACGCGCAATGTGGAGTATTTACGCGAATACCAAACAACTGTTTGATAAATACGTATTACACTGTACAACACATTTATTATAACTATACATTTTTTTTTTAGATTTGCAAAGTACTCGTGAAGTACTTAGAACGAGACGTGCCTGTGTCGGAAATATGGCAAGTGTTATAAGAAATATACAATTTACTTACTTTAACCACGGTCATGTGGAGTTAAACTGTAAGCAATTCAAATATTTTATATGTAGAGCTCTGCTGGACGAGTGCTGTAGGAAGTATGTCTATAAGAGTTGAATACAGTTTCAAACTCATACGAATAATAATACCAACCGTAGAGTGCCAATCATTCCCACGTTCACAAATCTCTTAAGCGTCATCCATATTCGTCGATTCATGCATGTTCATTTGTTTTGGATCGGTTTTATCCACGTAATTGGGACGTGGCTTCTTTCTCCAGACACAATCTCATAACATATGTGTTTTGCTAACATATGTCATCCATCCTTTCCATATGACTTACCTAGCTGGTACAACATAGTTTTCCTCACTCAAAGTCACAGGCACACAGACACAGGCAGTCACACCCACGTTCACACCACACAAATCCGATCTATAATGATATGAGTTGAAACCCCTCTTTGTAAAAATATTTTTGGTGTTAGTTAAACTTTAGGTGCACTGATTTGTCACGGCTTCAATATTTTCTAAGGGATAGGTACATTCAATTTATTAATTTATCCCAAATAACTAAGCGACTGTAATAGTTGTAACGATATATACAATTATTACAGTCGTTTAGATAGAATTGCATAACAACTCTTTAGGGAAAGATAAGTAAATTGCTAATCGCATAATTAATTAGATATATAGGCCCGCCTTTAAAGGCAGGTCGCATTAAATGGTAAACTAAGGCGTGTTAGTATTTGATGAAAGCTCTGTATATTTTAATATCAGTACTTAAATTTTTATTTACGATATTGTTCAAAGAGATAAACGCGGCGGCCATAAACGGTCTCTCGGGGCTCGAGCGAGACCGGGTCTTAGTGAACACAATGGGACCACCAGAATCGCGTTGAATAAAGTTTAGAGTGGGTCGTAAATCGGTAACAACTTGCCAATTGCCGCTCGGAGGCGTTAACAGCGGTAAAGAAACTGTTATATCCGCTCTAGCATCCGCACTCGAAATGTTGAAACGGACCGACCGTTGTGACAAACTCGTTTGTACCTTAGAGCGTGTATCTACACTAACTAAATGGTAATATCGCCACTTATTATATCGTATTAAATCGTAGAAGGCGTCACGTCACAGACGGCAGGTATTCATCTAAATCTTGGATGAATTTTCTTGCTTTTAGAATTCTCTCTTGCTCGGCGATGCTTCGACAAGGAATCGATGCTTAGAAAAATTGTGGTCATTGATTTTTTTATGTGGCTTAATATCTTCGTGAGATTTTCTGTTTATGATTGAATTAAATTATAATTGACTTACTGACATCATTTAGTCCGCGGGTTCGAACACGGTTGAACGCATAATATTCGTGTGACTAATACCTGTCCATATATTCCTTTACATCAATATATTGCGATAGGTTTTAGATATATTAAGCGAGATTTTGTTAAACACACGTTGTGTGTTTAGCACGTAAACTTAGCGTCAAATAGCCAAGTATGGGATAACCAAGAACCAAGAACCAAGTAGGTATTGGATTGAAAAATAATCTTAGAGATACGGCAAAATTATTAAAATAATGTAATTTTATCTTCAAAGTGCTGTAATTACCATATGTATGGACAACCTTACATGTATGTACCTAATGAAGTCAGCAGTTAGCACCGAGTTGAGATATGGTCTCAAGTCAAATACCATATTCAAATTATTCAGAATCGATAATCCCCTCACAGACACAGTAGTAAAGCTTATTCAATAAACAAAGTGACTCTGGCGTTTGAAGACCTAATAGCCTTTTAACAAATAAAGTAAACCGTGAACGGACGAACTAATGTGTGTATTCTCTTTGTAACTCAACACCGTTTAATGTCCCCTAACCTATCCCTCTCCAGTTATCTTTACTGCTAATTTCATTGGCTTTTTATCGAGCAAGTTCAATGTTAGGGGGTGGAACAAGGGCGCGTTTGTTGTAAGACATGTGGTGCATTCACGCAGGCTGTAACTGGTACGATAAACAATATGGAGAGGAGTGTTCAGGGTGGTGGTACCCGCGACTAAGCCGCACTCATTAGCGTCCATACGAGAGGTCCGGCAAGTTTTTTTCCTTCGCCCAGATGTGGGCCTGGGTAAACACACCGCGGCCATTGTCTGCGTGGATAAAAAATCGTACACCTGGAAGTGTCAAATTGTTCACTCGTACTGTGAGAGCGGGTCGTGAGAAGCGTGGCGGGTTCTATGTGTTTGTACGGCACCAATATTTGGTAAGTTACTAAATGTGTAAATTTTATCGGGATGTGGATATGTTATATATATTCTAATTAATATATTTCCAGGCAATATTTTCGACATATATACATAGTTACTTCAAAAGTAATTGTGTGGGTATTACCTATATACCTCTGCCTACCACTTCGGGGACCCTTATGGGAAGGCGTAAGGATATATTATATTATTTACCTCAAAAGTGAAATCTAGCAAATCTGTAGTTTTATAGCGCTGTAGTTGCCCTTCCAAGTAAGTTTGTAAACCTAATCTACTTACCGCTTAAGAAGCTTTTATTGTTCACACCACATAACATAGTCTAACCTTATAGGTACTGAGTTTCAAAATCGGTGAGCCGTAATCAAATAATTTTTAGGTCAATTCTCAATGTCTAGGACACGCTGCTCATTAGTCATATGCCTATTGAATATGATTATATACTTGTGTGTGTAGATGTTTCGGTGTGTGCGGTCTCGTATTGCGCAATACAAATTGGCCCCTCGCTCCATGATTGTTGGTGCGGCTAAGTGGGCCACACACTCTGTGACTCAGCACTCCTAGCACAATGCTCACCGATACACATTAGGGGCGGTTCAGGATATAGCACCGTAATCAATTCAGACCGGAAAATGGACCGTTTACGACACGGATGTCAGATTAGAACACTCCAAACATTCTGAACGAATTCACAAATATTTTTGAACATTTGAAATTCACAAAAACACACCATCCCCAAACCACTTCCACATGCCGTTGCCTCCGCAAGTCAAACAAACTATACATGAAAAGAAATGCTGGTAACCAAACAAATAACCCAATTTGGGGACGACCACAAAAAAAACTCGGAATCGTCTCGGGAGATGCAACGTCGCATTAGCATATTGATGGGCACGGCCTATCTGTCGTCCTTTGTTTAAAATCAGCGACAGCACCTTCAATCATAACGATTACGGTGGAAAAAAGTTATTTTATTGGTTAGTTTTTGCCGAACTGCAGGTGGCGGCAAAAAACATTGCGCAACCTGCGACGGCACAAGGGGCGCAAACGATCGAGAGAATTTATTAAACCCCTATCTTTATTGCCTGCATTGCTTAAACTGCACTTAGTAATTTGCAAACTGTTAATAGGTTTTTTTAGTTAAGAAAATAATATATTTTTTAAATAAAATATAAACATTATTATGGTGAAAGAAAACATCGAGATGAAACCTGCATACGTTTGAGAAAAAAATCAATGGCGTACCTACATATGTATAGTCGTGCTTGAGTAACGGCGATGGACTCGCCGTCTGTCACATTTGGACCTATACCATATCTTGGGCGAAAAGTTGGTATGTGGGTACTGCCTGCATACTTCTGCCTACCTTTGGGGAAGCTTGTGGGTAGACGTGAAAGTACCGCGTGAAAAACATATGTATAAGTAACTAACAGCATTAACAAACGTAATTTTTCACTTTAGCGCTTTTTCCCTTAAACGGGTAAAGGATTTAGGAGGCGTGTACTAACAAAGCTCTCCCGCCGTGCGCAAGCGCAGTTTATGTCGGATGTCAGGCAAATTTACTGCCAACCAACAGACCTCTTAGGGTTTTAATCACCCAAATCTTGCGCAATAAAGGAGCACCGCAATTGCAAACGGGCTTGTTCGCAGATTGTAAAAGCTTTTAAGATGGCCGCTTGCTTAATGTTATCTCAAGCTCTTATTGCTTAATAGTTATATCACTGTTAAGCACTAATCGGCAAAGCCCGCATTTTTTGTGTAATGCACCATGTATGTAGCAGTGATTTGCATAGTATTTTTAATTGACCATATTTACTACAATAAAGAGACGTCCTAATTTAGGCAAAGCTTGTATTATGAGATTACCAAAGGATATAAATTCTTAGTTGTATTTAATACATTAGGCATGCAAGACTAAGGTACAAATATTCGCGCACGAGTATAAGATCGCATGTTCATATTATTTTACAAGCCTAATTACAAATTAAGTATTGAGCCCAAAATGGCAAGTATATCGGAGTAGCATGCCGAGAAGGTCTCAGCATGGTCACGGTTCCAATTTCGAATCAAACATGTATTTAATATCGATGTAGTATTTATTCCATACGTAGATCGAAACACTTTGAATTGCTTATCCATATCAAGAAGACTTCAAAAACTTGTAATTATCCAGCCACCGTATCGCAACAAGCTCTAATATTTACGTCCGCGCATAATGAATTCCCGTCGTTGGTTTTGTATTCACGCAAGAAAAGTATACACCGTAAAGATATTTCTTAAAATAAAAACCTTACATCAGATGAATATGGTTACCCTTACAGTGAGTACAAATTAAATTCGATATGTTTTAGGGCGCCGGCGCCGGACGGTGTGGTGGGCCTTTTGCTCGTAAATTGCAAGCCGAGGACCGACAAACGCCTGATAATTTAGTTGACAGTTGTACGCAGGGCGGCCTCCACGGGACAAAGCTTATCGGCCGCCGCATCTAAAGCCTATTATGAGCTTCACGCAGTTGACGCTGTCCAGCCGATCCACCAGATAAAGCACCCTACCATTGCACATACTTAAAATTTGCTAATGAATCGGTTATAACCAAACCAATATAGTTAATTAATAAAAATCATTAATTTTTTCTCGGAAGACTTCATGATATTGTTTCGTATCGTTACCATTTCTTGTTACGTATGAATGCTCCAAAGGACATACTTGTTTCCAATTGGCTTCGCGGTAAGTAATCAGTGTTGATGAAAAAATAAATTTCAGAGAACAAAGTATGGTAGTAACAACTGCACACAACATAACATAAAATCGATACGGACGTTATTGGGATTCATTCAATTGCATTGAACGAGGAACTTAATTGTTCGCCCAACAAGTCTCTCATCATTTCTTACTCTGAGACAGGATACTCAGTCTTAAGAGAAGGTGGCAAGGATTAAAATGGCCAGAGGTTTCGTGCTGAGAGGACGGCGGCACGCCAGTCCAGTGGCTATCGCTCGTTAGCTCCCGACCCGGCATAAATCACGCCGTTTTATGAGAACTCCCAATTTTTTAAAATTTGAGTTAATGAAATGCGAGCGCAGTATGGGACCGACTAGCGACATTAAAAACGACAAGCCATAAGGACAGACAGTTTCTAATTATAATCCTGTCAAAGCTCTAGTATAAGTAAAGAATTGATGATCGCCTGAAAAGCGGTGATTTTATCTAAGATAATAGACCTGATGTAGATAGTAGCCGTTGAATTTTAAACGTCATATTTTTATTTTTCAAATGACCTTTGAAATAAAAGAGGTCCAAAGAGAATGTTATGCGATTTGAGAGAATGCTTATTGAAAAATGTTATTGATATGTAAGCAAATTGGAAGTTAAAGGAATTAAATGTAGTTTCGCTCATTCGCTCGTATTTATTACATTGAATATACACTTTATATTCAATGTAATAAATAAGCAATAAGTCTGCATGTTTATGTATTATTTGATTTGAATCAACATTTGTTTTGAAATTGTAATGAACTTAGAACATCGCTATCCATTTGAAACATGGCACGTAGCTTGTAAGCCTTATAGCTCGAACATTTCCAATAAACATCTTGGAGAATACTCGGTCAGTTACAAGTGGCGATCAATCAGGCACAGGATCTGCGCTCGTCCTACCGTGATGCCGCTCTACCTAGAATCGACTATCTCTCGTCGGGCTGCAAGTAATTCCAAACGTATGTCATCGTGGTACGGTTGCTTGTCGGTCGGCGGAAATGGCGATATGAATGGCGCCTATATTTTAGGAAGCAGTTCGAAGAAGGGTTTAAGATATGGATGCGAATTAAGCGTTGCACGCAGGCCCAGTGGAGCCGACAAAGAGGCCGCCGCACGCGAACCGCGCCCGATTCACAATTAAGCCCGCGTGTGTTAATTGATATTAATTCCCAGAGCGTGGTGTAAGTAGGAATCGCCAGCGAATAGGACATGGATACACTACTGTTGAACCAAACAATGTTCCAACCTGTATGAGAACTGCTGAATCGGGGAATGCAAAGCGAAAAACCCAATTTTCTTAGTTACAAATTCGAGCTCATCTAGGTTTGTGTGTCAACGTATGTATTGCTTTCTTGTCTGTGCGCTCGTCACGAAAATCTTCAATTCAATGTAGTGTGTACGCTCTACGCTTGGCCATCAGCGACCCACGAATCTCATGTAAGTACCAGGAATCGCGCCAAGGCTGGATAATGTGTGGAGTTCAAACGCGCCGCCGCGCGACGCGTCATCAGTGCAATTAGTGGGCGTTGCGACATCCCATCGCAGTATTGACATTGAACCGTTGTTACATATTTCACAGAAATGTGTTTTGATGTCGCCTTGTCAGATCGCCGCGTCGTCGCTCGTTCTCGCGGACTTTAATCTCACCACACTGACGCGGCATACCTTATTAATTACAACGTGTATTTGCGATACCTACTCAAGCTCAGGCATCGCTTTTGTGCTATTGTTATTCCCAGACTGAAGTAAACGCTTCGAAACAATTAGTCAACCAATTAATACAATCTTTAACAGTCATTGCGCTCGTCGGCATCTGTTATGTTTCATGAAAATCAACCAATAAATTTATAGGCAGTAAAAAACTAAGCTCATAACTCATTAGACGTCGTTACGACGTGTTCCGCAACGAATTGTAAAATTTTATTAGCAATTATAATTGCAAAATGACTTCATACATTTGTCAAGCATCTCTGTGTGTCGTATACACACACAGAGATTCATTTTACTTAAAATCTATTCAACCGCGCTACTGCGCAGAAATTTTCAACATTTAAAGTACAGTGGGTATTATCAACATTCCCGTTGCATTCTCGTGACAGAAGTCTCAGACTCAACTCAGAACAATGTGGGGTGTGCGACACTTTTATTGAGGAGTCGTGCGGTCAGATATCTCCCTTGTAGAGCATCTGAGGGCCGGTAGCTGATTGCATCGCGCGTGACGTGCGGCGCTCGATGGTATCGGCACGGGAGCGCGGGTGGCGCGCCCTTACACCCACTGTCGCATTGTCAAGTATGGCTTCTCGGAAACTGCTGGGAAACGTACTTTTTGGGAATGCCTATCGCAGAATTGCCTACCAAAGCTCAACTTAGACACTGCAACCAATCACATACCTACATTTAAAATATACAGTGTTACCATGTGTTGCGTGCCTACGTAATGACACCCAACTATTAATCCGTACGGTATGTGTTCCACATTAGAAACAAGTATCGTGTTAAATGTGACAAATTCTCTTGATGTTTTATAGCGGCTTCGTAGGTAGCCACCAAGCTATATCTACGGTTATATGTTATTACGAGTTTTATGATGGACGATGCACCCTGGCTCCCAGCTCCTACTCATAACGACGCCGAGCTCTAGGGAGCTATGAGCACGTATTGAACAATACAAGCACGTAGTGTATATAAGTGCATACTTTCGTGTCTCCGGGTGCAAGATGTAATCTGCCCCCCACTGCTTTGTTAACTCAACTGTAGCACCAAATAAGCTGACACGTTGAATGTCGCTTTACTTGGTGTAATTTGACTTCTTGAAATTAAAGTGTTAAAATTATAGTAGGTACAGTTTTTTCTGGTTGGACGAATTATCATTATTGTTCTTAATTCGTGGAATTTAATTAGATTTTTTGTGCAGAAGGACACGTTTAAGTTGTCTCATGCGCTCACATTACGATTTGTTAGGTAGCGTAGCGCGAGCCGGGACCCGTGAGAATTATTCTCGGGTTCCGAGTAACATGGGTTAAACGCTTGTATCGGCAGATACCGATCTAACCCGAGCTGCTCGTTGGCGCCATAAAAACAAAACATCTTCAACACGACCACTTTCTTCCCTAAATTATTCGTGGAATTTACGACGATTCGACCGACAAAAATCTTATAACCTAATGAGAAATTATCATCAACCCGCTGTCGTTCGCCGAAAAACAAATCATACGTGCTCCACGACGCTGGCTGGCCGCATATTTTTTATAGTCTACATTTGAATTATTGTTTTCGTGTTTGTTTTTTAGTCGATTGTTTTAGGATGTGGCGGGACAAGAAGGCGCGCGGGAGCCGATGACTGCGCGATTCCGCTGAGCGCTCAGCTCGGGCATGCTACGGGGAATTATTGACTCTTTCCTAATGCGGGAGATACATCGACTGCTTCCTTTGCAAACATGTCAAGTCAGGCTATTTGATGAAAGCGTTGGAGTGTGCGCCATCGGTGATTGTGTGTCGCAGGAGTGAGTGTGTCGTATTCCCTGGAGATATTGCGATACGATGGTGCCCCGGTGGCGACCACTCGGCGCGTGCTTCGGATGCCTCTCCTCTCCGGAATTACCCATTACATACAATGACACTTCGTTTTAACAACATCAACAAAATGGGACTACATGTAAGCTCTCATTATTGTAAACGTTTTCTACTGATTCTAAATTGTACAAACAATTTAATTTCATAGCTTCATTAAAGTCGGTTCAATTTGAAATGATTCTCGATTTAGTCGTTTTTTTATCTCTTTTAACCTCTCCTCATCATCTCTTCTTCTTCTTCATCATCATTATCTCTTTCTATAACTACTTTTATTTTGGTTACATAATTATGGAAATGGGATTCACAAATTCCATATGAACAAATTACTTAACAAGAAAAGGGCGCACTGTTTTAATTGGCGAAGTATCTAAGGACGTTATAACTTTCACTTTGCATTCCTAGCTGTGAGTTTTAAATGTTTACCTGCAAAGTAAACATTCAAGCATTTTCAAGATCAGATCTTTATGAATTTGTTTTTCCCAACTTTACTACAGCGGTTTATCTATAGCCTATAGCATTACGAGCTTCATGTTAAAGGAAAGAATAAAGTAACATATCTAAAGACGCATCTGAAAGATGGTGACCGTAATCTATGTGGGTGTTAATACACCTCTGCCTACTTTCGTATTCCATAATTAAAAGAGTGGTTGATTACAGCTTGTCTGTTTGCTCTCGCGACTATAAACACTTACCTACCTAAGAAATTGTAAGTTATAAAACTTGTTCGGGTGTCCTTAAACATTATTAGTAATGCAAAGAACATTTTTATGTCAGTTTTACAAGAACGACTGCTCATTACCAAAATAAAATTTATAACCAAAATGATATTTGTGGAAAATATATATAAATTGAGCGGAAATAGGTAATAGGAATGCGATAAATGAACAAATTAAATATTTAGCACGACTTGCACGCTGAATGACTGGGCCTTAATTAATATTCCACCGAGGAGTTGCCACCTGCGGCTCGCCTCTAAAAACAAAGAGGCATTATGTCAGCTTGGTATACAGTGCGCTCCATCTCGCGATATCGCTCAATCTGAGAAGGCCTTCATGAAATTCTAATGTCAAATGTTGAGGAGACAGTGAAGAGTGACGTATGGAGTGGATGTGGAGCTAGTCCTGTCATAATCAGATTATTAGTGGTGGTTGTGTCTGGGCGGGGCGGAGTGGCGGGCGGCAGAGCGCGGCGGGCGGCCGGCGCGCGGCAGGCGGTCGGCGCCCGCGCACCTCTCGCTCGCACCCGCCGCCGCGGCCGCATGTGCGAGCGCGACCCACGTCCAGCACACCAGCACCGTGCAGGCGACAAACGACCCGTGGTAAAACAAAAGGAATGTTGCCGGCGACGCTTTGAGGCGCCGGCGCCGGTCCCCGCGCCCTAATCACCCATTTTAATTACGACACAGATCGAATCAATTAATCGGTATTTTTGTTAAAACAAGCGCCGGAATGAGCTTACGCTCGTTTGTAAGATATGAATTCTTGTGCACGACAGATCTGATGTGTGATTACGATCTTTAATCGTAAACGTCACATAAAAGCATGAATTACAGGCGAGCTGGCAGAATAGGTACGTGCAACACGCAAAACTATGTAGCCACTGGCCAACATGAGATGGTAGGGTAGAGGGTGTAGTTTGAAAAAGTGGATATCTCACCACTGCAGACGTTTTTAATTATAACTTGTAATTTTTTCGGCTAAATTCGGGCGCGCCCTTCCCATCAAATAACACAAATAACGTGTTTTTGTGTAGTGTTTGTTTTTAAAATGGCGGGAGGTCTGCGCGACGACACGCGAGCGCCCGCGCCTGCGCCCGCGCCGCCGGCCCGAGGCGCGCCTCGCCCATTTGTCATATTTCCTTCACAAAAAAACAACCTCCTCTATTCCGAGCAGTGTTTGTTTGTACGTCGATTATTGAGGGTTAAGTATTATCTCTAAACATGAACTGGAACAGATGGGACTTGTCACAGTTTTGGGATATTCAAGTTTATTATTGTGCGTGTCCGTGCACGCTCATAAATACTGAGGCTGCGGTTACTCGGTCAATTGCACACAGAGCAATTATCTGGATGTAAATCATAAACACTAATATAATTATAAATGTAATAAATGTGTGCTTAAAGAACCTTACGTATTTGGAAAACGGATAACTAAGTTCATTTATTGTACAAGAGATTGAAAATTAGAATTCAAACATCATGGTAACTCGGAATTCTGACTATATCGTAATTGTTTGAGCAACGTCGGATGTGATATGTACAGACGGGTTGGGCAATTGGGAACGTGTCAGTACAAATCCGAGTGTAGCACATAAGGTGCACGCATGGCCGCCGCAGGTGCTAACTCCGGGGCACAAACGCACCGCCCAAATCCTGTGTTTGCTCAACACATTCAGCAACCAGCCGGCCAGCAGCATCCAGGCAAAGAAGCCATCGCACGACCAGTTTCAACTCTGTTTGAACAAAGTTTAAAAGCATCCAGTTACACTCACCAATTTGAATGTTTCACATGTGAGATGACCCGGGGCTGCGTGCGCGAGCGCTTGATTACAATAACTCAATTACGGGCTTTGCGGTGAGCACGCTCAAGCTCGACCCCGACTAGCGTTCAATACAAGAAATGCATGAAATATTTTTGACCCATTTCGATTCGTATGGCGCCATAGACGGCGCCGGCGCGCCCCCGGCTCGGGCGCGCGGGAACATTAATACAAAACAAACAAGAGTGAGGTGGAGACGGGCGCGGGCAGCTAAGCTAACGAGATTCACCAACGGCCGGATAAAGCGGTAAATTATCGGAATGTTAGCCGATGAGGCTGCGCGGTGGTCTGTGCCGGCGGCCCTACGAAAAAAGCGTGTACGAGATGACAAGAGCTCGGATGAACCCGGCTAATTACGCATGAGCAAAAACAGAGACACCGCGCAAGCGCGCCGCTACACTCAGCGCGCACGACAGATATTTCGTTTGCGAGGAGCGCTTCGTTTTTGCGATTCATTATAATAAGGGAGTGGACCAAACACACAATGCGGTGCTAACCTCCAAAGCTAATTACACGCCATTAATTACTGAATATTTTTATTTGTAATTGTTTCAGAATTCGAACGGACGTGATCTTCATTACTGATCGAACTTTCTCTCAGAAGCGCGCCGCCTGCCACGATTCCCAGTACTTAAGTTAGTTTAGGCACCTCAATATTGCTTTCAATTTCGGACATCTCATTTCATTTGCGTTTAACACAACCAACAGTTGTATTCTGTTAATTCTACAGGTACTATGTGGGTACATATTTTAACACTCAACAAATTGTACGATCAACATAACGTCAAACTTCAAGTTAGTGAGCATTGCAATATTCGTGAGTTAGAAGAAGGCGAATAGTATTGCGCTTAAGTTATATATATTATGTTGCTGTTAGGTTTTGGTAAATCTGGTGAGAGATACATGTGGTGTAATGAGTCAACAGCCACTTGACGTTCCCTGTAGAAGACGCGGCAGCGCGCGGTGGGTCGCGGCCGGCCCGCGGAGGCGCCGATCTCGCGACCACTGTGTAATTTCTTCACTGCTCGCCCCACATTACCGATCACGAAAAAAAATAATTGTAGGGGTACCGTCGTAAAGCAAACAAGCTTATAATAAGCTGTAATTTGGTGCTCGGCCATTTAGAGAAATGCACAAATTGCCTGTGAGGCAGCTGTTTGTTTTGTCTATGACGGAGGTCCGGCCCCGTCTCCCAAATTATCCGTTAACAAGCCCCGCGTCAGATTCGGCAGCCCTAATGGGTTTTCGTTAAGTTTTTGTTATTATTTAGTAATTTATCAAGAATTATATGTTTTTGTTAGGTTCGATTCTTGAATTCCGACAGCTGCACCATTTAATTGAGTCGACGGTGTATTGTTTTATAGTGTTTGAAATGGATCAGTCCTGAGAAGTGCTTGTATGATGGGCGGGCGGCGTTCGTGTGTGTGACAAAATTCCGTGAAAACGTCCCATTATAGACCCAGGTGCATGTTAAGAACATATTCACTTCAACAAACTGTGGTGAAGAAATTAGCATGTACAGAAGTATTTTTACATCCATATTCGAGAACTGATACGTGATTCAATCATTCCTCGCATAAGAATTGAATACGCGACCGACTTGGCCTTTGATCAAGATATATACCTACATACATATCATGATGCCGAGTCCCTCATGCGGTGGTCAGAAGGTAAAGCGCCAGTTGTTTCTAAATATGATACCAGCAATTGGATCGAGCCATATAAATTCTTTATCTCTAGATCTTCTGGATATAGTCATACCTATAGTGATAATAGTTATGATGATCTTAGAATAGTGAGATTATGTGCATTTTTGTCTTCACGCCGTCCTACAAGGGTCTCTCTTTTTCTTCTCAATCGTATGCAGGTTTCCTTTCGATATTTTCTTTCACCGTTAAGCTCGTGGTGTGAGTCAATATACCTACTTTGACTCACGTTCAGGAAAACCCATTTGTTGAGTTGGGGTTATAACTTGCCATCTTTGTCTAGGTGCAAGCTAAGATTAAACTATACGAAATCGGTTCTTATGCAAGGTAACTACTGGTCGCCCAATCGTCGAAATTCGTTTGACAATTTCAAGTTTGAACTTTATAAAGGGGTTTTTTGACATAATTAACCATCCATCATACCATCAGGTGTACCGCATGCTTATTTGAAAAAACTAACGTTTTATCAACTATACCAATGCTTTTGCGGAACCGTAGTTTTTACTGATTAATATTTATCGTTTAGACAAATATCGCAAAAACAATTGTTGCAAGTGTACTATTTTAACGTGAACACTCATTAAACTCATATCCACATATGTATTCTTTAGAAAATAATGAAAAGTATTTGATAAAAAAGCATTTCTAGTTCTGCGACTGTCGTAGGTCGATACATACTTCATCGTACTAGTAATGTCAATATGAGCGTTTGATTATAAAAAGCTAAGTAATGTGTAGCGACCATAATGTCGCTTATGTCCCCTATTCTTTTGCACTCAGTAAAGTCGAACGTACCACGCGGGCTGAGAGCGGATAGGAGAGTGGATATTACAAATGTAAGTCATTGATTATGTTCCAAGATATATAATATAACAACCTATATTTGTGTTTTTTTAATAAGGGTGCCAAACAAGTAGCGGTCCATCTGATGGTGAGGGGTTACCGCCGGACGCTTGGACATCGGTAGCATCAGAAATACCTTACTTGAAGAAGTCCATGCCATAGTCCCCAGGGAATAACTCAACGGGAAGCTTATTCCACAGCCTGAGCGTTCGCTGAAGGGCTCCTTTGGAACCGCGCATTACGAGACCTATGACCGAAATTGACAACTGGTTTCGACATATAGCTTTGCGATCGTTATGGATTAAAATTTCCACCCAGACGACGATGGGCGGGACAGGTAGTTATTGATAACAAACATTATTGTTATAACTAAGAACTAAATGAAGAATTACATGAAGCAAGAAGAAACCGTTCAGGAAAAAATAATTAATAAAATGGTCGAACAACCGACTCCACGGATCACACAAGGTGGAACTCCAAGAAGAAGATGGAGGCTCAAACTGGACATGCACCTGGACAATTGGTGGGAAGTAGCACTCGATAGCGTATGGAAAGAGAAGAGGTTTAATATATATGTATATTCAAGTCATCCATAATCACCCTTTGGTTTGTAATTCAAATACGTAATTAATTTAATTTATATCTATCCTGGTATATGGGAATTAATCTTTAATGTACAAATGATTTACGTATTTAGGTAATGTTAAGTTTTAAGCTATAATATTTTCTACTTATATGATTTATTTTCTTGCCTTCTAAAAAAGTTGTTCTGATAAAAATATTATTAATATACATAATTATGTACATTCTAACGCACATACCAACATAATATTATAATAAAAAAAGGAAACCGCCGAAAAATGTCTTGCTAATTAATAATAAAAGGACCATTTTCCACTGTCCCAACTTAAGCATAGTAATTTCTTAATGCAACCTGGCTGTATCTATTTTTGAGAGCTATTATTCTAATATATCGTGCTCGAGAATATTTACTAATAACTATTTCAGTCATTCCCAAATGGCAGAAAGCAGAACCACTGATGGGTCACTTAGCGTGAGCAATGATTATTAATCATTAGTGAATTAGAAAGGTACACAATGTAAGCCTTTCAACAAACATTAGCTGTAACAAATTGGCAAGAATGGCAATGAATTGCTCTAACGTTATTGTCTAAGCATTCTAAATTTAAATAATGTTAATACGAATATTAAATATAGAGTTTGAAGAAAAAAGGGTACTACAAATATTTCTTTCCTTTTAATTTAAGAAATATACATTAATAGTCTACAGAAAGGACGTCAGAAGATCCAAACGACAAATTAAAAAATATTGAGTGTAACATGAGTCTGTATGTAGAACATTGAGACAAGTGAACTTTTTATATTGCCGCATATTTTTTTTTATAGGTAGATATTTTACCATAAAGGTTTTATTCCAACTAATTTAACTACATTGGGAACTATGAACTATGTAACCTAATTATAAGTTACTGAAATAAATTATTATTATTATTATTAAGTGAACTTTTTATATTGCCGCATAATTTTTTTTATAGGTAGATATTTTACCATAAAGGTGTTATTCCAACTAATTTAACTACATTGGGAACTATGTATTAAGAATATATGTGAAATTATTTTTCAAGAACATATTATGGACTCTAACAAAATGTTTACTCCAACAAAGTATTTATTTATCATATTATTCCGGACATATACCTATGATGGATTTGCATCAGAGACACCAGTAATAGCCCATCTAGTTTATTATGGTAACAATAATGTATGTATGTATGTATGTATGTATGCAATAATGTAGTAATGTATGTATATGTGTAGATAAATGACTAACCTTCCTCCTTTAGTGATGATCATCTCCGTGCCTATGTCATGGAACCGTCTCCAGAGTTCTCCGTTGAGCAGACGCGCCTCGCACGCCGGCGGCTCAGCGTCCGCACCCACGCGATGCTCTACAATATACATAAGGAAACATTATTGATACGGCCATCTGGTCTAGTGGGTCCTGCCTGCGAAACTTGAGGTCGCGGGTTCGAATCCCGCTGAGGGCAGGTATTTGTGTGATGAACACGAGTATTTGTACCTTAATAGTAATAAGTAAATACATCGTTGTTTAGTTACCATAACACAAGCTTTACTTAATTTGGAACTAGGTCAATTTGTGTGGAATTGTCCCAAAGTATTTATTTATTTATGGGACATACAAGAATGAGAACGTCAGAGTACTCGAAACCCGCGAGCATGTATGGAAAAACTGAATTTGGATGAAGCGAAAGAGGGCTGTTAGTCTATACAAAACTCGCGCTTTACTCTACGGCCTATCCCATGAGGAGTTCGGCGTAATGATATGATGACGATAATCAATAGCGATTTATGTCAATAAAAAAGACAGCTGTAAGATGTAACATAGCTATTTGAAATGAATATATGTATACATGTATGAACCAAAAAGTCAAAATATGATAGCAGGTTTGATCGCCGCCCGCAGCAATTAATTTGTCTGTTGTCTGTCTATAATTTGTATCTAAGTTTTCGAAGTAAATATATAAATAACTACAATTTTTCTAGGCAAACGATAGTATCTAAAGACTTAAAGAGAAAGCATTTACTTATATGTATGTAAGTATGTAGTACTTACATACATATATATTTATATGTAGTACTCCTAATTTTGAACGCATTTTAAATTTATGTGCCCGCCTATGGACGCTAGCAACACCAGGGGTATAGTTCGCGCGCTGCCCACCCTGCAGAAATCTCAAGATATTTTATGAAGGCGTAGGTTTAAAACTGAAACGTATATAAACGTAATGTTCTGAATTAGTATTTAACAATTAGATAGTTGCTAACAAAACGGACGTATTATAATTATGAATAAAATACCGTTATAGGTCACTAAACAACTTGTTGCTGTCACCAAATAAAGCTGTGTTACAAGAATGGTAATATATAAACATAGATTAATTTATATTATTGTGATTAAGATACAGTTAGCGTAGTTTACCACTTAGCAAATATATAAATATGATGGCTTAGTTAACAATGTTACTACATTTCGTAGAACAAGGATTGTATTATGAAAAGTTATGGAATGAGATGGAAGAGGTAGGTTTTCAGTTTGAGAGGAATTAAAAAAATATTGGAGCTGTAACCATTGTACTGTTTTAATTAAAACTTAAAATTAAACAACTGTGTCATTGAATGTATCTTTAACCAGAAAGTGTTGTAATCAATAATTATTAATCACAGGAAAAATAATTAAGTTATAGAATGTGAATTGAGCTAATATATGTACCTGAATTTATTCTACCACAAGCGGTATCTAGTAATTTCACATGTTGGGTTGTGAGTGTGACATCAGTAAATGATAATAACTACTAGAATTCTTTACTTACTTACTTTCTAGAATAACGTTACATAATAGAAATCCAGATTTTTATTCATTTAAATAAATTGATATTTTCTTTTAAAAAAGTAAAATGTATATAATCACATCATGTATTTATTTTATTTATTTATTTTATTTTATTAAAACTTCCTGCAAACATTATTGCAAAGGCGAACTTAATGCCGAAGGCTATGTATGTATGCTTCGGTTCATACAATAAAGGGAAATCGGATCATTTCATCGAAGTAACAAATCGATACAAGCCGATAAGAGCGTATGTTATCTCTTAGATTGTCAGTTTGACGACGTATATTGTAATAAAGTATGGGAGTTTTATGTTGCGCCTGTTTCGTTTAAACTCGCGGGGTTCTGCTATCAAACGCGCCGACTTTTGTTATTGACATTAACGGTACAGTGTTGTATACGGTTGTATGCTGCTAGCTACATACATATAACAATGCCGAGTCCCTAACGGGGTAGGCAGAGAGTATAGAGCTAGTTATTTAGTTATGATACTGATACGGATACATTATAATTAAGTCGATAGGTCCTTATTAGTTAGTAGTAGTATTAGTAGGTTTGTATTTTCATTTTTCAATGTTCTGTTCTTTTGAAAATCTATCAGTCGGGTTTAAAAAAGTATTTCCAAGAAAGGTTTTGCCATATCTCGTAAAGACTCTCGCTCTAGTCTCTCAGTCGAGGATAGTGAATGTTTTTGATTTACTTTTGTTGACTAATGTGGTGTATTCGCGGATCACAGGTTATAATATCGTGACGTTGAAGATATCTGTTGCGATATTTGTCTTGTATAACCTTAGAAATTGACGATTTTTCTAAAAGTATTTAACAAAAAATACAGGTATATTTGATTTGAACTATTTTATTGATGTAGTTTTATTAATGTCGTTTAAAAAAGATAACCTGCCAATACAAGTAGTATTCATATGTATTTAAATACTTCTTAAAGATAGATAGATTCGGTGTGTATTAAGATAAGCTAAATGGTTAGTAGCGAACAAGTAGATAGATACAAGATCGACGATAAGACAACTGACGGTGAAACAAAAACATCATATGTGCGTGAGCATCCTGTGCCAGAAATAGCTCTACTTCGTTGAACATACGATCCAGTATTGCTTGGAAACATAAAGCAGGTGGATTATCAAAATGAAACGGGGAGGTTTTCAGAATAGGACGGATAATTTCCAACATATATGTTGTGTTCGGAAACAAGGAATGGTGGAATGTCTCATTGTTCAGTTACGGTCATCAATGAAGAAGTGTTATTAAACGTCGTTAATTAACAGAAACATTACTGGTCATTAATTGTTCGGTTATTAGTATGGTATCATCATCGATAAAATGTTTGTGCATTGAAGCATTCGCTTATAAACTTTTTGCAGCTCCAGATGTGTTTTTTGTATTGAAGTGGTGTTTATTTAAAAATGGAATATACGTTAGATAACCGGTTTATTCACCAAATAAAATATCTTTACTTGGCTAGTAGTACCTACTTTCTTTATCTAAATTACTCCAGTGGCTTAAATTCTTCCTTGAAAACCCTTATTTAATATGAATCTATAAATCAAGGGGTGGAATTAATATATATAAGAAGCCTTCTTTAGTCATCATCATCATATATATCATCAAGCCGAGTCCCTAACGGGGTAGGCAGAGAGTATAGAGCGCCAGTTCTCTCTAGACTTACATACATCTTTCGATTCGTCCACATTCATCAGTCTCTCCATACATATTCGTCAGTTTCGAGTACTCTTGACGTTCCCGTCCTTGAGCGTCCGATCGATTTGATCCAGTTAGTTGGAGCGTGGCCTTCCTCTACCTCTTGCACACACTTTTGCTTTGTATATCTGTTTCGCCAATCTTTCTTCATCCTTTCTATATGTCCAAACCAACGTAACATGCCTTTCTTCATCTTTACAATCACGCCCTCATTCACGCCTGTTAATTTGCGAATCTCTTCATTGCGGATTCGATCTAAGATCGTTACTCCGCATATTTTTCGAAGAGATTGTATCTCAACTGCATTCAAGCTATTTCCTCTGACATACCCAGGATTCACTGCCATACAATAAAATAGGCACATATATCGCATTGTAGTCAGCAACTCGAGCATTCTTGCACAGGCCTTTACTGCCCATCGACGCCAACATGGCCCCATTCTCCTTATTACCGGCAGATATCCTTCTTTCAATATCTTTTTTATACTTTTCATCTCGTGTGAACATGCTTCCTAGATATACAAATTCATTCACTTGCACCGAATTAACACACTCGGTCACTTGTTCATCTCTTTCGAATATCAGAACCTTAATCTTGCCAGCGTTTAGACAAAACCAGGGTGAAATTCACCGTTAACCCTAACGCACGCCTTGCTGTCACAATAGAGTGATTTCACGGCTCACTCCATATCCAGGAACACGTCCCAGAGTTCCTTTCGTACGACTCTCTCCGAAAACTCCCTGGTTAATATCCAAAAACTTTTCCGCGATTCCGCGAAACGAGGTTTGATCCATACATCCTCTTCCTGGTATAAATCCACTTTGGGACTCCCAGAGAAACCTTTTAGATCGCTCTTGCATTCTGATCGTCAGGATCTTCGTGTACACTTTACTAGCGCAGCTGACCAAGCTGATGGCTCTATAGTTTGAGCAGTCTAATCCCTTTCCTTTAAAGAAAGGCACGATGACTGCTCGGCTTCTTTAGTTATTGATATATTCATATATTTCAAGAACTAAAGGCTTTATTATTTAATTATCATTATCTCATGAGCAAATTTCATAAAAAATCCATTAAACAGTTTAGAAACCCTAAACCTAACAAGAACATTCATTCACATTCATAATAATGTAGCTATAATACTAGCTTTGGGTTGTAGTTTTCTTAGAGTTGTTTTTATTACAATTGATTTATTATCACTTAGTATTTTCGTGACATACAAAGACCAACGTGAAAGTTTGTGAGGATATTTTTGACCTAATCACGTCAGAGCGGCTGAACGATATTTTATAAAATTTATCACTGATCTATATAAATAAAAATGAATCACTAAATGAGTTGCTAAGCGCAAAACACGAGAACGGCTGAAGCTATTTGGCTAATTTCTTTTTTGTTGTGTTTGATGAAGTTTGGGGGAAAACAAAGATAAAAACAACCATTTTCTCTTCCCATACAAACCACTCTGTCCCAAGCTGTTAAACATTGACTGAGAAATAAGGCAGGCAGGACAGGGTCTGCTGGGACAGCTAGTATATATACCACCAGCCATTATTGACCAGAACAGAACCAATGAAATAAAATGTTATATGCGTAAGAACGAGGGGCATATCTAGTATTACATATATATTATACACTTTTTGGACTAGCTAAGGATGTGTGAGCTCAAACACAGGTAGTTCATTACTTATGCACATACGCGTTTAAGTGGGCGAGATTGAGCATCTTGGCTGATCTTAATTAATTTAGTCTTAGATACCTGGTCACTGTTTTGAATTAAAATTCATAATTTACACCTAGATCAAATCGATCGAGCACTCAAGGACGGGAACGTCAAGAGTACTCGAAACCGGTGAGCTTCTATGAAGAGACTGATGCAAGTGGACGAAGCGAAAGAGGTATTTAGGTCTAGAGAGAACTGGCGCTTTATACTTTCTGCCTACCCCTTTAGGGAGTGATTATGTGTATATATTAAGTGTAAATAGCTTCAGATCATCATTACTAAGCAAATGCATGTATGTATATAATTATTTTTCTTAAGTATACTTAGGTGTTAGAATACTCATAAAAGGGTTAGATTCTGTAACCAAAGTGATAAGGTAATAGACCGCATAGTAAGCGACATTAACTTAGGAAGTGTAAATGCGCGTTTACAATTAAGATAAGGTTTTAAATTATTCTAATATTTTCAAACTTTCATTCAAGATGAAGTAAGGAAAAGACGTCGGAAATTTAAATTGAGCTACTTAATAAAAAAAAACAAGTTTAAAACTTGATAACCGCTATTAATTTTGAAGTTTTTGTCAATTTACTTCGCTTTATTAGTTGGGGTCAAAGAATGTTTCTACGGTGTGGTGTCATCAGACACGAAAATATAGTAAATAAATATTGTATGTAGCATTATAACACAATTCACAGTAAGTCAAATACGTGTAAATCACAATATTGATACTTCGCTCTCAACGTTACTCAATTTATTTTTAGAAATGATGTCATTTGAACATTACAGACTTTTGTGACATGCCTAGGCTACAAAAATTATTAGGATAAGTGAAGAAAAAATGTTTTTTTTTTTATATTTTCACGTCTTCCCACAAGTATCGGTGTAAAAACACCCTCTATTAAGATAGGTGCCAACTAGACCGGCGGCGAGTTCATCGCTGCTTCTCAAGCACAAATATACATACATTGTTTAAACTTACATATGTATCATCACGCCGAGTCCCTAACGGGATAGGCAGAGAGTATAGAGCGCCAGTTCTCTCTAGACTTACATACCTCTTTCGCTTCGTCCTCATTCATCAGTCTCTTCATACATGCTCGTCTGTAAAAAGAAGTTTAAACATACATACAAACATGCATGATATGACTGTATGTATGTTTAAGCTTCTTTTTAACTTATTTTTCTTTTCTTTTCTTTCTTTTCTTACACTTACAGATTACAGCTAACCCCTAGATGTTTTCCTTCACCGTATAACTCATGGTGTGTCTAACCCGCAAAACAATTTTGTACAGTCCGGATTCAAACTTGTAATTTTAGCGTTGCAAGTTTTTTTTAAGTTACAACTTGAACAAATTGGCCGCAACATACATCTTACGGTTTTCCATATCGTAACTCGAAATATATTATACATACATCGGCTATCGTAGTGGTTATAAAAAAAAAATTATATGCCCTTGGAAAAGACATCAACGCGTTGCTAGTGCAGATCCAAAGGAACATTTAGTTTCAGCTTGAGTGCCTGTAGCCCAACCCAATAATATTATATAAATAAATATGTATAGAAACTGTTATCCCTCTAACGTTAATTCTTGGTATTATTAGTAACTACACACTAGATACCAATGGGGGCAAGTGGGATACAACAGTCATCCGGAAATAGGTACCTAAAACAGATACTGCGCCCGGTCTGTAGCCGTGAATTTGGCTCATATTAAAGCAATAATTTGTCACATGCTTTACGATGAAGTAAACCCACCTGTATTAACCAGAAACGTCTGGGAAGAAGTTCAAGGACGTGTGTGTAATCAGTTCTAAGAAAAGCGCGCAGGCTTGCCGTCTGTCAATACGCGAAAAGTTGGCCTACCTCTGTGTGCACTATGTGGGAACATTTTCGCGACACTGTTTCTTGTCATTTGATTGCAACAGCTTATTCAATTGTATCATAACACACAGTATTAAGCGATTCGGATGCCACGTTAGCACGCAACAGGTTTTTATCACTTTTATCACCTAGAGCTGAATATTCATAAGAGTATTCAAAGTCTATGTAATACACGAATGAATTTATAACATTTTATGTTATATTAACAAACATTTCTAGGAATCTTAATATACCTAACTATATTAGGGTTTAAAAGTAAGTACGTGTCTGTCAAAAGCATAGTTTTGTCGGAACGATATCCTCGTCATTTGCGTGGCTCTCAAGTGTGTCACATCTGGATATTATGTATATGGATAGGTAACTTACGCAATCCGCTGAGGGAAGCCGCGTGCAACATCTGCTGCCTCAGCAGGTACTCCCCGAAGTGTGCCTGATCCATCATCATGGTGCACTTCCAACAGCACTCAGTATACCAGTCACAGTAATAGTCACTTCACAATACCATTTCAAATACTGTCCTGGTCAAAATATATCGTAAGCTCAGTAGAAAAGTTCAAGCTATAAGAGCACACAGAATGTTTGACACTCACAAAAAGTTCATAATTAAAAACAAACGAAAATGGGAAATGTGTCGACGTGACGACAGAGCGACAGCTGCGTTTATACTGACCGTGTTTGGACTCACGGGCGGCTCTTGCGCATGACCACGCCCCTGGCTTCCGATTGGCTGAGAGCTGACTAATGGTTGCAAACGAAGCCTTCGAATTGAACCGTCTCGCACGATGCTTTCCCAAGCTTTCCGCCCGCCTTCGCATTGACAACCGATTGTTTCGATTGACATTCGCTTTTGTGCGTAGGCGCATGTATCGATGTAAGGCTATTGTTATATTTGTAATAACTAGTCTATTTTATATTAGTACGAGTATTAGCCGATGGGACCTTGTTACATATAGGTATTATAATTTAATTTAGTTTGACTTTGTCACTTCCTTACAGTATCACAGATCAATTGTAATCTAGACCGCATTAGCATTCTGTGTAGGCGTAACAACAAATTATCATTATACGTAGGTACTTTGTTAAAACACCTACAAGAGTCAGTTACATGAAAGTTATATGTAATTTATTGTGTAGTAGCTTTTTTTTATTTGCGGGCGTTTTAATTAAGGAGGTTGGTCATCTTAAAAACTCAAATGCAGTTTTTCTTAAGTTCGAAATACGAACGAATTGTCATTATTTTTTTAATTAGTCGTCAAATATGTATTCTTCAGTTATGGTGGCCAGTTGTGGCCTTCATTAGTGAGGCATATACCTTTAAAAGTAAATACATGTTTCTTATGCCTTTCATAGCTGAAGAATGTTTGGAATTTTGTTATGGTATGCTAAGAAGTCTTGATACAAAAAATGCGTCGCTGTATTCTATAGATACGTCTTTATCACGTTTTATTTCAAATAAGGCTTAATTTTGGTACAAGTATTACCTGGATGATTAAAAAGTTATTAAAATTAACTTGCATGTGATTGTATTTAATCCACATCTATGTTTCTTCCCCTTCCTACATGGTCCCCGAAGCGGTAGGAAGAGGTGTAGGAACTTCTTTTCACCGGATATATGTATTTTAGTTGTCAACATGACAACAGGCGATTGTTTCCTTTCTATTTATTTTTAGTTAACTTAATACTTTTACGGTGATCAGAAAAAAAATATTGTTACAGCCTGGATTCGAGTTGACTATATTTGCTGGCAACTAATCTAACTCTTAGCTACCACGGCTAAACGTACCTGTAAAAACAGTTGATATACATATATATTTTATGTCATTACATGAATATATAATATTGTACCTAATACTTGTACGAAAGATTTACATTTAACTAATCCTATTTTGCTATCCAGCGTGGCAATGCTACTAGTCTTCTTGGCACGTTGGCTCGGGATACCGATTTGTGATAAATATTTTATCTGTAAGTAGTTAGTTTCAACTGTTCTTTGTAAATATTATTAATTGTTATTCCAATAAAGTGAAAAAAAAACTAATCCTTGTATATATCTACGAAAGGGACATTCAATAAGGCGCCTACAGTACAGGCATATTTGACCCTAACGCAAGACTTTCGATATATGTATATTTGAAATTCTTTTCAATTTATGTATGTAGGATTCATTTTCCTTGAGCTTAAAGCCTTTGGTCTGGTACATGGCTGTTTTTAACCTCAATCGCCTTCTACAGATCGGGTAACGAGCTTGCAATATAGACTTGCAAAATACCAGATAAGTACATAAACTATTTAGCCACCAAAATTATTCCATAATGTTATTTTTGTATTTGATGGCATCGTGATCGCTATATAATACCTAAAATAGAAAGATATTCTACTAATACTATAAATGCAAGTTTGTCAATCACGCACTCCAACTTAATTGTGAACGGCTTGACAGAACTGGATAAAATTTGTAGAAATTGATAGATTATTACTTGGACTAAGACTGGTGATGAGAATGGTTGATATTTGCATCATATCCTATATGATGCAAATATCAACCATTTTTATTACTATAATCGGTATACTGAACGAAATATAAATGATATATGTAATATATTTTCACGCCTTCCCACAAAGGTCCCCGGTGGGGTAGGCAGAGTTCTATAGGCGTATACCCACACACCCACTTTCCACCAGAAATATTTTGGATGCCAACGTGACAGATGGCGAGTCCATCGCCGTTACTCATGCACGATTACAAGTAGGTACATACGCCTTTGAATTACTTCTCAGACGACTATACCTACATACGTTTATGAGATGCTTCTCAGACGTATGCAGGTTTCCTCTCGATGTTTTCCTTCACCGTAAAGCTCGTGGTGTGACTAATGGAATGTAGGTAAATATACTTCTTTTATACTATGTCGGTATGCATGTACCTACTGCAGAACACAATACACACAAGAATAATGATTACCAGTGAAATGTATAGGTAACCGTTACTTCTGCTGGATTAAAAAAGAACTCCAGCGGTATTTCTGTACAGCTGTTAAAATATATATATCAAGGCTATTAAGGTTCGTCTGTACGTAGGTACATTCTTGCAAGCATGTCGAACTGAATGTCGAGGTTTCAACCGCATCCGATACACTTTTTGAATTCCTGCTCCGCTCCCTTGGGTAGTAAAATATAAAACTATCCATTGTATAGAACATGTTCCTCTTGAATTACTCTATTTGTTGATTAAACCCGCCTTTAAATCCATTGCGTAGTTCAAAAGATCTAATCTTAAAGACGGCGGGAAGCGAGTTTGTTTTATAGTACCTACATTCTAGTTATCCCGTCCAGCTTTGCTTGGAAATTCTGGAACGAGATTGAAACGCTACCTATCGAGTCCAATAAGGCCAACCGTCTAGGAAGAGTTCAGTCTCATACACACGTAGTCTAAAGTAATATTATAAAGAGGACAGGTTTGATTTTTTGTTTGTTTGTCATGATTTAACTCAATAGATTCAATAGATTTTAAAAATTCTTTCACCATCAGTAAGCTACATGTTATACCGAGTATGGGATATATTAAAGGAAAGATTATATTTTTGTTTATTGAAAAACCAATCGATTTAATATAATTGTTACAGCGCGGGTTACAGCTACGATGTAAAGTTGTTCGATTATGTGTATGTGTAATTATCTACACTCATTGCACAAAATTTCTAAGAGATATGCACACCACACCAAAGTGAAGGATAAGGGCATACTTATCACGATAGGACGTGCATATTTGTGGCATACGTAACTTAGCCTTAGAACTTATCACGCTAACACAATGGGGTGAGTGCCATTCGCTTACTCACCGCACTTGTTAATCACCGGAAGCTAATGAGTTGCGCCAAAAATGCTTAGATAATGAGGTATCAGGAATATGCATGGTTGATAATTACTTCGGGTGGACGAAGCGTGGGACTAAATAAGCTAATCAATAAGCTGCCACAAAGTTTGGAATTATATCACAAAAGTAGGTAATAACTTTATCAGACCTAACTTCCTACTGAAATAGTTTTGCTGTGATGTCAGTCGGTTTGTTAGTCACATTTTTGGAGCAAATCTTTTAATTGTTCTGTGGATATGAAACGGATAAGGGGAACTTGTATCGCCTCGATCGCTCGTTTCTCCATAGGCTGGGCAGCGCGAATTATCGACCATCTGACTGGGCGAAACAAAGTAGTTTTATCGATGAGAATTAATGTGCGGACAAGCGATAGTTTCTGATGACTGATAGGTAAGTATTAGGTATGTATATTTTTAGCTTTAATTATAACGTTGGTAATTTTTTTAATGTACCTAAGTATACTTACTACCTTTGGAGCCATATATACCTATACATTAAGAACAAGTTCCTTATAAAATTAATGAGCTCAATGGCTATGTTCTCTCTCATGGAGTCTATAAATATTTGATGTAGGTAATGAGATAAATCACTGCATTTAAGGTCTGAATTTTTAATCTGATTGGTAGAGATCACTATAGTAGGAGAGTTGGCACCAATTTTTGGGCAGTTATTTGAGGCAAGCTGAAAACTTGTCACGTACATCTCCTGAGACCCCAGTACGGAACTGCAGACCTGGCTGGTAAATACCGGGGCTACCTCAAATACCTACCCAAAAATTGGTGCCAGCTCTCGGACTACTAGAGTTGCAACTAGTCAGATGACGACAGGCATGTCTACCCGGTTGACGAGTTTGAGAAGGCATGTACGTTAATGAAGAACAAAACTTAAGCGATGACAAATACCTCAAACTGGTTTTGGGATGTTTCTTAATATATTATACCTATGTTCTTAATATACCTTGATGAAGTATTTATCTTCCTTAATACATTATAGCAATCTACACAAAGCGAGAGTCTCAAATTAACCAAAGCAAAATAGCAGTACTCACATATATGTACATATATATATATATATAGGTAGGTTCAATGCTATACATTGATAAATGATAATGATTATCTATAACAAAGGTACAAATATTAATGTTCATCCCACAACGTTTGCCCTCAGCAGGATTCGATAGCGCAACCCTTAAATCAGCTTTATCACGACATGAATCCTATGTATATATATATCCCTAGGTACGTACAGAAGCAGTTAATGTGTAGTTCGGAAGGCATTAATCAACAGGAATCCCATTAACGGTATAAATATATCACAGGTTTTGTATTAGTGTGACCATAATCAAATATTAAAGAGGTTTTCAAAATAAAGTTCCGTTCTAAGTCCTTACTTAATTGTGATACTAATGTATTTTTAACAGTAAGTCTCAGTTTGGCACTGTATATACTTTATTGCATTTTCAATTTACATATACAAATTTAATTATACAAAGACAGATAATATCAATAAGTATGGCCATAACAAAATTGTATATAGGTTTTAGATTATTTATATTGGCTCAAATTTTGTTCTTCTGTGTTGATTCATCAATTTCTTACGTACCAACGTACCTATTTATACTACCTTCAACACTTGTATGCGTGCGAATAGGAAATTAAATTGGGAATTAGATAGCAACACCATATTAAATTAATATAATAAATGTCAAAATAATCTGTCGGAGACCCGAGTGCTTTTGTAAATCCCTATTGAGAATATATTGAAATTAAAAACCGCTACTCAATGCTCACAGCAAAGAAAGATAAATTTGTGATGGATGCAGTTTCTTTAATAGCCGTATTAGGCTGTTTAGTGTGAAATATGTTGTTGCAACGTTGATTGAGTGAATATGTGTAGCGGAAACGTTCAAATCCTGACAGCAACAAAAAGCCAAATAGAAAAACATATCTACAGCTTAAGTTAAGTGTATTAAAGGGAAAGAAAATGTTTTCAAAGGGGCAAACGAGTAAGGATACGTTCTTGGAGCAAACAAAGGCAGCCCGGGAAGAGCGTGCACTGGAGAAGAAACGCGAACAATCTGCTGTAAAAATCCAAGCTGTTATTAGAGGATGGCTCGCACGACGGAGT
Source organism: Drepana arcuata (assembly GCA_016069955.1). Taxonomy (NCBI): domain Eukaryota; kingdom Metazoa; phylum Arthropoda; class Insecta; order Lepidoptera; family Drepanidae; genus Drepana; species Drepana arcuata. The sequence goes on along the minus strand of JACCPG010002496.1, from coordinate 44,828 downwards.
TTTGTCAAGTGTATTCTGTGAGTTACTATTCTACCTTTCGCATAATTGTACTTTCGTCCCAATAAAACTATACTTCCTCCAAAGTGTATCAAATTAGTGTTATACTATATTCAGTACTCACCAATAACAAAGAAATGTGAGCTGATTTCTATGAGCATTACTGCCAATTAGGTAAATTAGTATAAATTTGCTGTATGCTAATAGTTACTACAATGTCTTACTGTCTCAGTTTGATAAACTAGTATTTTTTTCATACTGCTTATGTCTCCAATAATTTTAAAATGTTTGTAGATATATCATATAGAATATAACATCTTATATTATGTATTAAACAAAACTTTGCCCAACATATATAATCATAATGTGAATTCTTGTGTAACAAAATACAATTGTTAATTTCTATACTTATACTTTCAGAAATGATTTTGATCATTTGCTCCCCGAAGCTTCGTCTCAAGGGTCACAAGAAGAAACCCCACAACCAATAGAACTAGTCCCAGCGCTACAAGTGTACCAGGTGACCTGTCGTCTGTTTTTGATCTTTAAGCACAAAAGAGACCGGAAGCGATTTGAGAAACTATGCAAGTACATTGTCCAAAGTCTGCATTCAGAGTCTGTCAAGATGTCTTATGTTGGGGTCTTCTTAAATAAAGAATACAGGTATATTATTTTTTTATTAAAGTTGTGTGATTGCATACATTATAAATTTTTTTGTTCCTATGAGATACTTTCATTATTTTGCCAAACTCTATTGCAGCATGTGTTGAAAATAATTTTAAAAACATGCCACAGAAAATAATTTAAATAAATATTGTTGTTGCCAGTTTACGCTGGATATCCCACATCAAACAACTGCTCTACAAATGCTGCCAGTACCTGGAGGAGTTAAAGCCAGAGTCTTCAATGGACATGCAAAGCATCCTCATCCACCTACACACTCTAGTTGCATTCACAGCCACCAATACATGGGCTCTTACAAGGTCGAAGAACTTTGAGAAACTCAGGGGAGGCATGAGCCAGCTATGTGCCAATGTCATGGGCTCACTGTTCCACAAAGGATATTATCTAACATTGAAAGTAAGCATACAACACTTATCTTTAGAAGAATGAGTTAAAGAAAGAGGAAGAAAGAGTATTTCAGTCATTATAGATCTTTTAAATATGTTGTTAAGATATATAAAAAATCTCTTTTAGAAGGTGTGATATCAATTGTAGTTTTTAATATTTTTTTTAGCCAATATTATATCAAAAACAAATCATTTCACTGACTTTCCTTGATACAAATAAAGGAATTCCTCACATAAAGCAATAGCCCATTAATGAAAATATTGGGGGTCAGATAAGGGTCAGGATTGAACCTGGCAACAACCAAAAGTATCAGTTTTTGTTATCTAGCATACCTAAAAACATACCTACATTGCAAAAATATTTCTTTATATTAAATTCACCCAATTATTATGATTTTAAGAAAATAGATGGGAATGTGTAAATATCTTTTGTCTTTCTTCTTAGAAACTAATTTGTCACTATTTTTGATAAACAAATAAATAATTTAATGTAAGTTTGATATAGATAAAATTAATCTTAAAATAACTTAAAGCACTTAGCTCTATTATACAAAAATACTTTACAAGATATATACCTAATATAACTCTGGCGGAAAGTGGGTGTGTGGGTATTACCTATACACCTCTGCCTACCCCTTCGGGGACCCTTGTGGGAAGGCGTGAGGATATTATTATTATTATTATTATTACTTTACAAGAAATTATTTCCAAATTATTCCAGTCTTTGCTCCTGCGTGGTCTATGTCGCGAGAAAGTGTTCCTCAAGAACATATCTCTGACCGCTATTGTGACACTGTCTCTGCGGCCTTTAATCTCTGCACAGTTTTCGGAGAAACTGCTCACCATGTATATCATTCAGATATTGTCCGTGCCCACTTTGGTGTACCATATGCAGCTGATATCTCCAGAGGTATGTGTAATGTTAAATATTTGTTGTATACATTTATCATTGAGGCAAGATTTCATTGCTAGCAAGATATCTTCAATATGTATGGATCAACAAAAAAATTTTGCCTTTAAGGCAAAAAAAAATAGGTTTGTAAAAATTGCTTTCCATACTGAGCTCTTACTTACCCTTACACGAACTGTATACATATTGTTCTTGCAAGATGGATTTTTGCCCATCATTCATCAAATCCTGACTACTGAAGTACATATTCTAAATTCTACCTCTCGCCATCGACGGGGAATTCATCTCCATTTTAATTGCAATTTTAAACCTATGTATTTGTAAAACTTATCAAAATATACTGTCTCTTTGGCTCCTAAAAAATATTTTATCCTGACGAGGTTTACCTACTTGCAATCTCTTTCTTAAATCTAACAGCAGTATAATGCAATGTTAAAAAGAAAATGTGTTCCTTATTTAAATAAACACAACTTTCAGTCAGTGGCAGTGTTCCGATCGCACTGTATGTTCGACAAATGCCTGGAGTTCCTGAGCACGGACCAGAACATGCGTATCGTGTTCAACACGCTGGAGGGCAACTACGCCCTTTGTCTGCTCGCCAACCTCACGCAGCTCGCGCATCTCGAGAGGGACCACGCTCTGGCTGACTCTTTTTATCCAACATTTGTGGTGAGTTTCTATATATTATTGACTAGCTTCATATCCGCGATTACGTCTATCCCAGATTATAGAGCCGTGGTGGCCGAGTGGTTTGAGTAGTTGTCTGCGACACAAATATTGCAAGTTCGAATCTCGACTGTAACAATGAGTTTCTCTGAACTTAGTGCAGTGATGAGTCACATTACGAGCTTTATGGTGATGAAAAACGTCGAGAGGAAACATGCATACGTTTGAGAAGAAGTTCAAAAGTAGTTAGAATAGTGCTTGAGTAATGACGATGGACTCGCCATCTGTCACGTTGACACCTAAAAATTTATCGCTGGCGGGAAGTTGGTGTGCGGGTAGTACCTTTGCCTACCCCTTGGAAGTTTATGAAATTTGCTTTGAATCTGATGCCTAGAAAAATTTTATTGATATAATTAAATTCTTTACAGTTGGTAGTTACTCGCTTCCTAGATTCGTGCCAGCAATATGTGGTGTGCAAGAAAGGGAATTTGAGTAATTGGCACCCAGTCCTTGGATGGTTTTCGCAAAGCTTGGACTCCTACCTCCCTCCAGCCATGGGGAACCTTCGCACACAACTCTCTTTACTCTGGGGAGCTCCGTTGCTGAAGAAGCTATTGGAGATTCCGTTGAAGGAGATGATAGACGCTGGGGTGACGGGAGAAGAGGGTGCTGGACCTTCGCAACCTTCGACCCCTGTGCAGAGTAATAACCCAGCTGCTATTATTAGGAGAGCGATTGAGGCTAGAACTAACAGGTATATTTTTTTGTTTACCACTAAGGTGACAAGAATGTGGTCCGGTTGATGGTAAGCGATTATCCCCTTTAATGCTTGCACGAATGTTACCACTTGCGCCTTGCCGTGCAAAATTCGCATCATTCCATTGAAAAAATATGTTTACATACAATAAATTATTGTATAAAAAAATTTTATATAAATGTATCAATAGTCACAACCATATCATACGAAAACCGAACGTAGTATTTTCTTGGCAAATAAATATATGATTTAAATAATAATTTTTTTTTTGAAATAAGGTACAGTACACAACAATTTAAATTAATACTTGCATTATTTTCAGAGCGAATGCCAATAAAAACTATAGAAAACTCGGGTCTCCGGATTGTACGAAGACGGCGCTCATTTGCTCCATGTATCACACAGCCTTGCTCACTATGACGCAAGTAAAATTGGATATTCTGACAGGTAGGCTTCAGTTTGGACATATATTGACGATCCCATATATTGACCCCCTTGAATTACAAAACAGCATGGCGGTTCTGTGATCTTTAATAATTTATTTACATTTTAATAGCTGTCCTCGATCTCGGCCGCTTTATATTTGATTAGACATATATGTATATGAAAAATAAAAAATGAAAATTGAGGCTATTTTTAGCTACTCCTTCTAACATCTACCACTGAAAGTCCCGTCAAAATGTGCCCAGCCGGAGGTTAGCCGAAAAACAGACATATAGGCATTTTCCTGTTTTTGTATGTAAATTATGTTATTGTTTGATTCAATTGTTTCATATTTACAGGGCTGTGCAATCAAGACAGAATATTATATTCGCTGTGGCAATTTCTATGTACATTGGGACCAAATTGTGGATTGAAATCCTTCCTTGATCTCTTAGCTGTAAGCACGAAAAGTTCTGCGCCGGAGTTTCAAATGTTGATACTCTTCGCCGACTGCATGACTCATTATGTTACGTAAGGTTCTATTTTAATGTTCACTTATTTATTATTTTTTATTCACAAATGTAACATATTGAGACATGGATAATTTACTTGAGACTAATTAAAAAAATATATCTGCTGAGCTGAATGTTCATATAATAATCCCTTCGTTATACTTAAACTGTTGCTTTAAAAGCTTACACAAGCGTTTGTGTTTACTACTCAACTTTAAAGAAGGTAAGAACAAATGTTTTACCAGGGGAGTCTGTATGAAATAAAAAATATTGTCTTTTAGTGTCCAAATGAAGTGTTGAATAAATTTTGAATACTCATGTCTAAATATATTTTATACAATTTATTATAATTTCACAGAATATTAGACGATATGGAGATGTATGAACAACAGAATCCATTCAAATTGCAAGACTTTATTTATATGTCCCAGTTTTTAAACATGTTTGTGTACAAGTCAATCATGGGGCAGTTGTTTGGTGAGTTTTGACTATAATGTTTTCAATTAAAAAGATTTAAAATATTATTGTTTGATGATCACATCTTCTTACAAGTTTTGTTTTTAACTAGCTTAGGAGCATAATTTACACTTCTCATCAAAAAAATCGATGCACCTTGCAAGTTTATGTTTTGAAAGGATTATAAGAAAACTCAACCATATGTATCCTTAACCATATCAAGGTGTTTTGATTTTTCTGATGAAAAGTATATATAGGTATTTTTTATGTTATATGCATATCATCACGCCGAGCCCCTCGCGGGGTAGGCAGAGTTGAGCGCCAGTTTTTAAATGATATAATATGTCAGTTTTTTCTTACATCTGCAGATCTCAAAAATATCCAAAGCAACGAGCTATTCAGCTCAATACACACGTTACTACTAGTGCTGTACCGACGTGACTGTCGGCGTGCTTATACGCCGCCAAACCACTGGCTCGTTAGAGAAATACGAGAGGGACAGTTCATGGCGGACTTGGAGAAGGGAAAAAAACCGCAACAGGTGAGTTGTCTGTCTTCCGAAGGCAGATGAACAGCATGAGAAAGGGAGAGATGGATAATAAGAAATTGCCCAGCCTGTTGGCTTCGTGGGAGTGGCCTGGTGTTAAAGCTTTTGTGTAATATCTTTGTCACTTTTATGTCTATGTGTGTGTGTCTAGCTCTCACTACATTTTGTACACACATTCATATCCTCTCGTTATCCTAAGTTATTGTAATTTTTTTATTTAATTTTGCAGGTTTTGGTGCAGAAAACTCCGCATATGATAGCTCATGGCGAGCGTGTCAGGTTATTCAGACGCGCTGTAGCGGACGAGAAGGTAAGAAAAGTGTGACGCATTGGAGAGGACGTATAACAGTACCCAGAGGGTTGACAACTTGATTTGATTTACTAGTATTATGATTGCATCTAGGCCCAAGCTGTGCATTGGCAATAAGTGTGTGGTTGAGATACAGTAGCGAGGGCTCGCGCTCACGTAACTTCACTTTAGACGTGGGATCAGTTGGTAATGTGTGTCGTGTATGTATGTGTGTAAGCCGTAGGTGAGTGCGCGAGGAATCAGCTGGTTATGCGGTGGGAGTTGTTGGTTATGTGCGGTGTAAGGTGGCCCGCAGGTCGCAGCCTGTGGGATCAATTAGTAATTTGGGGGATGAAGATGCAATAGCGAGGGCTTTCGCTCAGTTGGCTACGCGTGGGAACAGTTGGCTACACGTGGCAACAGCTGGCTATGTGTGGGAACAGCTGGCTATGTGTGGGAACAGCTGGCTATGTGTGGGAACAGTTGGCTATGTGTGGGAACAGCTGGCTATGTGTAGTGTGTGGTGGCAGGTTGTGTTGGGGCTGACGGAGCGCGCGTGCGGCGGGCGCGCCACGCTGGTGGGCGTGAGGCGTGCGCGGCTGGTGGAGGACGGGTACCGGCAGCTGGCCGCGCTGCCTTCGCGCGCACTCAAGGGTTGCGTGCGCGTGCGCTTCGTCAACGAGCAGGGACTCGACGAGGCCGGCATCGATCAGGACGGCGTCTTCAAAGGTACTGCACACCTACTGACATTGTCGCTTTGATCCGCAAGGAATAAATATACTTAAATAATAATAATATATCCTCACGCCTTCCCACAAGGGTCCCCGAAGGGGTAGGCAGGGGTGTATAGGTAATACCCACACACCTTATACTTCATTTCAATATAATATATTTAAAGTAATAGTTAGTTTATTTTTAGCAAATATACATACATTCATATAATTACGCCTAGTCGCATCACGTTGTGCCGTAGAGTAGAGCGGCAGTTCTCTCTAGATTTAGAGACCTCTTTCACTTATTAATATTTTCATATGTGTTAATAACAATTTAAATTAAATTTTATACAGAGTTCCTCGAAGAAACGATAAAGCGCGTATTCGACCCGTCGCTCAACCTGTTCCGAGTAACGAGTGAGGAGCGTCTGTACCCCTCGCCCACGTCCTGTCTCCAAGAGAACCATTTGCAGCTGTTCGAGTTTATAGGCAGGATGCTGGGCAAAGCGGTATATGAGGTCAGTTACCACATATTGTGATCCTACCTTCTTCTTGGATATAAAAATACCCTTGTCGGTGTTTATTATGAAGCTCCCTATTTGCCTTTGTCTAAAGCCGTCTTCTTCACCTCTTTGTACGACCCGTCGGGTCGCCGTAAATAGAAGTTGGGTATTTTCTCCCTTACTTGTTTTGAGTAACGTATTCTTGGAAAGTACATACCCAATGACAGAAAAATACACATTATTATTAGTATTCCGTTATTTTCAATGCTTCAGTCGCGAATGTAATATAAAATAGCTTTGTTTCAAATAATATGGAAGTGTCTGTTATAAAGTCCCTAAGGTGGGTAAGACATGTTATAAATAATGCTGTATGTATTATGAAACAATTACTATGATATTTTTATTATGTTACTGTTCGAATCGAATTAGATCAGGAATATGACAATGCCTCACAATAACTATGATTTTAACGTGAATATACAAAACATATGATTAGTAGAGCACCAGTTCTTCATAAACTTACCTACCTCTTTCGCTTCGTTCACGTACATCAGTCATCAATGTTTATTTTCGCGTAGTGTATAACGCTGGTTCGACCCTGTAAGAAATACGTCGATGTTTATAACTCTTCCATCTGTTAGCGTGTTACTAAGAAGCTTATGTGTCCCCAGGGTATAGTGGTAGACGTGCCGTTCGCGTCTTTCTTCCTGAGCCAAGTGCTGGGCCAGACGCAGCAAGCGCTCTACAGCTGGATCGACGAGCTCCCCTCACTGGACCGCGACCTATACCGTAGTCTTACATACATTAAGCATTTCCAGGTTAGTACTGAATACAGAATAGACAGAAATATCTTGGTAACAAGTTCAGTTATTATAATTAAAACAATTGTTTTTTTTATGATTTAGATCAAAGTTAAATCCTTATAACCGTTATGTTCCTTCTTATATTCGATATACTCGCCAGAATATTATTTTTAAACCTGATTGGTTTCAAAGTTATTTTAATCTTAAATTTATCTAATAAAAATATATGAAAATATATTCATATAACTTTATTATATTACAGCTGGCCGAAAATTTTTATATATTTTATTATATTTTTGTTTAACAGTAACTTGTTTCAGGGCGATATATCTTCGTTAGAGCTGACGTTCTCCGTAGACGAGGAGCGGTTAGGTGAAATCGTGACACACGAACTGGTACCAGGAGGCAAAGCTATACCGGTCACCAATGAGAACAAGTAAGATTATTTTTATTTGAAAGTAATAGTTAGTTCACGTAGTTAGACAGATCGGTTGGTCTGGTGGTGGAGCTAGCGCTACTCCCAAAGGTTATTGATTAGATTTCCGCACTGAAAATCTTAGATAGACGGAAATATTTTACGCTGGAAACGTCAAGAAGTACTCGGAACTGGCGAACTAATTTTGATACGAAAAAGGTCTTTAAGTCTTATAACTAACGCTCTATTCTTTTTGCATATCAAATAAAAAACTTATCGCGATGATATATATGTGTTAACTAGCTGTGCCCCGCGCTTTCACCCGCAATTTTGATTTTATTAGTATATATTTTTTATATATAAAAGATAAAAAATATCTTTTGCGTTTATAATAAGTATTAATAGGATTGCATGAATATTTTATAACGAAGCTATGAGTGTATAAAGTCAACTATTTTGCGGTTATAACTGATAAAGGTCGTAAATGTTTTCAGGATAAATTACATACACCTAATGGCGCACTTTAGAATGCACACGCAAATCAAGGACCAAACCATAGCTTTCATCAAAGGATTCAGGACCATTATAAATCCGGAGTGGCTGTCGCTGTTCTCCACACCCGAGGTAAAGTTTATACTATATGGAAAACTAGCTGCTCCACACGCCTTCCCACAAGGGTCCCCGAAGGGGTAGGCAGAGGTGTATAAGTAATACCCACACACCCACTTTCCGCCAGAGGTATATAAGGGGTTATCTATGATATATATCTAGCAGGGGAATGGTAGGTGATTTTGTATAAGTGCCTGGCATACCAATATATATCCTCACGCCTTCCCACAAGGGTCTCCGAAGGGGTAGGCAGAGGTGTATAGGTAATACCCACATACCCACTTGCCGCCAGAGGTATATTAGGTGCCAACGTGACAGATGGCGAGTCCATCGCCGTTACTCAAGCACGACTATACATACGCCTTTTGAATTTCTTCTCAGACGTATGCAGGTTTCCTCACGATGTTTTCCTTCACCGTAAAGCTCGTGGTGTGACTAATCACTGTACTTAAGTTTAGAAAAACTCATTGGTACATACGCAGAAAAAAGGCCATCTTCTTTTCGGTGATAAATTTACATTTATTATTACTCATATGTATTTATTTTTACTTGTCCATATTAGCGTAAATTACCACGTTGTCGTGCTAATTGTAAAAAATAAATAAAAGGATTGCACTGGAAGCGTGACTCAATTTGTGGGATAAAAGTAGCCTAGGAGTTAATTATATATATCCCCACGCCTTCCCACACTAGTCCCCGAAGGCAAGCAGAGGTGTATAGATAGTAGCCACACAACAGGTATTTTAGGTGCCAACGTGACAGATGGAGAGTCCAGCGTCGATACTTAAGCACGACTAAACAAATGCCTTTGAATTTCTTCTCAGACGTATGCAGATTTCCTCTAGATGTTTTCCTTCACGGTAAAGCTCGTGGTCTGACTTGCGATTTTTGTGACTCAGGCAACTAATCGATCCACCACGGCTTCTTCATTCTTTATAACAAATTATTAGTTAATATCATTCCACATTTTATTGAGTAATTGAGTTACGTTCATAATCTCAGTGGGGCGTTTTGAATGGGTCCCTATTCTCCCAAGATATTTTTAGGTATAATCGTGGCAGATGATAAGGCCCTAGCCGTTTCTAAATCAGGATTTCGCATACGTCTTTGAATTTCTCCTCACACATATGCAGGTTTATACAAAAGGTTTTCCTTCAGTGAAAGCTCTTGATATCATTAATTCCTGTGCTAAAGTTTAGTGTCTGTCCAATTCGAACACTCGAAGCCGACAATCATGTAAAGAGATAAATATGGATTAAGCACAAGAGACCTGTAAGTCTAGAGAGAACTACTATCTCTGTGCCTACCTCGTGATGGCCGTGAGGCACTCGACGTGATGATGAGTACTTAAGTTCAGAAAACCTCATTGCTACAGCCGGGATTCAGCCTTGCGATCTTAGCTTTGCTGGTGTTGTTAGCTCGGCATGAAAAATGTATTTTTTTAACCGAATTAAATAAAGAGGATATGTGTTGCACTGTATGTTTTTTTTTCTTGCCAGTTACAAAGACTGATTAGTGGTGACAACGTGCCGTTGGACCTGCGCGACCTGCGGCGCCACACGCAGTACTACGGCGGCTTCCACGACTCGCACCGCGTCGTGTGCTGGCTGTGGGACGTGCTCCAGCGGGACTTCAGCGAACAGGAGCGGGCTATGTTCCTTAAGGTGAGCTCGTCACCAGGGCCGCCGTAAGCGGGCGTGCAAGGCGTGCACCGCACGCGGGCGGCACGTCCAGGGGGGCGGCAAATCGGGCGGGCGACTCATACCTAATTCAAGTCATTGTACCCCTGACCGATCAACTCCTACGTAGAGGGCGCACATAGGACCAACTTGGGGCGCCTGCAGCGGGCTAGCCGGTCACCGGCTAGGTAGCGCGCGACCAATAAGCAATTTATATATTTTTTAAAATTTTTCACAATCATAATTAAGCGTCAATCATAATTCACCTCTGCCTAGCCCTTCGGGGACCCTTGTGGGAAGGCGTGAGGATATATTATTTTATTATAATTAAGCGCAAAAGATTACAAGGTGGCGAAGCAATCACGGAGGAAACACATTTATGATTTATGAGGTAAAAAAATCTATTATGATTGGTAATTTCTCTTATTTGAATTACTAGGCTGTTAAATGTTAAATAAAAGCTTATTAATTATACATCTAAATTAATGCAGATTCTAAAAATATATAGTTTCCGTAACCCCAAAGTATCTCATATTAAAATATTTTTTATTTTTTAGAAAACCTCCCAAAGAGGATTATGAGAAGATTTAATTGGTTTCTCCGATCACCAGCTCCACGGGTGAAGGTCTATTAAATTTTGTTAAAAATTTTCGGGTACCCTTGTGGGAAGGCGTGAGGATATTATTATTATTTAAATCTCAACATTCAAAATTTCGCAAATGTAAAGGCAAGAAGAGTTACCCTCATTCACGCCAGTTGATTTATGAATATCGTAATTGTGGATTCGATCTAAGATCGTTACTCCGCACATTTTTTGAAGAGATCGCATCTCAACTGCATTCAAGCTTCCTATGACATACCTAGGATTCGCTGCCATACAATTAAGTATGCACCAATATCGCATGGTGGACAGCAACTCGATAATTCTTGCTCAGAATTTTATTGCCCATCAACGCCGACATGGCCCCATTCACCTTATTACAGGCAGTTATTCTTCTTTCAATATCTTTTACATACTTTCTATCAGTGGCGAAGCGTCCTTAGAACACGATTCCTACCGGCTTCCCTTGGCAGATTCGCGCTCATATACGACTATTCTATGTAGTCATAATATCGCAAGAGACATAACTACATTGCGCCTTTTGTAAAAATATTCTCCAATATGCTGGATACAAAAACGCAATGTATGTGAAATCGCGCAAACGCCCACATACACGATTTCACGTAGTAGGCGGCTGGGGAACTCGCTCATAATATTGGGAATTCAAATAGTTAAAATGTAGGCAATTCACGCACACATAGACATTACAACCACATCCAACCATTCGTCGATATAACAGCGATTATAAGCCGATCTCAGATAGCCTCCAATCTTTATTTGTTATGTGTTAAGGTTTCGTTTCGCTTGAAAAGTTTCCTCCAATCAGAGCAATTCAAGAGTCAGTCAAATCAAAGTCAATCATTGACCTCACCTAAAACATTATTGCACGGATTGTTTTGTTATGCTAAATTTATCTATTGTAATATGTGATAAGCTTGATTGTGTTGTGGTATATGGTTTAAAAAAACGAAAGTAGTGAAATTTTACTTGCCAAGTGTTGTCACAGTGTTTGTTTTGTTTCACCGTAAAGGTTTGTTTGTTTATTTTTGTTTCTTGTCGTCACGTAGTCTGTTAGGTTAGGTTAGAAATGGCGGCGTTAATACAAATAGGTTGTTGTCTTACAGATTACCTATTAAATGAGTTAACTTCGTTCTCAAAACAATCTTTCTAAAATAAAAAATATATTATTAAACATGGACGGGCTCGTCCCGATATGAAAATTGATTATAGACGTAAGGATGGGTGTTTCAAACATTTTCACAGTTCTATGTATTATAAATACGATTGGATAACCGGCAATTGAAAATTACATAAGTTATTTTGCTTTCCATGTCATGTCCATGTTATTTTGTTTTTCGGTTTGTAGTATAGAAAAATAAATACTGCAGTATTCCTTCTGGTATTTGTTTGTGATGATGATGCTGGCAAGTTAAGTTTCACTTATTTTAGTTCTTTTTTTGGCTGTGTATTTATAACCCCCGTGTGAGTGACGTGTGCTTTAAAACGGCTTTTTAAAGCCACTTTTATCATACTCGACATGCACTGTTCATATGTTACCAGTAATGTCATGTATGGGGAAGGTGGTGAACACTAACAACTGTACAGCAAGCATGTTCTGTCGCATGGAAAAATTGCATACAACGCAACGCAAGCACCATACATAACATTTCGCCGTAGTTTTGGGAGGTGAACTAACACACTAATATATGGTATGTAATTTATTGCATTTTTTTTTACAAGTTAAGAAATGACGTTTTGCTTATTCACGCGTTAGCCATTTTTTTGGTCCGGCTTTACCTTTCTTTTTTTTCACCCCACGCCACTGCTTTCTATACTTTCCATCTCGTGTGAACAAGCTTCCTAGATATACAAATTCATTCACTTGCTCTAGAATTTGCACACTCGGTCACTTGTTCATCTCTTTCGAAAACCAGAAACTTAGTCTTGCCAGCGTTTAGCCGCAGCCCCTTCTTTTCACATTCTTCTTTCATTATGGCAACTAGTGACTGCAGTTCGCCCTCTGATCACGCCAGTAAAACCGCGTCATCGGCGTATAGTAGGCAGTTGACAACTAAGTTTCCACATCCGTTCGTTTTTAAAGGAACGGATGGAATGGAAAGGAATTAAGAAAGTTATCTAGATTTATAATGATCAGGCAGGAAACCATGATATACCATTGTTTGACCCCCCGTCTTCACATCAAACCAGGATGACATCTCACCGTTAACCCCAACGCACGCCTTGCTATCCTTATAGAGTGATTTCACGGCATGCAGTAGGGAACTGCTCACTCCATATCCAGGCAACACGTCCCAGAGTTCCTTTCGTGCGACTCTATCAAACGCCTTCTCTAAGTCGACGAAACCGCGGAAAACTTTCTGGTTAACATCCAAAAACCTTTCCGCGATTCCGCGAAGCGAGAAGGTTTGATCCATGTATCCTGTTCCTGGTCTAAATCCACATTGGGATTCCCAGAGAAACCTTTCGGATCGCACTTGCATTCTGATCCTGACGATCAGAATGCAAGAGCAATGCAAGATAAAATTTATAAAAATACATGTTACTTAAAATAAATGTTTTATCTTGGTTGTATGGTTTTTTCCCCACCATAATGAGAAAACATTGATTATCGTTTTTTTGACAAAACTCAAGGGTCAGTAGGCGTAGGGCGGCATAATCGGTATTGCACGCGGGCGACGAAACAGCTAGCGGCGGGCCTGCTCGTCACCTTCCAAATATTAAATTCACAGTTCAGGTTTAGTTTGTAAGTACAGGTACAAATACCTTAAAATCCTACTAACATTATAAATGCGAACGTTTGTGGCTTGTGTATGGATGCTTGATACCACAAATTAATGTGTGTATGAATGTACATCCTCATCCTAAATGTGATTACACAATGGCCTCGTGGCTGAACGGAATTGAATGGACAACTTTCTCCAATCCCGTGATTTCACTCGTGTTCAATTTGATTATGTATACTAATATACTAATTGATCTAGCCTTAGAATTTTTGTTAATGTGAAATATCTATAGCCGCACGTAAAACCGATTGGTGGCGTGGCGACGCATGTCATGGCGACACGTCGCCACGCTATATGAATATATAACTATGTACTACCGAAGCAATTCTAACCAACTCAATTATTTTAATCAGTCATTAAACTAATTGAGTTGTCACAATTTGAAATAATTTTTTGTATGTTATGAAAGTAAATTATTTAATAAACTGTTATCATGTTCTGGAAAAATATCCATATATTTTATTTTTACATTAAGTCATATTAACTTCCTGTTGTAATCTGTTCCTGGATGCAAATTACTTGTACAATATAATTGCGATGTTTCACATCTGTCAAGCGTCCCGTGACGCCACAATTTTTTTTTTTTTTACTAGAAGAAAGTATATCAGCTAATGAATGTGCCAAGTTTCATCCAATTCCGTTCAGCCATTTTGGCGTGATGGTGTATCGGACATCCATCCAATCAAACTGTCATATTTATAATATTATTATTATCATTGAGTATACATACATTTAATTCGCGTTTTGTATGACAATTTCCATTCAACTACTGTTTTTTCCAGTTTGTAACGTCGTGCTCTAAGCCTCCAGTGCTCGGCTTCGCTCATCTAAAGCCGCCATTTTCAATACGATGTGTTGAGGTCGGCGACGATGAAGACACTGGAGACACAATAGGTAAGCATTGTTGTGCCTCACATGCGATCTATTGTATTAGTCCAGAATTTAAGACATAAATAACGAAGTGAAAGAGGTATGTAAGTCTAGAGAGAACTGGCGCTCTATACTCTCTGCCTACCCCGTTAGGGACTCGACGTGATTATATGTATGTAATAATAATAATATATCCTCACGCCTTCCCACAAGGGTCCCCGAAGGGGTAGTCAGAGGTGTATAGGTAATACCCACACACCCACTTTCCGCCAGAGGTATATTAGGTGCCAACGTGACAGATGGCGAGTCCATCGCCGTTACTCAAGCACGACTATACATACGCCTTTTGAATTTCTTCTCAGACGTATGCGGGTTTCCTCTCGATGTTTTCCTTCACCGTAAAGCTCGTGGTGTGACTAATCACTGTACTTAAGTTCAGAAAAACTCATAGGTACAGTCGGGATTCGAACTTGCGACCTTTGCGTCGCAGGCAACTGCTCGAACCACTCGGCCACCACGGCTCTTTGTATGTAAGTACGTAAATAACTGTTTTACTGCAACGGTGTACTAAGTACGACAGTTACACTATTTACATGACAATGTTTACATAACGCTTACGAATCTCTGCCTATATCGTAAGGGATTTGTCAACATCCAGAGTACTCTAAACCGGCGAGCAAGAATGAAGAGACTGATGAATGTAGACTATGTTTGCCTACTTCGTGAGAGACTAGACGTGTTGCAACGTATTTTTTCCTCTTGCAGGCAGTGTAATCCGTGGCTTCTTTACGATCAGGAAGAAGGATCCCTTAAACCGGCTGCCAACGTCGTCAACGTGCTTTAACTTGCTCAAGTTACCCAATTATCAGAAACGCAGCACGTTGCGGGACAAACTCAGATATGCAGTTAACAGTAACACTGGATTTGAATTGTCCTAAGTTTGCCCGCTAATGCTTTCTGGTAATATTGATACGAATTACCCCGAATACTCTAACGATGTGGTAACCCGTTGAGGTTTTTTCCTAGAGACTACAGCATCTTCAAAAAGGGTATGAAAAGACTCCTGCCGGGTCGACAACGCGCGATCGATACCGCTGGTGTTGTGAGCGTCCATAGGCGGCGATAACCGATTACCATTAGTCGGACCGCATGCTTGTCTGCCACCATAGTGGAATAAAAACAAAACATCAAATTATATCCGTTATACTAACCGAATTACCAGCACCTGGCGTACTGTAGATGCTCCAGATATTGACATATTCCGAATGTCATTCCCATGCTGAGATCAGAAACTCCAGGCTAGATACATGTAGGAGTTTTAAGAGTAGTGTTCTTGTATTATTTTATTATGAAATGGAACCAAATAACCGATTGGTCCTTCGATCCCCAAAAAGATCTCAAAATTTTAAATTGTTGTGGCACAAAATGATTTGGAAAACCGAAAGTACGGACTTTTGATAATTGTGAGATATCCCATAGTCGAATTATAGTAGTTTGATATAAAATAATTATATATTGTTTAAATGTACCTCCACCGATAACAATACCTGCGTGTTAGTGTAAAACCTCTCACTTTGGCCAGTATCCTAATGCACTTTGGGTTTCATTAATATATTATAATATTGTAGTCTTTATTTCCACACATTTGCCTTGCCACATTGCCTCAACACCGATATGTCGAACAGTATTAATTTACTCAAATGAGATAATTTTAGAGAATGGTGAGCATGTATAAAGAGACTTATGAATGTTATGCAAAATAAATATGTATTTCTTGCGCTTAATCCTCTCTACCCGAGAAGAAGTGACAGGTGTGTGTGTGTGTGTAAAATGTGCCTACAAAATACAAGATAGTGCCATCCACGAAGACGGTCCCACTATTCTTCCCTTTAGTTTATAGTGTAAGTGTGCATCCTTCCACAAATATTTGAGTATTGGTACACACTAATTGCCTATGAGTGCACACGCACACTACAATAATTAGACTCGGGTCATACTGCCCGAATCTCGCGACCCTCGACTAGGAATTGGTGGGGCGCGACTTCGAGGATGGCACTATCTGTATAGGTGGCTAAGATTTCATAAAATTTTAACCAAATAGAATTTAATTCAATGTAAGCTCTGACAAAACCACGATCCATAATTTGAAGAAAGACAACGATCTGCATCAGAACTTTAATGCCATAAAATTGGGTCGAAGTCTTACCTTCAAAACTATTAACCGAAAGCGAAAACGGATCGACCCAACGTTATTACAGTGCCACTATCGTTAGTATTAAAAGCGTCTGGCTATAGTAACCGCTTTACATCATTCATGCATCGGCCGGGAATCGAACCCGCCCGCGTGGCAGGCGACCATTCTACCACTGAACCACCGATGCTATAACCGCTTTACATCAGACCGGACGTATGCTTGCGTCGTATGCTCGTCTTATCCGTCTCTTTTGTAATATAACATTTCGATGATCCGGTGTTGAGGTCAAAGAGGTAATTAATTAAAGAGCATTATGTAGGTATATTGTATTGTAATACTGTAATATTATAAATTTCGTACATGAAACTTAGAGTACTGATTACTAGGACGTACGCTAACTATTGTTCATCATTTAATTATCATGAATACCTACTATATACAATTGTTTACCCTATATCACTCTCTACGAAACAGTGATTCTAAATATACGTTTTCAATTATGGAGCTACTATGAAACTGCATCAACAGGCTTCTAAATTCAAGTCAGACCTGTTTTTTTACCATGAGACTTGCAACCATATTCGTTAGCGGCTTAGTATCCTCTAAAACGTTTAAAGATGTACAACGCTCCAAGCGTAAGTAAATTAAAACTAAATTAAGTTCTATTTACGTTACCGCTTGGATATCCATATATTTTTGACGGTACGTAACCTATCACTACGATCTACCTCGTGTTGCAACTATTTAACTCATGATGTACCACAAATTGTTTTGTAATATCCAAAAGATTAGGCAGAGATGTAATTTTTAGTGACCACTCATTATACACACCTATGTAATTGAGGCCTTGATTAGCGGAGGGTCTACCGAAGTGTATATATTAAATATATTATTATAGCCCAGAGGTTGAAGCAGTTGTGAAATATAAGATACAGGGTTTCATTTGGTTGAGAAATTGATCCCGTTTCGCCGCTGCACCACGAATGGTAACGGTATCCTAATGTATTGAGTACATGCAGAGTAGATAAGCTTTGTGCGATGTGTACTACTGTCAACATCTCAACAACAATTGGTTTTATCTTCACGCCTTCCCACTGCACCTTTATTCAAGCACAACTACCATAAGCCTGTGAATTTCTTCTAATACGTATGGAGGTTTCTCTGGATGTTTTCCTTCACAGTAAAGCTTGGTGTGACAACACTGTACTTTTGCTGTTCTGTACAGAAAACTCATTGATACAGTCTGGGTTTGATGCAATATTTGTGTTGCAGGCAACTGCTCGAACCACACACCACGGCTAAATTAACCAAAATAAATAGCCAGCCGTTATAACTAAATAGCTACATCTGTATATACAATGTGTATATACAGATGTAGCTATGTAACGCAAACTTAAATTTTGGCTCACTTTAACAAATTCGATTGTGCCTACCTGAAGTAGAGAATTACCACTCTGTGCTTCTACCGACATTATTGTGTGTGAAAGTAACAGATGCATGTGACGTATATAAATCCATCTCATTCGCACTTTTGGTGGCATTAGCACGTAGAAGTGAGCCCCTCGGGTACATATTATGTTTCACGTAAGTGCCGATTTTTTACCTGGCATGTTATAATGATGTAATAAAAAACTCTAGCACATGTGTGAAACTAACGAATTAAGCTATTTTGTATATGACTGTAACGTTTGTGTAGTATGTGTGTAGAGATATTGTCGTATATTTGTAGTATGTACGGTGTTTGTTACTGGTAATATTTATAACTGGGATCGATCTATATAGAACGAATTCAATCCTGTCCAATGTATCATATTTATGTGTATATAGACAATAACATGTTAGTTTGATAAATGTACGTACTTACTAATATCACATTAATTTATTTTATCCCGTTTATATGTGTGGTGCAAAACGTGACATTTATAAACTAACCTGAATTTAATCGAGCACCTTAGACATATTCAAAGATTAATTATCGTATTGATTGCTTTCTATTATCTCGATGTATAATTGCATGCTGTTCCCAAAAATTCAACTCCAAGCAAATTATATGCAAATGTGTAATTATCCACATTTCGCCGGTAATATAATATATATGTAGATGTCAACTTTGAAATCCTATTTATCAAACGTATCGCAGTTTCCTAGCGGTGTTTTTTTTGCCAGTTGTATTACAAATAATTACTGTATGCTCTTTCGGAAAATATTGGTACCAGAACGTTGCAGGTGATTTGGTAACTGTTAGGCCGCCAAGGCCTTAAAACAAAACTAAAACAACATAATCCTTTGTGACATATATGGGATACTCAATGAGGAATCATACTGAACAATTTTGCATTTTAATAATTCTTTGATCAATATTCTTTCGCTCTTGAAGCCTAACCCTATATAATAATTTCATGAATTTTTATAACAATCATTTATTGATTCTTAGATCATAATTAATACTTTGCAATATATAATGACATAATCTGCCTCTTTCTGCGTTATCATTTTATGTCTGTAGTCTATATAACAAATATTTTATAAGTAATAATATATGATTTGTTGCTATTTCAGTATTTTAATATAATTTCTTCTTTATTTAAGGACTTCATTGACAATTTTTCATAATTAAAAGCTATAGTTCGTAAAATCACGGTTTTAATTGAGGATTCAATATTTTTTTACTAAATTAATGAATGTTTCTTCAACACCGTCTTTACCGTCTTAAATAAATATTTTGTACTAGCCACGTAAATATGTTGTTATAACACAATGTGATTCTCTGTGATAAAATTATTGATATTTATTATCGAGTTATTTTATTTTTATACCCAAACACAGTCAGTAGGTTAGGATACAAAAACATTTATTACTGATGTACCTACATGATAGTAAAGGATAAGGATTGGACTATGGTAAAGAGAAGTAAAAACAACATGACCCTACTTGTTCCGGATTTCAGGCGTGCATCTATTATTTCGATGTAAAAATGCATACACATGTATGTAATTATAACGTGTGTAGTAGTTAATTCTATGCTCGTAAATCCTGTGTTTTCTTGGGAAAGGAGTTTGATGATATAGATAATGTCTCAGTTAGGTCAGAGTGGAGAGTAGTGGAGAGTCGGGAGAACTGATTGCGACATAAGATATATATGTATATATATATATATTGTGACAACCAGCAGCATGGAATAATGTTCTTACGCAGCAGAACTGGCGAACGACTTGGTGAACTTGGTGATAAAGGTTGTATATCAACATTTAAATATAAAACATGCAAGTAAGAAAACTGACAACTCTAGCGTATGCGTAAGTACTTCCCTAAAATTTTAACTTTTTGTTAAGAATGCAAGCACATCGTATCAAGAAAACTAATTTGCATAATGAAACATAAATTAATACATTTGCAAATTTTCTGAACTAACCAGCTATCAACTTTATCGTCATTATTAAAATTATTATCTATGGAAGACCCCCAAGCCCCAAATATGTTCGGTATTCGTTCACTTTACGCGGCAAGTCAATTTCGCCTAACAACCAACCAAGCCCAAGCAAGCACAGCTGTTCAACGCATCGTCGCCATTGTTATTTCCTATCTCTTTCACTCACCGCGTCCTCAGAGTACCCCTCCCCGCCCCGCCTATCTTCCAGTTTCGCTCGATTTTTGTGGCGTGAGGACGTCTGTATATTATTCGTTCAAAATTTCACGGTCGCATCCTTTGTCCAAGACGTTGAAGAAATAAACACAAAATAAAAAAACTGCGGTCACAACTATAAACCGATACAGCTTAGTAAATTCACTGGTGAAGCTTCCGAGGTGTATTCCGATTAGTTCGTGTTGTTTAGTGATACCTACACAGTCGACCGAGCATGAATAATAAAGAAGTAACCGCTGGTATTGTCGCGTTTTCTCCGGGAGTTGAAATCTGGTGATTGGGGGCAGTTTCGAGGATTCACCGTGTGATGAGTCTGCGGTGACGTCTCGCCGCTGAGCGGTTGGATGGCGGCTGTAAGCGGTCCCGCGCGGCACTCTCGCGTTTCCATGAGTGTGTCGATGTCACTGATGCAGGGCGGTACGCAGAGCGCGCCGCAGGGCGCCATCCTGGCGGCAGCGGCGCCCTACTACCAGACGCCGGCCATCCCGACAGATGTGCAGCCCGACCGCCCCATTGGATATGGCGCCTTCGGTGTCGTATGGTAAGTCAACAACAAGCTATACTATATGGTGCTCTATATTTACGCGTAGGTCTAACTACTAAAACAATTCTGCTCTATACCACCTTTCTGTTGTCATGTGACTTAATGATAAAAATTATGTATGACAAAGTATTACAATTTATAACATAAAACCTTAATACCAAGAACTTGATTTTAGTAATATTTTAAAGCCTTTTATTGGAAAACTACTAAAGTTGAAATATGTAAGACTATATATAACAATACTTAAACTAAACAGATTTTTTGTAAACAAATACATAACCTCAATATTTTTTTTACTGCTTCTTTAGTTACATATTATTACTACAGTTGAATGAAAATATATCTACCATGATTTTATTAGATAGACGTACTTAAGCAGAAGAAATCGCATTTACTTTTGGTTTGCATAATATATTATGTATATATATGAGCTAAGTGCTAGAGTACTTAAAATTTACAGCCTACACACCTGATGAAACAGAACAGGCTTACCTCTTTTAGCTGCATTTGATTGTTATTTCATATTTCAGAATTGATTTCTTTCATGATGTAGATATTTACAACAAAACTTTCAAGATCTCTTTCTTTCTATACCTTAGAAAATTTGTGAAGAACAAGTTGTATAACCACAGTATAGAAAACTTAACTATGTACAAAACTGGTTGGTAGACACCAAATATTCTATTAAAATTATTCCAGTCCTCATGAGCATTGTGTTATATGTGAGTATGTATCTGTCCAAAAGTTTACAAGAGTATGTGTTGAAATAGTAAAATTGGCTACCCATATACATTGTATTGGGAAACAATGATGGAATGTGACAAGAAAAGCTACTTTATTTAATGAATTTGAGCATATATATTTGAGCACTCTTAAAAAACATCACACTAAAAATGATGGCTGCATGGTTTTATGCTGTGCCTTTTGTACCACTACCACTAAGGGTTCCACCCTGCGTGCCGCCAATATGATATTGAGCGATTACCGCCGCCTACAAATTCTTTCAACACCAGAGGTATCACTCGCGCATTGCCAGCCCTAATAAGTGATATAGGTACCATTTGATATGTTGATGGTGTTGAACTAAAAAAGCCTTTTATTATGGTAATCTGAATCTTTCATAGCACAGTCTACAGAGTTCCTAAAGGACCAGGTCATTTAAATTTTACGTAGAAATAGAACATAAATTATGTAGGTACCTACTATCTATGCATACATATCATCACACGCAAAGCCTCACTGGATAGGTAGAAAGAGTCAGCGCCAATTCTGAACGGGTTACAGACATCTTTCGCTTTAAAATAATAATAATAATATATCCTCACGCCTTCCCACAAGGGTCCCCGAAGGGGTAGGCAGAGGTGTATAGGTAATACCCACACACCCACTTTCCGCCAGAGGTATATTAGGAGGTATGTTTATGTTAACGGCAAATGAGAACAGATTTTTAGGGACAAACCCTGTGCTAATCTAGGTTGAAAGCTACCTACGTTAAACTTTCGTCCAAATGCTATGAGCCGTTGGCGCGTGATTAAGTAACAAACAACCAAACTTTCACATTAATAATGTTAATAGGATTATCTACCACTAAAAGCCTGTTCAATATTTATTCATAACAGAAAATTATTTATTCATCTTAAAAAGGCAATGGAATTTAAGGTTGTTATCCCTAGTATCGAAAATTATCACAAAATTGTCGTCTACACTACAAATATTAAGCCATGTCCAACATCTTGCAACAGTGTACTAATTCTGAACATCAAGTCCAGATATCCGCCATGTTTTGAGGAAGTATAGGCAATGTTTCGATGATTACCTAACTATATACCTAATTTTACCGACCTAATCAGTCGGAGTAGATAAAATCTACATCCCAAACCATAAATCCATTTCTTCCATACTGGGAAGTAAGTAAGTAGCCCAACCCGCCCCAATAAACGTTCTATCTAATGCAAAAATCTTCAAATCGGACTATTCCGCGTTCAAACAAACAAACTGACTCTTTATAATAAATATATCTTTAACTACTAAGATATATATTGTTGGTTCTAGCTGGTTACAAACATTTGACTGTTGACTACTGACAATGTTTTTAACTCAATAGCATAATCATTTTAAACAGTGCATTGGAGGATCAGGACATTTTATAGTTGGTCCTGCTGCATTGTCATTCACATTGCTTAATTCCTATATGTTATTGGACTTCGCGAAAATTTTAAAAGACCCGAAGTGTTTAACACAACTACCTACCTCTGTGAAGTACCGTTATTCTGTATGGTTAACGGAGCGAACCGTTTGCCATCTCGCCACCGGTGTGCAACTCAGCGATAAGTGAAGCGCAGTTAGCAATTATTGTCGGGTCTTGGGACTTCTATACAATGACCAGTGTTCACTCTAATGGCCCCTTACTGATTTCAACTGTACACATAATATAATACTGCTGAATATAGATACTGACGTAATATAATAGTTACTTATATACCTACCTATTATATATCTTCACGCTTTCCCACAAGTATCCCCGAAAGTGTTGCTATAATCATTTTTTTACCGTTATTCAATTAAGTAATTGAAATACGCCTATGTCCAAGATAAAACTTCTCTCTTGCCACATCCTAAAGTTTACATTTGGCAAAGTTACGTAGTTCCCTCAGTGTTCCAATCTGCACAAGTTGTAAACACGTGGTATTTCTATCACACGTTGTCGCGTATTAGATTCAGTGAGAACGGCATAAGAGTGGTTTTCAATATTCGCGTGGGTCGCAATCGAATGCACATTGCGTCCGCCACTACCTAGCTCAGCTAATATCCTTCGAATTTGTACTTTATAGCTTCACATTAAGTCTCTATTTTATTCGGCTTGTGCACGTTCGTAAGCATTCAAATGCGACTGCGTGGTCTACCATTCAGTATGTAGCCAACATCCTTTCGAACGTTAAAACGATAAGGTTGAATTTCCTCAATATGGGAAACGAATAGTGAAGTAGTTGTAACGTTCCTGCCGTGGGGGTAGCGGCTGTTAGGTATGGATGGGTGCTTTGTGTCGGTACGGCTCGACGTGCGTAGGTAGGGCCCTCAGCGCTTGCCGTCGTCGATTGTGTGTGAACGACCGCGACGAGGGGAGGCGCGCCTGATTATTCCGAGCCCGCCTCGATCGCCGGTTGAGAACTTGAGAGCCCTAAAACCCGGTCCATAGTCCGCTCCGCTCGGAGCACTTCTTCCTTGTCGAATCGCCCGTTGAATGCAAATAAGGGCTTCTTAACATTTACATTTTAGTTATTTTGTGTCATTTCTCGGTTTTAATTTATTCCGGGTCCAACTTGTCTGCATTTGGAATGACTTCTGTTAATCTACCTACAGATTATTGTATCGCAGACAAGGGCTAGAAATCCATTTAGGTCGCACATAGCAGCGTTTCACTCTTCCTATGTTCATCTCACCGTGTAATGAGCATGTTTCATCATTGCTTTGTGATTATCACTATGTATACGAGTATGTACATAGACATACTGTATCTTACCTCGTCATGATACTTAATAAAAAACCGGCAATACCCATGCTCTAAATAGTTCTTACTAGTGTTATGGGAGCTAGCTTTCATATTGTTATCTATATGAAAATACTTCAATAATTCGTGAAATATTCAAGAAACCGGAAGCGAGCATCAAACCTCTGCGACTTCAATTTTCGTAGCCAGGTGTCAAGACTGGATGGTCGTCCAGCCTTGAACTCATACACAAGATAAATAATTTTCTGGAATTTTTGCACTTATATTTTTCATTGCAAGTAAGTACTCTTCTATTTATTTCAACATCTTTCAAGTCACCGCGATCGAGGCGAAATCATCCCCTTGTTTATTTTAAGTAATTACTACGAGAATTTATTCAATTCATTATAATCGGTCGTTCTATGTAGGTATTGTGATTGATTGATTGATTGTGGCTTAAGAGTTAGGTTCCACACTCAATTAATTACCCCAAGTGTGCGGGCTGATTGATCAGGCAGGCAGGACACCGCGCCCGGGTCGCGCCTAGTCTCCACCCTGCTGCCCGTGTCTAATTGCCCTGAGCCACGTCGAAAAACTTGTTCCATCCGCCTTTCTAGCGAACCAAAGGCTCCGCGCTGTGCCGGATGAATGTTTTGTCACTTTTGTTACATATTTTTGATTAAACTTTCGAGTTTAACACGAATGCTCTCTCGCTAATGCTTTTAAGATTAGTGTAACAGTCATTTTATGAACCATTGTATTATGCTCTAAATGATTTCATCTTAATGATATAATTGTAGTGTGTTGATCCGGCCTGACCGTTAAAAATACCATTGTGCAACATAATATGGATTATGGACCATTAAAGTATCTTCACGAAACTTTACGTTACAGTTGGTATTGTTACCATCCCTTTTTTTACTACCTGCTTGTGTGCTTTGAATTAAACTCTGTCGCATTCATATTAATCGACAAATATGTAATAACATTAAATCATTCGACTTATTTAATTCACGTTGTTAATGAATTGAGTAAGTATTTTTTTATGGTATTAAACTTATTAATATCCAACCATACTGAAAAGACCAAGTCGAGTAATTTGAGATTTTAATATTAGATAAGGTATTTAGTTTCTAGGCTTCTTTACACTCTTTGTTCTTGCCTTCCTACACATTAGCTTAGCTTCAGCACTCTTAAGTGCTCTGGGCCATCAAAATCCTCATCTGGCTTGCCAAACCCAGGCCCTCATTACGCTACAGCCTCAAATTTTGTAGGTACTTACCTAGGTCAAGAAAGCATGACAAACGTCAATGGATATTGTAATGAACAGCTACTATTCAGTTTTTAGTCGTATTGTTAATTTCGTCGTGTTTAAATTGTCACGATCCGGACGCGGGGTGGATAAAAGTGACGCTTGACTGACTCCTCAACTTACTTCTGTCGGATTTGACTTAAACAACAGATATAAAGCCTGTATACGTCTGACATTAATTGTCAACATTAATTCTGAGAAGTCATATCTCTGACAGCCTCGCCATTTGTCATCCAGGCAGCTCAAACACAGGAACAAACATTCGTCTAAAGAAGCTACTTTATCTTCGGTGAATATGTGATGTTACTACTTCTTCTTGGAAGAATCTAGTGGGAAGGCGCGATGATAATGGTTATATACATATATTTAGTATTGTTTCATGATATATGTTAGTATACCAACTCAATTTGGCTTTCTAATATCCGTTCCCATTTCGTGGTGATTAACGCTCACATGTGCCTGCGCTCAGGACTGGAGAGCAGATGTGCAAATTGCTGTAGACAAGATAACGGCTGATCCGTGGCGCATACCGACAGTAAACTGGCTCGGTTTCTGGTAACCAGGTCATGGGGAATATGTCGCTTGCTTACTATCTATTTGTCGTGCGTGCGTTATGCGACATCACATAATTAAATTATAACTAACCCAAATGCCACAACATTCTCTATGAAATAAATTTGCTCTGTACCGTATATCGAACTGGGTCTGAAAGTTGTTATTCATGAAAGTACTTGCTTTGTTGCTGTGTAATATTATTGTATCCAGTAATCTTAAAGCCATTACTATAACAAATTTAAGAGCCGGTCTATTCCTACCATTATTATCCCATCCTATTCAGGGCTTCAGTCCCTTTCTTTCAGTTGTAATCCACTTTTTTGGCTGTTCATAGAATTGTTTTCAATCACTTGTAAAGCAAAATTAAGAGCCTGTATTAATGTAAATCTGGGGAACCCGCTAAGATGCAAGTCAGCCATTAAGCATCTTTTTGCTCCATCACTGCCGTCCGATATAATTGGTGTAGTGAGAATGATGCTGAGATGATTGACTGATATCGGATTAATTTTCTAATCAGCTTCATATTTCTTGTTATATACTGAGAGACAAAGCTTTAACAGTTTAGGTAACGTCAAACCAAGTTATCTAATATTTCTTCACCCACCTAGTACTTAATAGGGTTTGTTGAAAGCAGTCTTCAATCCAAATTTGCAAATTTCCTATCACCTCAATTCTAAACAGTGTTTCGTCGGACACTTCCTCAAGCGTTCGGGATATACTTACTTATGTAAACAGGTTATTGATGACAAGTCACATGTTTATAGGTATCGATTTGAGTTTGTTTCCGTGTACCGGTGCCCCCCTCATTGCAATCGCGGTCCGCAGTTGTTACTGCGCTCGATAAGCACGTGTTTGCTTGCCTGCAGTTACGGCTCCTGTATTTTACGATTTATCGCAACCGATCGACTTCTGCTTACTTTGAACATAAACATTTTGCATTATACTACTGTAAAAGTAGGCAAGTTGGTAGGTACTCTTGGAACTTCGTAAGCTAGCTTCCGTCCATTATGTTTTTGGTAAAAATAGTTTTACGACATTGACCCACATTCTATTTTGATATGGAATGTCGCAGTTGGAAAGGATTTCACAAATTAATAGCATTCTTTGGTACATTCAATATAGAACTTATTGTCTGATTAACTCTTATGCTGCATGTAAACTTTCCTACATTACTGATTATTGAAAGTATTTTTAGACTTTTTAAAGAATGCACGTTTATAGCTTAAGCGAATCGCAATTCGTTCTGTGCAACAAATCTCTCTATGCAATATACGTTTCTACAAAAAACGAGTACTCTAAAGTTTTGTGCAAAGTTTCAATTTCAGACTTGGTACCGCGCAGTCGAGAAATGCACATCGGTCTTTTCGACAAACACTTTTAGTGAAGGAATTCATAAGCTGGTTGTATCAAAAAATATTTACCTAATTGTAATGCGCTAGAAACTACCTATATGTACATGGTGATTTTATGGATAATGGACATTGAATGTATTGTACTTTTTCAGCCTTTTGTTAATGTAGATTACGGCACATTCGCATTTAATTAGGTAATTTATACAAGTGGGCCAGTGAGTTTGGCTTCAAGTCAAAATGCTCTTTGAACTGCGCATCAGACGTGTCTAATGTTAGTTAGACATGGCGTTGGATTAATTGGCAAGCGTTTACCGAACACGGCTTCCCCGTGCCTAGAACTCGCATCTCGAGTTCAATCAACCTCACGATTTCGTTTATTGCTACCCGAATATTCGTCCGCGTGCGTAACTTGCTCGTCGTTTACGTGCCATTGACATTCGCCTCGCGGATTCGCAACGTGAGATCGAAATAGCAGCCGCTGATTTTACTGCCATTTGTGCAAATTTACAAGAAATGCGTAAAATTTATAACGCACATAAATTAATGCAAGCAATTGAACGCTACCCGTGCGACACGTTACATTTCGCTCAGCCGTCAAGTGTGGCTTGAAAGCGACAGAGAATGCCTGCGGTGGAATGATAGCATCAACTTTGCTCATCTTTATTAGTAAGCCACGTTATTGCACGTTATAAAAAGCTATGTGCTGCCGTTAATCCCATAATTGCCTTTAAACTTTGTTATTTCCTGACCGTTCTCATTCAAATGTGCTATGAAAATATGAATATTTTGGGATTTGTCTGTTTATTGATTAAGGTTGCTGACACAACATACATCTTTGGGTAGGTAACGACTGTAGCTAAATATTTTAAGCGCAAATGCATGCGCTTTGTAGCGTATGGCTTCGAAGGCCAGTCACTTACACGGTTACTGATATCTTTATTTCTCAGAATCTCTTCTCAGAATTAACCACGCGGCTAAAGAAAAGAGGACTATAATTTGATTTACTATTGATCCTTAATTAAAGGCAACATTTTGTAATTCGTGTTATTTGAGCATGGTGTCACAGTGGTAACGATGTTTAATTAAACAGAGCGAGTAAATTGCTGAAATACATTTTAACATTATATTCCTTTCCATTCTAGTCGGTGGGTTTAAATAACCCCCCTGGCCGGGGCTTGAATTGGGAGGGGGCGGGAATGTACGCTATCATTTTTGCTTCTTGTCACACCCCGGGGCTTTAGAGACCCCATGCTTGCTTAGCCGGTCTGGCTGGGCTTGTATCAGTAATGTATTGTGCATTTCAGAGCATAAAGTCGATAAGTAATATATTTTTTCAGTATTCAGGTGGAACTTAGGCATATTACTAATACGTATTTATTATTATATACTAATACGTACATACATACATATGAATAGAATTATGTATATTTAAAATGTGCTCGATTTCGAGGTTTATTACTTATCTATACATATTATTCTCACGCCTTCCAAGAACGGATATACTTAATGTGTCCTCTATTTTCAACGGATATATATTTAGATGCCAAAGGGACAGTTGGCAAGTATGTCACCGTTTGTCCAGCAAGACTACACATAATATAATAATATATCCTCACGCCTTCCCACAAGGGTCCCCGAAGGGGTAGACAGAGGTGTATAGGTAATACCCACACACCCACTTTCCGCCAGAGGTATATTAGGTGCCAACGTGACAGATGGCGAGTCCATCGCCGTTACTCAAGCACGACTATACATACGCCTTTGAATTTCTTCTCAGACGTATGCAGGTTTCCTCTCGATGTTTTCCTTCACCGTAAAGCTCGTGGTGTGACTAATCACTGTACTTAAGTTCAGAAAAACTCATTGGTACAGTCGGGATTCGAACTTGCGACCTTTGCGTCGCAGGCAACTACTCGAACCACTCGGCCACCACGGCTTCTAGGACTACACATACGTCTTGAATTTTAAATTTTTAAGTAATGTTTAAAAAAAAAAATCTTTGTTTGATGTATTAACACCGTCGCATGAAATGGAATACAGTATCGACACTTTTTCCGGTCGGTCGGTATCGATTAGGTACTTGTATATCCACCCGCACGATGCTAGTTCCCTCCCCGAGGCTCCATTGTGCGTGTATGACGCAGTAGCGGGGACCGCACACGGCGTCCCCAATGCCCTCTCGTCCTTCGATCCATCAATCACTTCCTAATCGAATTTATGAACGTTTGAACACCGCTGTCCTCTGTGGATACAACCTGTTATGTTGTCAATTTATGCGTGGTCGATATCGCTTACTTGAGATGATCTGTGCGGTTTCTCCTTTATAATAAGGGAATTGGATTACTATGGGAACCCGTCTACCATACCTGAAATGCCTTTTATTTATATCATTATGCTTTATTCCATAAGGTTATCTGTCTTGGTCTGCAATGATGATTTTAGTGTTATTGTTGAAGCACTCCCACTTAAAATAATATTGGCCTTGTATTCTAAGACTAACACTTACGTGCCTATTTCACTTAAATATCTAAGATGCTAGCGAATAAATACGTATGTCTAGGTTTACATTTCATCAGGAATCCATAGACTCACATTTATTTGTAAAAGCCACGGGTTCATGAACGTGATAGACATGACTCACTGCATACATACATTCAGTTATAGTGTAGGTATAAGATTTTAACTCTTCGTATGTATTTAACATCGAAGAGTTAAAATCTTATTACCTCATCGTGTCTTATATCGTATTTTATTTAAAAGCTTTTACTTTTTACTAGTTGCTACTTACTTTGTATTTATATAATTGTAACCTGTGGTGGATTCCCCGCCTTAAATAGTTATTTATATTCTCCATATTAGTCCCTTTTTATTGTAATTCTATTATTGTTACAGAGGTATGTAAGTCAGGGAGAACTGGCGCTCTATACTCTCTGCCTATCCCGTTAGGGACTCGGCGTGATGATATTATGTATAAGTATGTATGTTCATTACTGAATATACATATCATTAAGTCAGCGTGAGCGTCAGGGTCCCTCGAGGGGACTAGACTTACAGAATACTGAATATTGTGCTTTAAAATTTCTCATGAGTTTGTACGGAAATATATGAGAGATATATACTTTATTTCACGTACTAAAGGGGCCTAAATCCCTAAAGGGACCATCCCTTTCTCTCAATTTGATTACGTATTCGAGTTTTTTGGGCTTGTGAGTGTTTTGAAGCACGATTCATTTTGTATGCAAGTAGCGTGACCTAGGTTTACGTTTCGGCCCCCATGTGAAAACGTTTACACAATGTCAAATTGCCTACCTGCCTCGTTGCAAAATTTGGCCTTCCCGCGGGGCCGAGCATTGTCGAAAAATATCTCGTAGGTACGGACTTTAGCAATAATAAAACTTAACTGTAACCGGTCAGCTTTTTCATCTTCTATGGTTATTGCAAAACCCCGAGGAGCGTACAATCTAATGAAAAGGCACTAAGGTTCATTTTTCCTATATTTCCTGCCAGCAATCACCACAAGGTGTCCGCAAGCATTCCGCGAATGCAGTGTTATAACGCGAAATGACATCACTCGATCTCCAACGAAAATTATGGTAATTTGGCCGTTGACCCACATGTGTCTTCGAGTCTATCAGCAGTCAAATTTAAGCAGGTGAAATTATGATTATATCTCTTTGGATTCGGTATAAATATCATTATAAAATCCTGCGTTAATGGGATTCGGTATTTGCTTTGGCAAATAGTAGAAGACTTCTAGCCAAATAGATCAAATTTTTTTCTCCTATGCAAGTCTGTTTTTGGTTTAGAATTCGTTGCGCTAATTCAGTTTCATTGCAGCATTCAAAAAACAAGTTTATTCGAAGTTTCGTAGTATTTACGATTGCTTATTGTAGATTGATTGGACGATATATTAATAAAGGTAGAATATGAGGAATTTACATATTGGTTTGATCCGAGTGGCCAATCAAGAGTGCTTCGCAGAATCGAATCCAATCAAGTCATCAACAATATAAATAAAACGCCACTGTAATTTTAGTACACCTGAGTTAGGTCCCGCCTATATAGGGGTACTCATGCTATCAATTGTTTTATACTAGTCTTCCTACAAATTTATATACATATTTGTTTATTGAGTCTGCACTTTGTATAGGGAGATATATTGTCAGATTTATTGAATTTGCCAAAAATACAGCTACATTGACGGTTTGATTTGTATCTCATCCAATAATATAAATCTATTCTGATGGATATTGTTGTACTCGGAGATCTTTATGTCAAGCCTCCACTGATCTCATTATCCATCTAAGCAGTATTTGAACCACAACGTCAGCATGTTAACGTATTTAGGTTTTAATAAAATCAGATGCAATGGATATAGTTTTAGTCGAACAGCGGATGTTTGGAGCGGATTGGCATCGTGAAAAGCGCAATGTGTCAAATGTGCACGTACTGACAGCGCCGAGCCAGTACGTACATACGGAATCCTTAATTTAACTGCTTTCCATGTTCGCCGTTGCCGGAGATGTAGTCGGGATGAGCTTCCCGCCCGTGATTGCTTTCACGCACCCGCTTCGTGACTCCAAATTAATGTAGCTTCTTACATTATATCTTTCAGCAATACTGCAATCTACATATATATGCCTTATTCGCAATTATCGGTTATTTATTTTATATGTGTTAATGTCCTAGAACACTGCTAAGCATTTGTTGTATTATGTACCTATATCAGTGTTGATTCGTCTTAGAAAACCATTATGCGTTTAGTTCTTAGTACCTACTTGACTTGACGACATTTATTGTTACTCGCAATTGAACGGCAATAGTTATAATTGTACGGGAAAAGTCTTTTTCGGGATAAAAGTATTCAATGTCATTTTCATTTCTTGATTATCGATTGTGTAGGTAATACGCTAAAGTGTATATATGAAACGAATTTCTCATTTATAACATTATGTATACGGTATTTAGTTACTGTTAAAATCTAAACCTGTTTGTCCTTTTAGATCGTATTGAAAGTTTATTTGAAAACCTAAACGAAATAATTACAAGGCACATTTTTATTACCTTCGGTCGACGTTAAGAAATTCAACCCTTCGCAGGCGTTAATTTAATAGGCACCTCGTGCTTTAATTAATTATTGTGTTCACCTCCAAAGCGCGGGCCGGGCAATTACATCGTTAAAGGATCAGGTCTAACCGGATCTTAGCTCCAGCTCCTATAGAATTTTAGAACCGGCTGCATTCTGATCAATTCCGGACCTCTGTAGAGACTAGCTCTGTACTAACCTATCTAGTTACAATGGTGACAGAGGGTGTTGTGTTTCGCCGTCGTCGTCACGAAGCGCCGCACAATGGCAACTGCTCTCACAATCTGGTTCTACTGGATGAAACAGATACTGGTGTGGTGTATATTCTCGAAGAATGCATGCCCTACGAATGGTCACTGCGGTTTCCTTTTACGGTATGTTGAAGATCTCTCGAAACAAGTTGATAGAAATTCAACATCCCCAGATCAAGTTACTTATGTATATGTACTCTCCAAATAGCATCGACATGAAATATATAATAATTTTGTGACACGTTAATAGGAGCACTGCTTGTGACTTTGATATTACTTTGTGGGAATTATATATTTATCACAATTTTATTTTGTATTAAGGTCCACGATATTATGGATTATAACTCATTCGCTATGTTACAGTACATTTGCATCAAATATATTTATTTCACTGTGAGTAATAATATAACTAATTGTCTACAAAAAATTTCGTTTGGCGGTTCTTCAATCTAGATATAACTATGGATCATTATTTGATTAATTAACAGTATCAACCGTACCATTAAGAGCTGGGATTTTGTATGTGTTTCTGATACAACAAGGGTGAATTCTGATTATGAAATTACTGATTAATATTATTATTGTCTACAGCCATTCATGCCGTTACGACCTCTTTACAGCAATAAAATAAAACTTTAGAGCTAAAACTTAAACAATTGCAGACGTTTCGCAACTCTTTTGTATTCACGACGCGAAAGCCGCACTCACATACCAATGTGAACTTTTATCATTTGGGAGGGACCGAGGGTCATTAATAATAATAATAACTTGTGATCCGCGCCACGGTCGGTGCATGTGATTGATAGACGCAAACTGGCCCCAATGGGACGTGACAGGGTACGATAGAGCTCTGCATGAACAACGCTGCATCTATACAAATTCCAATATTAATATCAAAAAAAGACTATTCCGATGAGACGGCTTATCAAATTGAATCCGTGTGCTAGGCAGATGTTTCAGTTTGTTTGTCAGGTGCTCCGCAACTGAAAACATTACACTTTTTTCCTGTGATAAAACATTTTATGTTCGCAGATAAATAAGGGCCTGCGATACTTGCATAATTCAATTGTTGTAACCCTAGGTGTGCTAGTAGATTTGTGGCTACGTGTGATGTGAAGCCAGGCAGTTGCAAGGCAGATGCACTGGAGGTCACCGCCCTGGGACCGACGCATCTGGGTATTATACCCGCTATACGTATCGTCTTTAATAGCGCGATATCTAAGTGCTAAATAATTGTTAGTTATTTATTTTAAGTATTAATTAAAAAATAAGAATATACATACATACATACATACATACATATCATCACGCCAAGTCCCTAACGGGGTAGGCAGAGAGTATAGAGCGCCAGTTCTCTCTAGACTTACATACCTCTTTCGCTTCGTCCACATTCATCAGTCTCTTCATACATGCTCGTCCGTTTCGAGTACTTTTAACGTTCCCGTTAGAATATATATATCTATATATTATATTACTTTCCTATACATATTGTGATCTGCCGGGTCTAGCGGTTGAAGGAACGGAACGCGGCTTAATTTTCTCGTTTCGAGTGGAGTGGTCATTAGTTCCACGGGGACAGGGACTTTGTCTGTCGCACTCGCACGCCCATTAACTATACACGCGTACCTACCTATGCACGCCTGCTCCAAAACTACTCGGAACTCCTTTATGACTATATATATACATGTAACGTTTAATGTGCTTGAAATTCATATGAAATATTTGGAATAGTTACTTTGTGAGTCGCGTCGGAAGATACAGCCATTTAATTTTGTAGCCGGGGGACTTGCCCAGTTGTTGTTCTACGTTATATTTAACAGGGTTTTTGTGTTGCCTCTTCGTACTATTTGTTGGGTGCGCCGGGTGCGGTCGTCGGAGTTTGGGGTGCGTTCACCGCAGCCACGCGATCGATGCCCTGCCCCGGGCCAAGTAAGAATAAAGACCCACGTTCCACTCCGTAGCTATTTAAAACGCCTTACCGAAGGGAATTGCTGCCAACCGTGACTGCACTCGAAATCCCAATCGTTATCATAATAATAGCAGTTCTTCCTTTGATATTGCAGAAGTAATCGTCTCTGAAATAAAGAAGTATCCGTTTATCGTAATCGTTATACTTTTTGCGAATGACTTTTGACAATAATGACTTTTCCAGTTCTCCAGTTCTTGCTATTGTCTTGTGTAGGGATGATTTTTTTTTTATACAACAAGAGTGGCAAACAAGCATACGGCCCATCTGATGGGAAACGGTTACCGTAGCCTATTTTCGCTCACGATACCGAAGTATCACTTGCGTGTTGCCACTCTGTGTTCGGAGTGTTATAGTGTGTTGGCAGCATAAGGTTTAATCCCTCTGCTTCCAACACATTGTAACAATCCTCCTCCGCACGAGCTCATTACTGGAAACCTTATTCACCACGTAGGAACACAACAGAATAAATTGTGTTATTTGGCTACGGACTTCTATAAGGTGGAGGTCCTGCCCCAGTCAGGCAGCTCCAAATTCGAACGGGAAACCCGTTATGCCCTACCTCTCTTATACCACACTGGTTGCGTCGTGCGTAAATCGTCAGTTGATTTGATTTTGATGTAGAGTCCATTATCCACTATCAACCTGCCGTGTTGCTTCGTTCGTTCGTTTCTACGTTATTATTAAGCGTGTCCGATCACACCATCCGGCCGCACAATTTTCTTTTAGTCTCGTCTTATGTGCAACAAATGTAATGTTTTTCAATATTGCTTACTCATTGAATGTTGTCGATACCGGATCGTTGAACTAAACAATATACTCTCTCTATTAATAACTGCTCTGATTGGTAGCCTGGTAGAACGAACGACCCGTCGAAATATAGGAATACAGATCGACGTCGAGTAGATGATTTCTACGAAGGGTCGGCCTTCAAACTGGTTTTGCTACAGGTACACGGCAAAAAATTATACGTAGATAAAATCTCAACCCAAATTTCGGCACCGTATGATGGTCCTTTGACAAAGGCGCATTCCGATCGAGCTTCTTTCTTCCTACAAAAGAGTCCCTCTGAGCAGCTCTTAAGTATTGTCGTAGTGTAATAATAATGCCTGATATATATACAGCGAGGGGTGCCTCGGCTTTGTGCTAAATTTAGGTCTAGAAGCCAGAAATATTATACAAACAAGTCTTTAAGTTTTTTATGTCTTGGTTCCGCACTGAGGAGATGCATTATTAGTCCGCTTTGGTCTAACTCAAATGTCAGTATCTTGTACTGTTTTGAACTTGAAGTTTGGCGCGTTCAGATCTTGCTATCCAACTTAATGTTTCAGATCAAATACTTACGTAAAATAATCGAATTATTGTTAAATAATGTAATATATCCAAGTAAGGGGTCCAAAGTGATTTATTATTTTTGCTGTATGTTTGTATGTCACTGAACTACTCCTAAACGACTGGACTGATTTTAATTAATTTTCTTGTGTCTTCAGGTGGATACGAGAATGGTTTAGATTCACAATTGGACCCGATAGGTTGCGCCACCATCGTATTTTTCACCCGAGCGAAGCTGGGCGGGACAACTAGTTTCAGTATAACGAACAGCCATGCCAATTGATGCTATATCCTATTAATCGAATTGTATCGTTTTAAAATATGTTTTATTTTATTTCGAAACTTTTTTGATACTAAAGAGAGTTTTCAACTCGTGTTAGCGGAGACACGCTTGGGAACACTAAGTACTTCAAGTATATATTATCTTTGTAGGAATAAATACGCTTTCCTTGAACCTGTTAGAAAACTTCTTTAAATCATGTATGGTGGCGGAGGCCCGTTGGGTTGCATTAAGTTCTCGTGAGCGAGATACGCGCTAAGTACTTTATAACTTAGCGTACAAACTTGTGTTCTGACAAAATCCTCTCCACAGGCGATAAAATCTTATTCCACACGGAATGCTTATAGAAGATATTTTCTAATTTCCGAACATTACTCCGCTTATATCATAAAACTCGTCCAAAGCTTTTTCAAAGGCTACGTTTGTTTAATAACTTTCTTTCATAGCGGTCGTAAATTGTTTCTCACGGACTCCTCTGTCGATTTAACGACCCTTTACATGAATAAAGTGCGCCCGAGACTATGAAGAAATTACTCTTCAGATACTGGGCCACTATTTACGATCGTGTTCATTAGTTGCAGTTGTGACCGCTCGCTTCAGTTCTGCAAGATATTAAACTAGTTCCTAAGTCAACCGCTTGGTTCGTATTCTCGCTTTGTTTGTATTTCGTTGTAATCTACATGATCTAACCTTAATTCGAGGTGTGGTTGGTCCCTGGCGGTAAAGGAGTGATTGCTATGCCCGCCGGAAACCACATCAGGTAGACCGACGCGATGCGATGAACCCGGGCTGCATAGGACTGTTCAAACTATACGTACAACTATACGTACCGCGTACAACAGCGGTCGTTCGACCCGCGCGTCCGCCTGCGAAAAAGGCACATTAGAATAAATTAACCCAAAATTATGACGAACCGGCGCATCCGGTTGTTGTATTCGGGCGCTGGTCTTGTGTAATTAATGTAGACAGACATACATGTACGCTGTTGTTGACATGTGAATTATATGTTTCAAGAACGGAAGCGCGATTTATCGTCGCATTCTCCGTCGATAGCCGCTGTTAATGTCAATGACAACTTATTTTATTGAATGTCAGAATTTTCATTACAGAGCCGCGTAGTTGCCTGCACCAAAAAGATTGCAAGTTCGAATCCCGACTGTACCAATTACTTTTTCTGAACTTAAGAGTTTTTCTGAAATTATTAGACACCTCGAGCTTTTCGTTGAAGAAAAACATCGAGAGGACACCTGCATACATGTGTTCTTGAGTAACAGCTATGGATTCGCCATGCGTCACTTTGGCACCTAAAATATATTTTTGGCGGAATTT
The DNA here is from genome assembly GCA_016069955.1 of Drepana arcuata. Lineage (NCBI taxonomy): Eukaryota > Metazoa > Arthropoda > Insecta > Lepidoptera > Drepanidae > Drepana > Drepana arcuata. Next base: position 6,873 of record JACCPG010002496.1, on the reverse strand, counting down.
GGGTGTGTGGGGCCTATGCTTTCGGAGACCCTTGTAGGAAGGCGTGAAGATAGTAAAAAATATTTATACATTATCTACCCTCCAACCCTTGACACGAGACTCACTGAAACGGATGTGCCTAGAAAAATAACTTATTTATATAATAACTACTGTTATTATAATTAAATCTACTGTTCCTCAATCTTTTTGGTAATTTAATTTATACTGTTGATAACATTTAGTTGGCGTCCGAGCTTATCTTGATTAAGATTCGGGGTTGTTGATCTCCGAAATGGGGTGTGAGTGGTCCTCCGCTCGCTCCGCCCTCACTCCGCCCTCACCCCTCCCGGGTCTCTGAAGCGTGCTCATTCATCGGCAACTGCGCCCTTCACAAGTTCGCGACCTTAAGCTGGAATGAAAGGAAAATGTTTTGTGGGCGCAAAGAAACTACTGCATATTGCTCTCTGGCTTGGTTTTGTCTTGTTTTTTTATGACTGTATCTCATTTGTTTCATATTTCGCCATTATAACTGCAAACCATAGAATTATAAATAAGGTTATCTACATTAACATTACTTTCTATACCTGTATTATGTATGTATATATCCTAATTAGTTACCTATAACGATTATTGATTAGATCACATTATTACATCTAATGGGATGGGATCAACCGGAAATTATTCTACCGCAAATTATATGTAGACATTAACGCGAAGAGGACCAGGGACGGTTGGCTGCAGTATGAATACTTTTCATTTAATATTTTAAATCAGTTTTTTTATACAAGCAAAAAGATTACGTGCGTCAATCAGTATATTACATTATAATATTCCATTTATTTAATAGTCAATCTTGCTGAAACAAAAATATCTTCTATTCTTTAATAGGATTTTAAAGAGTTTGTGTTCATAATTAGGTATAACATATTAATGTGATTTCTTCATTGAAATAAATGTTACGATTTATAATTTTTAACGGTCTAGACATTGTAAGATTCATAGCCTAGTTAATTGCGATGAGAATAATCAATTTGCCTTAGGTTGTTCCACAACAACATCTCACGATGTATCGTGAGATGAAGAATATATCGCTCGATTAAATCGATACTTTGATATTCAATGAAAAGGTGCTAATTATCATGGTTTTTGTTACACCATAAAATTCATTAATTTCCCATGTTGTAATTTAAATTCAATCGTTTCCCATACAATGATTTCGTTTGTTAAATTTGATTATCTACAATTTAATTCTTAAACCACATCTCGATACAGTACTCACTAACATACATAGTTGTAATTACTAACATTACAAACCCAATTTAAATATAATTGTGTTAAAAATATCTATGAGTTTCTGCTCTATCGTTCTATGACAAGAAAGAAACCGATAAATGAGCACGGAAAATAAATATTATAGACTAATAATCTTCTACGGCATGGTAGTCGTAGCGACACGAGTACGACGCGAGTCGGACAGTCCTCGATCACTTCCGTGCTGTTAGCTGGCAGTCCTCAGTGCAATGTAGGTTAACTGCATTGCAAGCTGGTTCGGAATTAGCTTACAATGTACTACCGAGCATGTGTTTAGCTCCAGATTCGTGCTTGAGCTCGTTTATACACTGGGCAGTCTTTGTCAGCTCCCAGCCCCTAGCCGTAGCCACTGACAAGCGTTTTACGACGCCAATATAATATTAACTGCATTAGAAACTAGATGTGCCCCCGGCTTCACCCGCGTAAAATGTAAGCATATGATATAAAATATATATGTATAGCTAAGCTACTAATAATGTAGCTTCGCATAGGTAAGAATTTTTAACAAACAACTTTACAACGCAAAGTAAAGTTATTATGTATTTTTACACTTGTTCTTTACATTACATTTTCATTAGAAATATTAAACGCTCAACAAATATTGATGAAGGTCGGCAGGTAGAATTCGCCTCACTCGACTCCGTTTGAATTCCTGATCCACCGAACAGTTTTCGAAAGCACGAGTTTCAAAACGTGCAAAGTTTCATAAAAGTTTTTGTTAAAAGTGTTAGCGGCTTCCTGTGTTTGTTGCGGGTTGCTATGGGAAGTACTGAAGTTAAAACAATAATAATTATGTTCCTTGTTATTTTTGCAAAATATGGGAAACTTAAACACCAGTCACGAGTTTTGCCTAGTGAGAAGCTTAGACAATATTAATGATTCTCTCCTTAAATGTAGGTCACAGTATATAAAACAGGAAACTAAAACTTAAAATCCTTTTGGTCTGATATCGATAAGTGAGATAAATAAGTGTAACGAAACTGAAACAAAAACTTTTTTATACATACTTAATAACACGTCTGAACTTTCGATGCCTGAAATAATGCGTAACCTTTTGTATGATTTCACCGTTGATGAGGAACACTATTTTGGATGTGGTTTCCCTATATCTTTGTGAAGTACTTGTATTATGTACGTTGTGTTACCAGATAGTTCTAGTAATTAACCAGTATTGGAATGAATGTGACCCATGTTGATCATTTCTTTAGCCGACACGGCTACAACAATCGCGGCGGGAAGTAGGTCGCGGTGGTCGAGTGCATTGCTGCCAACTGCAGAGTTGCGGTCGCCAAGCGCTCCGACACTGCTCAGCTGATCGAGATACGTCGTACAAAGGTTTCTAGGTTAATCGATCAACATTTCGTTCTTAATTATACCTCTTTACCTTTTCTTGACCACTTGTATTACTCATGAACAAATGATTTCACCCTTAAATAATACTGAAGGCGTATTAATTTCAACGTCAGAAGTCACAGAATTTATGCAGCACTCGCGGTGCCCTGTGCAACTGGCTCCGTTTTTATAATTTCCGGAACAGCATCGCCTGGGTGAAAAAAAATATCTCGAAACACGATCGCAGCGCCACCTATCTGGTCCAATTGTGAATCGAATATATATATATCATCACACCAAGTCCCTAACGGGGTAGGCAGAGAGTATAGAGCGCCAGTTCTCTCTACACTTACATACCTCTTTCGCTTCGTCCACATTCATCGGTCTTCATACATGCTCGTCGGTTTCGAGTACTCTTAACGTTCCCGTCCTTGAGAGTCCGATCTATTTGATCCAGGTAGTTGGAACGTGGCCTTCCTCTGCCTCTTCTTGCACACACTTTTGCTTTGTATATCTGTTTCGTCAATCTTTCTTCACTCATCCTTTCTATGTGTCCAAACCAGCGTAACATGCCTTTCTTCATCTTTACAATCACGCCCTCATTCACGCCAATTGATTTGCGAATTTCTTCATTGCGGATTCGATCTAATATCGTTACGCCGCACATTTTTCGAGGATCGCATCTCAACTGCATTCAAGCTATTTTCATACTTCCTCTGACATACCCAGGATTCGCTGCCATACAATAAGGTTCGCGTTATGGACAGCAACTCGAGCATTCTTGCTCAGACTTTTACTGCCCATCAACGCCGACATGGCTCCATTCACCTTATTTCCGGCAGTTATCCTTCTTTCAATATCTTTTTCATACTTTCCATCTCGTGTGAACATGCTTCCTAGATATACAAATTCATTCACTTGCTCTAGAATTTGCCCATTTACCGATATAGCACACTCTGTCACTTGTTCATCTCTTTCGAATACCAGAACCTTAGTTTTGCCAGCGTTTAGGCGTGCCCCTTCTTTTCAAGAAGGGTGAATGAAATTTTCACAAATAAAATTCCATTAAAAATTGTCCAGTCTATAAAGGACATACAGACAAACATTGATTTTTATATATATACCTACAGATAATGAAATTTTCTTTAATTTAAAAACCATTTGTAATACTTTTTGTTGTGTCAATTTTATGCACATACGGATTGCGGATGTGTTTTTAAATTTGCACCGCAATTTTATTAAAGTGTCACTTGATTGCTTTTAGTTTTTACGAAAATATATATATATATATATATATATATATAGGTTTTTTTTATACCACTTGGGTGGCAAACAAGCATACGGTCCGCCTGATGGTAAGTGGTTACCGCCGCCTATGGACGCTTACAACACCAGGGGTATCACTCGCGCGTTGCCGACCCTGCAGGAATCTTTTCACACCCTTCTTGAAGAACTCCATCCTGTACTCTCCAGGGAAAACCTCAACGGGGAGCTCATTCCACAGCCTGAGCGTTCGCGGAAGAAAACTCCTTTGGAAGCGCACAGTGCGAGACCTTTGTGGTTCCAAGGTATGGGGGTGAATTCCCCGTCGATGGCGAGAGGTGCGGTGGTAGAAGGTGGAAGTGGGCATCGTGTCGAACAATTCTAGAGATAAATAGATAACTGTTAATGTGCGAAATTATTGCCGCTGGTGTGGGAAAAAACGATTACCGTATTAAGCATACATACATACATACATATCATCACGCCAAGTCCCTAACGGGGTAGGCAGAGAGTATAGAGCGCCAGTTCTCTCTAGACTTACATACCTCTTTCGCTTCGTCCACATTCATCAGTCTCTTCATACATGCTCGTCGGTTTCGAGTACTCTTAACGTTCCCGTCCTTCAGAGTCCGATCTATTTGATCTAGGTAGTTGGAACGTGGCCTTCCTCTGCCTCTTCTTGCACACACTTTTGCTTTGTATATCTGTTTGGTCAATCTTTCTTCACTCATCCTTTCCATGTGTCCAAACCAACGTAACATGTGTTGAGATAATGTGATCTCTTTAATGAATATTTGAATGTGTAGGACTTCACTTGTTCTGTGTCAAATAAACGTCTTAAAAAATATCCAAAATCGTGTGGTTTGCTTTTACCTAAAATAATATAAATAATAGTAAAATCGCCTCTAAACTGCCATTTATCGCAGTTTAGAGGCGATTTTACTATTATTTATATTATTTTAGGTAAAAGCAAACCACACGATTTTGGATATTTTTTTAAGACGTTTATTTGACACAGAACAAGTGAAGTCCTACACATTCAAATATTCATTAAAGAGATCACATTATCTCAACATCCTCACACACACAAAAAAATAATAAATTGAAGGAACAATTTATGAGGAATATGTAATTTGGCACCAATCATGGAGAAACTTCTAGAGGGTAAAGTTTTTGTACCGCTCTAGTTAGCTCCCCATGATCGGTGCGAACTCTGGCCACTCGCGTGCAGCCGTCTTTGCCCCGAAAGAGTTCTTCGATCACTCCTAGTGGCCAATTTACTCTTTTATCTTGACTTTCGATAAGTACCACGTCACCAATTTTTAATGTTGTGCTAGACCTCGTTTTTCCTCTCTGTACAAGCATAGATAGATATTCAGAACGAAAACGCTGTCTCAAATCGGCTCGTAGCTTTTGTGTATAGCGAACCCTCTCGTTAATACCTTTTGTATCTAAAAAGTCCATTTCAGGTATTTCATTTCTTGGGATGCTCTGTAAAAAGTTATTTGGTGTGATCGGAGATAACGTATTGTTCTCAGTTACACATGTTAGTGGTCTTGCGTTGATTACTGATTCGCAGTCACACAATACAGTCTCGAGCTCTACATAAGTCACTGACGCTTTTCCCAATACTCTACGTAACAAGTCCTTGACTGATCCAACGAGTCTCTCCCACCATCCACCCCACCACGGAGCTGAAGGTGGATTGAATATCCATTTAATTGGTTTTAAATCAGGTGAGGCTTGTATAGCGTTCCAATCTATTCCTCTTAAGAGCCTCGCTGCGCCGACGAAGTTAGTGCCGTTGTCCGTATAAATAGTAGAGACTCTTCCACGACGTGCTATAAACCTTCGTAGAGCCATCAAGAAAGTTTCCGTCGATAAAGATGTAGCGACTTCAAAATGTACTGCTCTATATACTGCGCATGTAAAAAGTACTATGTAAGCTTTCTCTTTTGACTTCAGTAGCAGGGGACCAGCGTAATCAATGCCACATGTCTGGAAGGCTGCCGAAAATTCGTTTGTTCTACATTTAGGTAGTGGCGCTGGTGTAGTGACAGCTGGTAGAACTTTAAAGCGCTTACATTTTACGCAATTGGTGACAATCTTCTTTGCTAAACGGCGTATGCCTATTATCCAATAGGTTTCACGTAAAACAGTCATAAGTGTCAGTACACCGGCGTGACACAGTTTTTCATGTCTTTGCCGAACTAGTCTCTCAACTATAGGGTGATTACTATATAATAGTACTGGAGTTCTGTAATCCTGTGGTTCGTCGCACAGTAATAGTTTAGTTTGTACTCGCCATAATCCATTTTCATCTTGTAATATCGTTACATCACTTTTTCTTATTTGTGTATCACGTTTAATTCTCCGTTTGCAGCAATCTAAATAATCTTAATTCACCATCTTCGATTTCTTTGTATGACAGCCTGTCATCATATATTCAATTTCATTCATCGTCTAGGAACTTCTTCTATTATGCCCATCTTCTCCCAATCATGAAAAACCTTCTCGTATGCTTCATAGTTATCCATCTTTAACAGACGTTTTGTAGTAGATTGTAATCTCCGTGTTGCTAGCTCTTTATTGGTTTGTAGAGGCATATGATCTTCTTTCCACGGTAGATTTACTTCATAACGCATGTTTTCATTTCGCTTGATGGTCTTTTCAAAATTTTTCATCACTTCTACATCATGATCTCTTTGGGCTTTTGTTTCAGCTGGATCTCTGATGCCCAGAGCTTCAAGATTCCAAATTTCAGCGATGTTTAAGTTTGTGGTTATAGTTTCACTATTTATAGATGGTACCTTCATAAGGCCTTGTATGGTCCATCCTAATTTAGTGTATACAGCTGTGAGTCCATCATCTAATTGTATGATTTGTGATGTAAGTAGCTGCCCGCAGTAGTCGGCGCCAATTAAAAGGGTTATCTCGGGGATTTGACGCCCTACGTCGGTTAGCGTTACACCATGTTGCCATAAATTT